>CM061045.1:48760917-49095917 GCA_030762985.1 Adelphocoris suturalis | reverse complement strand
CTCAAGTAACTCCGTGGCGCTTTTCCTGCACCACACCCCGCGCCATGACAGGGTTGCAGCCATGATCTTGATGTTATTGGTCGCCACTCCTTTTAGCTCAGAAATTGCTTGCCGCAGGTCATTCCTATCATACTTATTTATTTTAGCCCGCCAGGTCTGCTCCATGTCCACGCTGCCACTGACAACCTGGACATCCAGGATTATGGCAGACCCATAGGGCTTGACAGCAACAATATCTGGCTTCTTGCCCCGGGAACTCGGCATATGGTATAGTCTCTCCCTCTCAACAGCCCAACCGCTGGATGACAAAGCGCCCGTTATCTCCTTGGCGACCGCATCGTGACGGAGAATGCGGCCACCGTGAGTACGAGGACACTGCTGCACCACATGATACAGATTCTCATTTTTACCCCGACAGGCACGCAAAGGGTGTCCACTGTCCCACGACTACTCCGTGAACACCCCACCGAAGTGGCTAGTGTAGCCACCCGGACGGCATGAAAACGGCAGTAGTCGCGGGCCCCAATGCCTTCTGAAACCCATTCCACCCACTGGGAAGAAATGGGGGATTCAGAGCACTGTCGGAGTTCTTTACCATCTACTGACTCATGTAGTGCAGCAGCGAACTCAGCAGATGAGCTGGGTTTAGGAGCAGTTGGTGTTGCTCGGTCACACCACAACATCTACTGCCTGACAAAGTCCAGGTCAGCAGCAGTGCGGACAACCTCCCAGCTCGAGACCCTAAGGGCAAGGAGGCGCTGGCGGCGTAAAGATGGGATGCTGGCTGAGAGAGAGGCAATACCGAGCCCACCGGCCTTGACGGGTGCGTGGATATAGGCACTGGGGACACCAGGTGGAAAGCCTAGCCAAGATTGCACAGGAGAGCGAACTTCACGATCTAACTCTAGCAGCCTCCCCGCAGTAAGCCTATCAAAGATTAGCCCACAGGTAAGCTTTGGCAGCAAGTCCGTGCGAAGGAGGCCCAGCTTCTGCTGTGGCTTCAATGGAGCCTTGGTGATACGAGCTAGTGCTCCACCAAGGTCCACCCTTGCAAGGTCCAGGCTTGCAGCAATGGTGGCCACACCCATGAAGTCAACTCCAAGGTACCGCCAAACTTCCAGCACGGATCGGGTGGGGATGGGTGACTGTCCTATGACAAAATACTCCTCATCCACCACCTTCACCTGATGCTGGCGACCCGACGGGACCAAGGAGACTGACCCACACTTATCTGGATTAACCACCAAACCACACCTGTCTACCTGCTCAGCAAAGGCATTGAGGGCGATCTGCAAGCCCTCACGTGAACCGGGAAGTCAAAATTGCGCATATAGTTCATACCAGTGAATATGTTAGTGATATAGAGACATGCAAGAGGCTTAAACAAGTAATTTAACCTTTCAATGGTAACATCTGGGTTTTGCATACTTGATGGGCGCTATTTTGTTTATGCTGCGTAGAGGAGGCTTCAAGCACCTTCTCTTAGGATATTCCTCCAGCAATGGAAGAAACAGGAACCATATAGTTGAGTTGACTATATTTACGCTAGAATGGAAAAAGTGTTACCTATCTGTTCCGTCATAGTCCAGTAACCTTATACATCGTACCGTGCGTCAAATCCGGTAGTTCTGATTTTTGCTTACTTGTTTGTGATGTTGGCCGAATGAATAATCCAAGTTGGAGACCTCGAGCTCCGAACGCAACTTTGTCAAAAACCGAAAAAACCGCAAAATTATCTTCTTTATTTAAGTTTTTGGCAATTTTAACCCTATAGGACCAGTTATTCGGTAACACATAACGAATACAGTTTTAAATTGGACTAAATTTTCTTCGTCTTGAGACCATTACCATTTCTGTAGACTAAATAGGTTCCGAGATATAGCGTTTTAAAATATATCAAATTTTTCAAATTTGTAAATTTTTAGAAACATTTCATTCTTCTGAGTGAGTTTTGACAATTTTTCTGCAGAGAACCCCCCTCCCCCACCGAAATATTCCTTTGGGTCCTGAATAGGTTTGAACGGAACCACTGGACCCCCCTCTCCGTTTTTATTTTTCCAACTACCGAAGGGCAAAAAAGGGAAAGTAATATTATTGGCCGAAAACACGATTTCTGGTGCACCTCCTTAAACAGGGTCTGGATCCAAACTGAAAACAAATCTCCACCTATCAGAGAGTTGTGTGGTCGGTCTGTCTATCCTTTGTTGGTGTATAGAATTGCTCTCTTCAGTAATCATATTAAAAAATTCCAGTTTTGGGGTTGGGTGCAGTTTATTCTTCTGAGTGAGTTTTGATAAGTTTCCTGCAGAGAATCCCCCCCTCCCCCATCAAAGTATTCCCGTGAGTCCTGAAGAGGTTTGAAAGGAACCACTGAACCCCCCCCCCCCCTCACAGTTTTAGCGAATTTTCGTAGAAAATGAAGCTATTGCAATGGCTCGGAAATTTTTGAAATAAAAATTTTCAAAAAATTTCTTCATTGAAATCCGTTTTGATGTATTCTGGAATAATTCCTGGTACTTTTCCGTTACCCCCCCCCCCCAGTCAATTTGTCTTCAACACCCCCGCCCGATGTTTTTAGGCTTTACTCCTAACTTTGATTATGTTATGTTGTTATGTATTTTTATGATGCGAGCTTGCGAGCATCCAGACCACCAACCTATACACAGCATTCTGATCTATTTGTGCGAATTCATGTGGAGGCAATCAAACCACAACCACTCCAATTTGTTTCAACAAATCCTCACCGACATCGGCAACTTCGGAAAACACGGTAATTCTTTTTTCTTTCTTTTTTTAATTATATAATTTCTTCCCACAGC
Organism: Adelphocoris suturalis; assembly: GCA_030762985.1. NCBI lineage: Eukaryota > Metazoa > Arthropoda > Insecta > Hemiptera > Miridae > Adelphocoris > Adelphocoris suturalis. Next base: position 49,093,098 of record CM061045.1, on the reverse strand, counting down.
TTGAAATTGTCACCAATTCTACGTAAATATGTAATCTAAGTAAGAAGGAATGCCTAGAAACATCGGGCGGGCGTGTTGAAAACAAAGTGACTGGGGGGGAGGGGGGGGGGATGTAACGGAAAAGTACCCAATTCCTGAAGTTTGCAAGGGGCTCCGCCTAAGTACCCAATTCCTTCGGGCCTCGCAAGGGCCCCCCCTAATCTATACTCGGCGCTTCGCGCCTCGCCGGATCTTTTCTCTTTTCCACTGTGTAGAAAACGAGGATAATTTGCTATGGAATTCGTCTCACGAGAAAAAAAAAATTTATTTTTCAAGCCTGGCTGGGATTCGAACCTACGACCTCGCGGGTTCTAATAACGGGACATTTTAAATGGGGACGTTACATGAAAAATTATTGGGGGTCGGCCTAAGAATTGCATAGCAATTAATATATATATATATATATATATATATATATATATATATATATATATATATATATATATATATATATATATATATATATATATATATTTTTATGATCCTTCAAGTTGAAATTGCCAAGTGTTTTTAATTAAACAATTAAAAACGACTATCTTGTTTGAATTCACAAACAGAACAGAACTTTTTATTGACAACACGTAATCTATCATACATAGTAACAGTAATCATCATGTCATTCAAGGTGCCACTGTAGTATCCACAACATCACCCTCTCTCCCATCTTCTTGTGGTGGGTTCCGTCGAACGTAGGGGACAAGCTTGTCTGCATGCACAACTCGACGTTTACGACCTGGCGTTGTTATGCGGAACACTACATCAGTGAGTGCCTTGACCACTTTGCACGGTCCCACCCAATAAGACTGAAGCTTTGGACATGTTCCCACTTTTTTTCGTGGCCAAAAATACCATACCTCGCTGCCTTCTGGAAACCGTGGAGCCTTTGAATGAACATCGTACCGCCGCTTGCTTAATTCTGCTGCTTTGAGAAGGCGAGTGCGTGCCAGATCATGTAACTCCACTAACTGGTTCTGTAGTTCTTGAGCATATGCTGTCGTGGGAGCGCATTTAGGGATGGCTCCAGTAAGGAGATGTATTGGTAGGGTTAGCTCTCTTCCCAGAGTAAGACTTGCGGGGGAGAATCCTGTTCCCGCATGCTCTGTGCTCCTATATGCTAACAGTACTCCAGGAAGCTTCAAATCCCAATCCTTTTGATTTTCATCAATGACTTTTGCCAGCATATCCCACAGGGTACGGTTGAACCGCTCTACATGTCCACTGCTCTGCGGATGCATTGGAGTTGCCCTTGTTTTCTCTACACCCAATAGAGACATCACCTCTCGAAAAACAGCTGCTTCAAAACAGGTGCCTTGATCTGAATGTATTTCCTTCGGAACTCCAAATCGGGAAATCACATGATTGAAGAGTCCTCTTGCTACAGTTTCAGCTCGGGTGTCTTTGACTGGATATGCCTCTGGCCATTTGGTAAATGTATCCATCACAACAACAATGTGTTTATTTCCTTGTAGTGTAGTAGGTAGAGGCCCAACAACATCAATAACGAGACGTTCAAAAGGTGCGCCAGATGTGTAGGGTCTTAATGGGGCTTTGGTACCTCCTCTGCTGCTTTTACCCCGTCTACCACAAGTTTCACAACTTAAGCAGAACATCTTCACATCCTTTTGCATTCCTGGCCAATAGAACTTGGCTCGAACACCCCCAAGAGTACGACGTCGCCCAAAGTGGCCCATTTCATGCACTTCTCTGAGGACCTGCTGTCTTCTCTTTCTAGGCACTAACACTTGCTCGACTGACTGTGTTCCCATTTCATTTTCCCACTTGCGGACTAAAAAACCGTTTACAAGATGTAGAGTCTCAAATGCAGCCCACAAGGTTTTGGTGGTACTGCTTACTGTAGAAATATCTTCCCATGGTGGACGGCATTTTTGCTGTACCCAGCAGTATACCTGTCCCATATCAGGATCATTTTGTTGGTCAAGTACCCAGGACCTGTCTTCAACAATATGAATGCGCATCACTGGTTCCTCCTGGCTCTGCTTTTTTTCCTGCCTGGCACAGTATTTACAGCTGAAATCAGTACAGGGCCGTCGGGAAAGTCCATCTGCATTCAAGTGTTTGAGGCCTGGGCGGTGCTCCACTCGGAAATTATAGGGACCCAATTCTTGAAGCCATCTTGCCAGTTGTCCATCAGGTTCTTTAAAATTGCGCAACCATTGCAACGATGCGTGGTCTGTTCTTACAAGGAACTGTTCCCCACTATCTAAACCATATGCCTTGAAATGGCGGAGTGCTTTTACCAGGCTTAGGAGCTCCTTCCGCGTTACACAGTAATTTCTCTCCGCTCGAGATAAACAGCGACTGAAGTAGGCCAATACCCGTTCTTTTCCATCTTGAATTTGAGACAACACTGCACCAATAGCTTGCTCACTCGCATCTGTATCTAGAACAAACTCATTCCCTGGGACTGGATGAGCTAAGATGGGAGGTGTGGTGAGCATAGCCTTTACATCATCAAAAGCTGCTTGACACTCAGGAGTCCATGTGAACACTTTGGTTGCATTTTGCATTGGGTATAGTGGTGCAGCTCTTTTGGCAAATTCAGGGACAAAGCCTCGATAGTACGAGCAAAACCCGAGAAATGAGCGGAGTTCCTTGGAACTTGATGGAACTGGCCAGGAGGTGATTTTTTCAATATTCCTTGGGTTAGTGGCGATCCCATCCTTTGATATGATGAACCCGAGGTACTCAACTTGCCTGGCAAATAGTTTGCATTTTTGTGGATTTAGTCTGACGTTATTGTCCTTGAAAACTTGCAAAACACGCCTCAGCCATTGGAGGTGGTCCTGGAAAGTAGCAGTATCAAGGAGAACTTCATCCAGGTAGACTTTTACTCGACCTTGGTGAACTTCACTGTGTAGGAGTCTCCCCATTGCTCGCTGAAAGGTGCTGGGAGCGTTACACAGGCCAAATGGCATAACTTTAAACTGCCAAACGCCCCTTGGAGTGCAAAATGCCGTTTTTTCTATGTCTCCATTGGAATCTGCCAATAGCCACTCTGAAGATCAAGGGTTGAAAACCATTGGCTACCTGCAAGAGCACCAACTAACTCTTCAATTTTCGGGAGTGGGTGGGAGTCTCTTTATGTGACGTTGTTCAACTTTCTATAGTCGATACAGAATCGAGTGGAGCCGTCTTTCTTTGGAACAAGGACGATAGGACTGGCCCAAGGGCTCTCTGATGGCTCTATAACTCCATTATTTTCCATCTCCTCGATAAGTTTATCGACTTCCATCAAGCGGTGAGGAGGGATCCTACGTGGTGGCTGGCGGATTGGAGAAAACGCTCCCACATCTATTTTATGGGAATACCCTCTAATATTGCCAAGCTCACCTCCTGGCTTAGCAAAAACTACGTCAAACTCTCCTAACAGCTGTTCTGCTTCTCTTTGCTGTTCAAATGAGAGTCCTTCAAGGGATTTCCTCAGATGGTGTAAGTTGTCACACTTTGAGTTATTTAGAGCACTCATCTCAGCTACCCAACTATCCAGAGGTGTCATGCCATCTACAACTGGTTCGTCTTGCAACGCACAACCTTGCTGGTTGTCTAACATCAGTCTGTGTCCGCCAACTGTTATTAATTTTTCTGCTGGGTTTACCACGCAATGATATTGAGTGAGGAAGTCTAAACCCAATAAGCAATCTTCATGTATCTCAGCTACTATTGCTGTATGAAACCTCTTCCTTCCATCTCCAATGTCAAAGTGTACCTTCGTAAGGCCTATAATAGGCATCAGTTCCCCAGATACTGATCGAATAACGGCCCTAATGTCAGTCTCTAGTTGGGAGGTAGTCTTTTTAATTATTGCAGAGTTTATAATGGTTCTTGTAGCACCTGTATCGATGACAAAATTGCAGGGATGGTCCTCCACAAAGCCACGAAGTAACAAAGAACCATCATGACTTGTTCGATACACCAGAGAGCACCTCTCCGAATTAACTTGTGTCCCAGCTGAACAAGGGAGGGCCTTAATTGCATGCTTGGTCGGAATTTGGCCCCTTATTCCGACCGATTGGCATTTCCCACATTAAGCCCAGGACGTCGTCGTAAAGGGCAGTTTCTACATATATGCCCAGGGGAGTCACACCGCCAACAAACAACCAGTCTCCTTTGTTGATTATTATTTGATGGAATGAGGGCCTGTCTTGGATTAGGAGTGTCAAGGCTCAATCCCTCAACTGAAGCAATTCCAAATGTCCGTGCCGGGATCGAAGATGTGGGTGAAGACAAACGTGCCACAGCCTCCATCCTCAGTGATACAATGAGTGCATCGTCCATCGTCTTAGGCCAAGTACTTAAAACTAGCTCTCTAACTTTTGAATTTCTAATACCCTTCATGAAGTGGAACAGTAGATTCTTCCAGGGCTTCTTGGTTTCCTTTTCCTGACCATGCTACTGCCCTAATTCTCTGATATCATTATGGTAAGTCTTAAGTCTTCATTTTGTTGCTGAACCCGACTAATTACATACTCCAAATCTGGCTTCCAATGCAGCTACAAGATTGTCATACGAGACGGGCACTGCAATGCTGACAGTAATGTAAGAGCTGGACCACACAATGCTGTTCCTAAGGCCGCTGCTTTTGTTTCGGTGCCCCATCTATTTCGCATGGCAATCATCTCGAACAGAGTTTGGTATGACTCCCAGTCAGCTCTCCCATCAAATGGTTTTGGCTTGAACTCATTGGAAGGCCGAAAAGGTTCACCCACTGAATGACTTTGTTGTTGATCATAATTGGAAACCTCAAGGGCTGGCACCTGCCTCATTGAGCTAACCACGTTTACATTTGATGAGCCTAAAGCAGGTACTGTGAATGAGATGTTGGCATTCCACAATTCAGCTCTCAGTAAATCCCGCATTTCTAGCATGCACTCATTTATTAATTCTCTTCGCATTTCCCCAACTATTTCTTGTCGAAAGTGGTCTAGATTCACTTGGTTTGTAATGCGTTCATGATTATCTCCTAAATCTGTGGCAACTGTCACATCAACATTGTCCATTGGTGGTAACGATTCATGAAACTCCTCATCTTCCGAGCCATCACTGGAAGTAGGTCTGAAGGGCACCCCTGACTGGGTCGTCATATCCTCTGAATGTACACTGCCTAACAGATACACGACACTGAAAACAATTATCCCACCGCTGTCACCATTTTTATGATCCTTCAAGTTGAAATTGCCAAGTGTTTTTAATTAAACAATTAAAAACGACTATCTTGTTTGAATTCACAAACAGAACAGAACTTTTTATTGACAACACGTAATCTATCATACATAGTAACAGTAATCATCATGTCATTCAAGGTGCCACTGTAGTATCCACAACAATATATATATATATATATATATATATATATATAGGTATATATATATATATATATATAGGTATATATATATATATATATATATATATATATATATATATATATATATAGGGTAGGTGGGGGCAAAGGGCCGCACCTAGAGGTTTTTTGGATGGAGACTGAAGGCATAGAGTGCTACAGAAAAGAAAATTATATGAAAATTGGGTAAAATTTATTATCTTTTACATACCACTGGAGGGATCACTCTAAGTTCAATAGAAATTGCACATTACCCGTTTTCCCAAAAAGTACCATAGCGGCCGTTTGCCCCACGGATTAGGGCAAAAAGCCGCAGCGCAGATCTTTGATCCACAACTGCGGCTCTTTGCCCCATCTGCTGAATTAACGGAAAACTAATTAAAAAATGCAACCCATGAAAATTATAAAATTTATTCTGGTAGAAAAATTATGTCAGTACAATATGGTGTGACTTAGAAATAATCACATTCAATTCCCTATTAGTGAACAGCCATAAAACACATTTCAAAATCATAATCACCTTTAAAAAAAATGTTTCTTGTTAGTATAAGAAAATAAGCATCTATCTTTGAGGCTCCTCATTTAGGATGCCTTTTGTAAATCACAGACACGAAAATATAAGTAAATATAAAAATAAGACAATTAACTAATGATCATATCGCTGAGATCGTCGTTGAAAGAGATCATATTTTGGAATCTTGCTGAGTTGCTTGGAACAGGTTTTGACAAAACCTTAATAACTTTCTCCTTGATGACGAAGGCCTCCGCCTCAGTGTCCAAAAATCGTTGAGATTTAAGTGATCTCTTGTAGAGGAGACATCCATAACCGTTGTCGTAGATTGAAACAATCTTTGCGACATTCATTTCTCGATTGTCCGTTTCCACAACTGCAAATTCGCCAGGAATGAGGTGATCCTCGTTCCTTTCCTCGTCTTCTCCGAGCAGTTCATTCAGATCTAAATCAGAGCTGCTGTTGTGTAAAGAATAAGCATTTGAATCTTCAGATGAGTCTGATGATGGACTCCGTTTTCGAGCTGGAGGCTTCTTCTTAGATACTGGAAACAATGTTTTGGCTGATTTTCTGGCTGCCTCATTTTTTTTCTCTGCTTCCAAATTCTCCAAACGTGTCTTGTTAGGAGTTGATGTCAACAATACAGATTTTAGCCCTCTCCCTGATCTCTTTCTCTTGATTTTAATTCTGGGAAGTGGGATAATGTCTGAGGGTGCCCGGGTTGCTCGATGGGGATGTATGACCTTGACTTGGGTAGGGATATGAAGGAGCTCCGAAGAGATAAAACTTCCCTCAGAGGCGGAGGGGGCCTTGTCACCATCAAGTTGACAAATAAATAAATGAAAGAAGTGGGGACGAAGCCCAGGTTTACCCGACGCCGGCTCTAGGGATAAGGGATGTTGCAGGATGATGAGGAAGAACGGGATGAAAGGAAGTGCCCCTATAAAATGACCACCAATTTAAGTAAGAACCCCCAAACACGCGGGAGGTGATACCACAGAGCACTCCACACACACACACACACACACACACACATTCGCGCTTTCCTTCCTCAAAAAATATAGAGTTTCAAATAGTCCAAACACCAGGTGTTTCGGGGATGCAACGTTTGGTGTAGAATTTTCCTCAACGGTTTTATGAGTTTTTTGGGGTACTGAACACGAATCCGAAGCTTCCCAACAAAACTTAAGGTTCAAACACCGTCAAAAATGCAAAAATTCACGAAATTCATATATTTTGTAATATTTTATTTTAAAGTTAATAAACTTTATTTGAGCAATATCCTGCTAAAAAATATAATATTAACAATTTTCAGCGGGTTTTTGCTATTTTTAGTGATTTTTTCAGCACTTTTTTGAAATTTGACCAATTTAATGTTCTCAAAAAATGCTGGCCAACGAACTCGTCCTTTCTTCTAGAAAGCTTGATTTTTTGGCGCAAGAACGGAATTTTTATCTCAATCCTGAGGAGAGATATCACTTGGAAGGACACACACACACACACACACCAGTGAAACTTGGATAATTCGAACCTCAAGGGACCATTCAAAAACTTCGAATTAACCGAAAATTCGAATTAAAGAAGTTTTTAGTAAATTATATTTTAACAAACTACAGTACGAAGTAAAGTACATACAGTAACATTGAATACTGTATTGACCAACAGAATATTGAACAATTAATATAAAGACACCTAGAATGGTACCTACTGTATTTAACGTCAACCATAAAAAACAATCTATTGTTTTTCAAAAAAGGATGATATTTTGGCCTGTTTTCTTGAATTAAGGCTCTCGGCCATTATAAAAGATTCCAACGCATTCAACGAGTTGAAGTATGAATCACTTACATTAATTCGGCTTTCAAAAAAACGTCTAAGTTCTTGTACGTGATTCATGGCGTCAGCTGCACTCGGCACCGGTACTTCTTCTGCTGACGGGCGGGAGGGGAAGGGGAGTTATCAGACTGTACGATGGCACTGACATGCATGCATTTGGTCTAACGCAAACCTTTTGCCAAATATCGTTACTAAAACTTATTTCCTGATAAATTTACAATTATTTTGAGTCGCAGCTTAAAATTTATATGTACCTTAATTAGCGCGCCCAAAATTCGAATTATCCAAAATAAAATTCGAATTATCCACGATTTTTTTAGCATTGTTTGAATACAAAATGCTAGGGACCAAAAGAAATATTCGAATTAAAGGAGATTTCGAATTAAAGAAGTTCGAATTATCCAGGTTCCACTGTATGTATGAAAAATGTTGAACTTCTGAATTCGTTTCAGTATGTCTCAAACTCTCGCTTTCTGCCATTCAATCTCTTTGCCTGAGGCCCTACTACAAGCAGGTTGTCCAGGACGAAATCCTGGCAAATAGCCGTGGGGCCTCTCCTGCATCTCCTACAGGCCTGGGACAGCAACCGGCCATTCAGCAATCCTCCCCAGGACTTCTGGTCTTCTTGACGATTTGAAGACCGAAGTGTTGAGGCTTGGGAGCAGGTAGGCCGCATTGAAGTTTATGAGAGTGCCTACCTACAAGGAACTGGTGAGGCGGGCTGTTGAGAGGCCTGATGGCTTGGAATACGAGGTCGCAGCTTATGTATAGAGGATCTTCCCATAGGCGAGGCATCAGGGAGGACATCCTCCTGTGTTGGTGCCTCGTGGAGGTCGCAGAGCCGCCAAGCAAGTAAGGAGACGGGAATACCAGCAGGTACAGAAGTTGTGGAGGAAGCATCTGGCTCGTGAAGCTGGGAGCCACTGTGGACTGCTCCCATCCACAACCCTGGTGAGTTGGTGGTATCCCCAGTTTCCATCAGGGATTCTTTATGCAGCATTATGTGTACGCCGGTGCTTCATGACGAGGCACATAAGTGCTGTGTCAAAAACTCCTAGTCTGCTGGACCTGATGATATCTCTGTCCGACGCTGGAATAAAGCCCCGAAAAATGTCAACCTGTTACTTCTGTCGGGAAGATCCCCAAAAGTGTTGACCCGTGCCCAGACCATCTTCATCCCAAAGAAAGAAGGATGAGGGCCTGGAGGCTACTGTCCGATGTCCATATTGTCGGTAGTTTTCCACCACCTTCAGAAGGTTCTGGCATCTCTCTTCCAGGTGGCTGATGTAATAGATGACGTCCAGAAAGTATTTCAGCCAGCGGATGGCACAGCAGAGAACCTAACAGTTCTCCAAAATGTCATTTCTCTGGCCTGCATCAAGAAACGGCAGCTTCACCTTGCCCCTATGGATTTTGCTAAGGCCTTTGATACTGCAAGCCATTTTCCCCTGACCGGTATTGGCCCCCTTCTCATCAAATTGAGTATGTTCCTGTCTGTAGTACAAAGGCGTGACGGTCCTCAAGCCAGGAGGGGAGATGTCAGGATATGTCGTCATTGGGTGTGGGGTACGCCAGGGGGATCCTCTATCGCCATTCGTCTTCAACCTAGTCGTGGATAAAGCCTTGGGTAAGCTGCCAGATGAATGATGTTTCGATCTCATCCCTGGTTTGGGAGTAGGTACATTGACTTTTGCTGATGATGTCATCCTACTCGCCGAAACCCCTGAGGGCTTACGGATTGCCCTCAATGCCTTTGCTGAGCAGCTTGCCAGGTGTGGTCTAGTGGTAAAACCTTCTAAGTGTGGGTCAGTCTCCTTGGTCGGGTCAGGCTACCATCATAAGGTGAAATGGGGGGATCAAGAGTGCTTTGTCCTAGGATAGACACTGATCCCTGCCCAATCCATGTAGGAGGTTTGGCGGTACCTTGGAGTTGGATTCATGGGTGTGGCCAATATAGCCACAAGCCATGTGGACCTTGGTAGAGCATTAGCTCGTGATACCAAGGCTCCATTGAAGCCACAGCGGAGGCTGCGCCTCCCTCGCACATACTTATTGCCAAAGTTAACCGATGGGTTAGTATTTGGCAGGCTTACTGCAGGGAGGCTGCTTGAGTTAGATCGTAAAGTTGACTCTGCTGTGCTCTATTGGCTAGGTTCCCACCTGATGTCCCAAGTGCTTACATCCACGCACCAGCCAAGGCCAGTGGGCTCGGTATTGCTCGGTATTACTTGTCGTTCTATTCAGTAGATGGACGGACTAGTGAGGTATTGTCTATTATTTAAATTTTAAAATTTCCTTTCATGCAGAATGATTGTATGAGCAATTTTTCGGAAATCATCCTATTATATTAATGTTTAACTGTTTTGAAATTTGAGCACTTTAAGTGCAACAAAACTGTAAATTTTATGACAAAAACTTAAGAGTTTTAAATAATAATTTGCAGGTCAACCTAAGATTTCGGATTTTAACCTTTTGTTATCAAATTTTTAGCAAATTTTTATTAAATTTAAGTCCATTTTTCGGTTTAATTTCGTACATACATATTTTAATATTCTATTTCAGAGCTTATTTTAGTAATACTTTGCAAAAAATAAAGTTGAATTATAGAAATTTTTAGTCATGTTTTTTCCATTCTAAGTTATTTTTTTCAGTATAGGTATGTTTGAAATTTGGCCTATTGATTATGACCGAAAAGTGCTGTCTCACAAAATCATCCTTTCTTTTGGAATGCTTCTTGATTGTTTAGCAAATACACTAATTTCCTATTTCAATCCTAAGGAGAGTTATCATCTAGAATAAAATGTATGTTTGTATATATACATATATATATATATATATATATATATATATATATATATATATATATAAACAATATTTGTGATTGTGTGATAAATTCAAAGAAGAAGAAGAAGAATTTAAAAAACCAATTTTCTTTAAGGTAAGAAGAGTTCTATGGCCCATATTCTCGTGACATCACACCTGGCGTAGGGTCGCGTTTCAACCAAAGTCGGCCATGACTGCCCTACGTCAATGAATCGCTACTCAACCAACCTATTTTTCACAAGAAGTTTGCCGTCTCACGTCTACATGATTTGTGGTTATAAGGCCATTTTTCAACAGTTTTGTTTTGAAAAAGTTTAATATTGTAGCAATACAAAGTTTCAATTCGACTAAATGTTATAATAATCGTTCCTGCCAGAGCAATAATTGATTGTAGATTGCTGTCAACAATAGCAATCTAGCGTGAACGAGTTTTTATTTGGACTAGAAGCCTAATAACTATTATAGTTAATCAGTGTCAGAAAACTAAAGAACTTCATTCGTTTAGGCTTTGAGAATAACTATTAACCTGAAAAATAGTAAAGAAAAGATGATTGAAAATTCCTCAGGTGTCTGTAGTGCTGTGTAGGTACCTAGCTATTGCTCAGGTAGCTTCATAAGCGTTTTTTTCAAATAAGTTCGTAGTACTATGCTTAACTGAGGAAGCTTTACTTGTTATATTGAATGAGTAAAAGGAGAGATTTGATAGTTTGTCAAAGTAAACAAGGCAGGTTGTTGCTTCATCAAGAAACGAAGTGATTTAGGTAGGAACGTACGTCTTACTAGATTTGCTGTTGGTTTAAAGTGCCAAACAAGGTAGGTAGGTCGTTGCTTTGCCGACGAATACAACCGCTGATTAGCAAGTTTGTCAAATATCGAATCAGGGAATATGCAACATGAATTAAAAACCAGCTGCAAGGAAAAAACCTTGAAATGCATTCTTCTGAAGGTAAGATTTCATAAAGACGGCATTGGTAGTGCAGCTATCCAGTAGTTAGCCATTGCCAATAAATAAACTAAAATAAATATAATCACCTGAATACCTAAAGGGAAGTCTTAATGTATGGAAAATTCCAACTTGAAGAAGAAATTGTCAAAATTATAGCCTAGAAACCTTAAATTTACCACTTACCTTAGAATAAAAATAACGTTCTGCAGCAATTTGAACTTCACCAGTGTTGTGTCAACTTTGACAAATTTTTACAGGTTGTTCTTGTCGTCATTAATGGTTGGTGAAACTGCCACTAGGTCCATAAATGATGTAGATGACGAAGGATACGCGTTTTTAAAGATTACTGATCCCGAATCCTTATTTTTGAGGAAAAACTGAGTTAGTGGCCAACTACTGAGGGGTGGCCGATTATAGGCGACCTTACCCTACCTACCTACTTTCGTTTTTATCAATGAAGTACCTACATGAACAAGTAATAATATACGGAAAGTATGTAGGTATACCTTCCCTCTAGGTACTTACCTTTCCACATGTGATACTTACTATTCCTGCCTAACAGAGCTCTCCTAACACATTCTTTCACAAGACCACTTTCACAGTACTCTAAAGATTTTTAGTTTCAATTGATTCAAAGAACAGTTCTAAAACTAGATAGGTAATCCACAACATCTTCACGGCTGATGTCTGGAACATCTAGAACACTTGTATGTCAACTCCCCAACACACAGTTCATATGGATCTCGACCCCACAGATTAAATCTTGCATTCGTAGCGTTTCAGGTCATCACCTGATACTAATTTGATGTAATTTGCATACAATTTATCACCTTGCATATTACAAACAATGAAAATATTGACTAGGAACTAGGTAAGACTATGTTATGCAGTTGTCCAGCTGTGGCTACAAATGGCGCATTTTCGCATAGTTTACTTGTCACCATGACAACAAGGTGAAATAACTTCGACTTCGCCTTGCCTCGATGTAAGGATGCGCTAGTGTCCAAGTCTCGTCTGGTAACTTTCCTCCTTGCTTGCAAGGAGGGGGGAGGACGTAAGCACAGTGTGCTGGGACACTCCCTTATAAATCAACCTTGGGATTCATGAATCCCAGGGGGGAACAATTATTCATTGTCCAAGTCTCGAGAATATCACCCATTGGAAGAATTATGAATAAGATTTTTAATATGTGATGCTAATTAATAAATGTTTTATTTAAGAAGAAACTATGGTCTGTCATCATTCTACTCACTCAGAAACTGGCAATATAATTGTATATATAGATACCAATAAAAGGAATCGTTTTAGAATTCCTTAAAACAAAAGTGCAACGAAAAAAAAAAAAAAAAAAAAAAAAATTGAAAGAAAAAATTGTTTCAACATTTTTGGAGTCATTGCAATTGCTCTTTTTCTTTCTTCTTCTTTTTTTAACGAAAATTCGTCAAAACGTTTGCCACAAAGTAGGGATCATTTTGTCTCTCCCCTTATCAGGACATTTCAAATAAAACTGAAACACTGATATGAAATGGAAAGGGAAAGGGAAGTGAGTGGGCAAATTCCATTTGAATGTTTTCGTGGAATTCGAAGATATTTCTTCCAAGAATGTTTAGTTGGGTTTGCGGATGTGTGTGGCCTTAGAAGTGTAGATAAAGAAAAGAGACGCTCGTGTGTTTACAGCGCTTGAAGCGGATTAGTTCTATCATTAACTCTTCTCACGAAATGTGGCCAAGAAAAACTACAGCTTCCGTTTTGTTGAGTATCCATACACTCCCATCTCCATGAACCAGCTGATAGCTGATTCTAGTGATATTAGATAATATTAGTTTGAACGATACGTTAGAGCTAAAACATTGTAGGGACTCTAATCCATTCATTTCTCGTAATCGTTTTTATTAAGCCGGTATCCGTACACGTTACACATACTTCTGCGTTGTCTATTAATCTGAAGTACGGCTTTGTCTAATATAGTAAGTACAGAGCTACATTTCCTTCCACATTGGCTTTACTATTGTCTCCATTTAAACTATACTTTAAACTATTTCTCAACTATACATGTAAATAAATTTTACAATAATAATCATTGTCGTGAACATTGTCAGACATTTCCATTTGAGGTGCGGTGGGGAATCAGGTTCTCTCTCGTGGGTATTTTCTACGTACCTAGGTACTTACCTACTTCATATAACAAACCTTGCGGCGAGTTTTTGCGGTAGGTAAATGCATGTATACATCTGTGTTGGTACATATCAAGTCCGTCAGTTCTCTATCGCCTAATCACAGTTATTCAGGGTTCTAATGAACCGGAAGTACTATTACTATATATTGGTTCTGAATTTTACGTTACGGTTATCCTTCGTTATCATACGAGGTTCCATAACATTCGTATAAGCCGTCAGCCATTGAAAAATCGACAACACAAAACAAGTTAAGTGACTCTAACGAGGGTGCTTGACTAACAACGAGCCATTTAATTGAGCCAATACCTTTTGGTAGCCAAATTTATGGTGGGTGTCGTAATGAATAATAAATTTTCTTCGTCCTCCACTTCAACATAAATGATTACTACGCCCATCATTTAGTTGATTTTGAGAACTCGAATAATTGAAATATATAAATAAATGAATTACTAGGACAGCAATACTAATAGGAAACACTGTAATTTCATTGTACCTACAAGATAACCTCATTTTGTTAATTTGACTCTACCCTCTTAACAGTAGCCCCTCCCACATGGCGCGTATTATACCGCTAACAGTTAGCCAACAAATAACTCTCCTTTATGAATCATTCATTTTATAATTGAGGGCGCTCAGCAGTCCAAAATCGTAAAAAAATGTTTTTTTAGATGAAAAAATTCTACATTTCATGCTGAATCGTTATGGGTGAATATGCTAGGGGTTTTAATTATGGGAAGTGGGAAAATGAAGTTTAGAAAGTAGAGAGTTCCTAAAGCGATAGGGAGATAAAGGTTTTTTCGAGCTGTCAACTGAACTTGCACAGAGCTTCCCCGCGCAAGCGCATTGAGCAAGGTGGCCGTTCGAGCAGGCCAAATGGCTGCTCCATGGCAGCCCTGCAATCGTTCGAGCTGGCCCTCTGAACTGCTCCAAAATTGCTCAACCTGTTCTGGCCAATGAGGAAGAGCAATGTGCTCTGCGCATGCGATCTAATTAGCGTAGGATAACCTGGTTTATCCTTCCTCAAACCTCCATAACCTTATCAAGGTTCGTCAACAAAGACCTCGAATTTTTTTCACCTGTGTGTATGAAATCCGCGGTTTTCCCCCGTTTTGTTCATGCTAAATACTATAGATACTCTGAATATACATGCTAGACTGCTCCAGAGCGTTCGTGCTGCGACCCTGCTCATTGCAGCCCTCTCCCTGCTCCTTGCAAATCAGCTGACTACCCAGCTTGCACAGAGCAGCTCTGAAAATGGACAGCTCAAAAAAACCTAGAGATGAGGCATGTGCGGGGAGATGAGATACCTCATCTCCATTAAGACAAATTTATTTCACCTAAACATCAGACGCTTTATCCCGAACCGACCTATCTCATCTCTTCCTCACTATCACAAAGTAACCTTACACACCGATAACAGTGATATTAATTTCTTGATGGCATTCATGATTCATGAGAATTATATTCATTTTCTTGTTCATACATTTTCAAAATCTGCCATTGCGAAATCTTTTCATGAATAAGAAAAGAACCAGGAGATCTAGAAACACACGGGATAGGCAAGAAAATCCCGTTGGTGGTTCAGCGTTACTTGAAGATAATGTTACCTCCATGCAGCCACCTCCATGCCGGCCACTAGTCATGGAGGAGGGGAAGGTGACAAGGATGCTACAATAAGTAGCATCACTTTAAGTAGGACACTCATTCGACCCTTTTGACTTTATCAGGTTAGCATCCGCTGTGGCTCATCCCAGATGATAAAATCCCCATGCACCTTATCCCAATTGACTAATCGTTTAGATACTCTCTAGAGTGGAGTGCATTACACTCATCGGTTCGATGAGAAGCAAGCAGCACCTGTGTAGCGAGCCTTCCACTCGTCATTCAAACTTCGAGATTCAGTTCTTTAGTGTTTCCGTCATCATTACCATCAATTACTATCTATGCATACCTATAGAAAAAGGGAGAATCAATAAAATGATAAGATAATGATATATTTATTGAACTTATCTGACCAATAATAAATTTCAACACAACTTCCTACAATCAACACTATTAGTAACTCCAGTTATTCAAGTTCAATAAATTGGAAGAAAACCTCAGGTGAGGGTTATGAACATGGAAACTACTACCACCAGAAAAGAACATAGAGGTAGGATAGATTGAAAGACAACGAAATACGTCAAATTGACTAAGCACGACAAATTGAATGTGTAGGGTCCTCACCAGTTTTTTCTTATTTTTCTTTGGTTTTTCTCTAAACAGAATTATTCTACATATATGGCCCATTTTTTCCGGAACTAGGTACTCATTGGATCGACGCTATTTTTTTTTTTTTTTTTCAAGCGAATTTTTGTGGAAAATTAAGATATAATTGCAATTGGTAGCCAATTTTAAAATCCAATTTTTGAAAAATGTCTTCATTGAAAACCGTTTTGAGGCATTCTGAGACGAATCCTAGATATATATATATATATAAATGTAATTCCAGACCTTAACTCTCCTTAGGATTAAGATAAAAATCCCGTTCTTGTGCCAACAAATCAAGCTTTCCAAATGAAAGGATGCCTTTGTTTGCTAGCACTTTTTGAGTACCTACATTAATTGGTTACATTTCAAAACATATGCTCAAAAAATCACTAAAAATGCCTAATTTTTTTAGCTGAATTTCAGTCAAAATTATCAAGATTAAATAGGACATTTAAAATGTTTTGCACAAAATCATGTCGAAAAACTTAGTTAAATTTTTATTAATATTTGCTGAAAAATCTATAAAAACAGCAAAAAAATCCACTCTTTTCAGAATTGCCTAATTTTATTTAGTACGAATTGTTTCCCATTTAATTCCTAGCTCAACTTACATTCGGGGAAGATTGAGTAGAATGATGGTAGGTCGCAGTAGAAGACTGCTTACTGATGCAGCTATTGTGTATACACAGTATTGCAGTGGTATTTCAAAGAAATAATTTGAAAACACTCGCGAAAGCATGATTTTTCAAAAATGAAAAGCAATATTCAAACTGTTCTGATAACCACCCTGCGCCACGCCGCCTCGCCCCCGACTGTCCCGGGAGCGACGCCATCTTCACTTCAGTTCAAAGCCTGTTGTATGGTACAGGTGAATGAGTGGGAGAGAAAAAAGGCTCCAGCCTGGGTAGGCGGTAAACAGTCTTCTACTGCGACCTACCATAATTCTACTCAATCTTTCCCGGTGGTAAGTTGAGCTAGGTTGCAAGGAATTAATTGCACTGTGTTGCACCAATAAAGTTGAGCCATAGAAATTGCTCAATTGTTCCGTTTACACGGGCGACAACAGTTTGCACCATGGACGGTGAAGAGGTGGTCGTCGCTGCTGCTGTGGTCGTCGTCGCTGCTGCTGCCAACCAAAGGAAAAAGAGGGGAATTCGGCAGCGCCAGTTTCTGAGCCAGAGAGAATGTGGGTTGGCTCTCACCTCTGAAATTCTTTCACATCAATATTTGCTCATAAGGCCATGCTGCACAAATAAACTCCTATCTTTGCTACGTTAAAATTCTCTCATGGGGCAATGCTGCACCCCACCAGTGCAGTTTCACGTCAATATTTGCTCATGAAGCCATGCTGCACACATAAACTCCTATCTTTCCTATGTTTAAATTCTCTCATGAGGCACTGCTGCACCCCATCAGTGCAGTTTCACGTCAGTATTCGCTCATAAGGCCATGCTGCACCCCATCAGTGCAGTTTCACGTCAATATTTGCTCATAAGGCCATGCTGCACAAATAAACTCCTATCTTTCCTACGTTAAAATTCTCTCATGAGGCAATGCTGCACCCCATCAGTGCAGTTTCACGTCAATATTTGCTCATAAGGCCATACTGCACAAATAAACTCTCAATGTGATTGGCTGTTTCGTTCCCTCTCCCGACCCAAGGCCGAAAAATTGCCGCAATAGTGCAATAATTTTCCAAACCCCTTGGACTTCATTTCAACACGATGCAACAGTTGCCGAGAGGGCTCGTGGGCCTGAAATGTTGTACAACTCCCGTCAATTAATTGCCTGCAATCTTCGGCAACTTTTTCGAGGAGAGAATAGTTGTCCAACTTTCTTGAAATAGTTGCGCAATATTTTTTTCTGCAATTATTGCCGGAAAAAATCGCTCGTGTAAAAGGGCCTTTACTGATGCAGCACGTTCAAAGTTTCTCATTCACCTGTTGCAAAGAGGGGTGGTTGAGAAAAGTTGCTTAAGTGGCTGCAGCTGACCCACTGTGAGCTAAAGAATGGAGAACGAGCTTACCACATTACTCGAGGTACACCAATTACAACAGTAAACAGATTGCAATAAGATAGTCATTCAGTTAATATATTAACTGTATACAGTTCATAGAAGAATCTACTACATCTTTGAATTAATATATACAGGTAATTATAGTTCAGGATTTGAGGAAAAAATATGTAATAATTTCAGGAGAAAGGTTGAGATTAGATTTTGAAAATTTAGACCGTTCTGAGTGAGGAAATCTTTGTCTGCCAACGCGAAATTAGTGGAATACAAAATGGCAGTCTCGCAAAAATGGCTTAATGGGCCCATTTTCGGTACTTCCTATAGAAATTTGTTAGAGTATAAAAAAAGAAGCGATTCGATCCCAACGCTCTGAGCTACCTCCTGAAATAAGCGAATTATATACAATTGAAAATCGGGCGTTTGAGTTCAGCCCCCCCCCCCCCCCCCCCCATCTTCTATACTTTTGCGCTTCAAAATCACCTAGTGGGTTAATATTGGTTTGATTTCAGTCTGCCAAAGCCATTCAGGGTTAAATACTTCCCGAATTTCGTATTGAGCATATTTTAGCTTAGACTGTTCCCTAATGACTTAACAGCAGAACTCATGAATCGTAAGTCATTTTGGTACTTTTCCGTTATACGGGGGGTATAACCCCCCCCCCCCATTCAATTTGTCTTCAACACGCCCGCCCGATGTTTCTAGGCATTCCTTCTTACTTAGCTTACATATTTACATAGAATTGGTGACAATTTCAAGCTGTGGGAAGAAATTATATTATTTTTAAAAAAAGGGAAAAAAGAATTACCGTGTTATAAGAAGTTACCGATGTCGGTGAGGATTTGTTGAAATAAATTGGCGTGGTTGTGGTTTGATTGTCTCAACATGAATTCGTACAAGTAGAATGCACATGAATTCGCACAAGTAGAATGCACATGAATTCGCACAAGTAGAATGCACATGAATTCGCACAAATAGTTCAGAATGCTGTGTGTAGGTTGGTGGTATGGATGCTCAAGCTCGCATCTCAAAATTACATTACATCAAGTAGTCAATCCCTTAGTAAAAATACTTAGTAAAAATACAGAATGATGTGTATACTTTGGCGGTCTGGATGCTCGAAAGCTCGAATCTCATTAATACATAACATGACATAATCTAAGTAAGAAGAAGTAAATAATGCCTACAAACATCGAGCGGGCTTGTTGAAGACAACTCGACGAGGGGGGGGGGGGGGGGGTATAACGGAAAAGTACCGTCATTTTATACATACAATTCTTGGAAACTTTTATTTTGTACTTTAATGGGAAAGGGTCTGAGCTAAAACTTGCTCGGTATTGTTAGCGTACCGCTAACTTAAATGGCAAAATATAGGAGATTAGTTAAAAAGCACAACACAAGGTTATCAGTAAAAACACGAACTGAACTTTTTTATTAGCAACCAATAATCCCGTTGAGCGTAATAATGACACGTGAGTTGTAACTAACTAAATTCAGGGATTCCCAACACCATTCTCCTCCTTTTCGAATGTCGCATGGAATGGAGCAAGCTGATCAGCATGCACTACTTTTCTGCTACTACTTGGTAGACAAATTTTGTAAACAACATCCGACAATCGTTTCAAAATTCTGCATGGACCAATCCAAGGCAGTTGTAGTTTTGGGCAAGCACCTACTCGACGCCTTGACCTGAAATACCATACCAGATTGGCCTCTTGGAATCGAGGAACATCCTTGTGGACATCATAGCGTCATTTAGCCGATTCCGCTGCATGTAACAATTGCTGGCGAGCTAACCCATGGACATCTTGAAGTTGTTTCTGCAACATCAGTGCGTACACAGTCCGGTTATTCCTTCCTGGGATTGACCCTTAACTAATTGTACTGGTGACTGTCCCGTAGCAGCATGCTCTGTTGCCCACTGGTAGGACTGTTTGGGGGCCAACAACATCTATTCCGAGCCATTTGAAGGGTACTCTTACAGAATAGGTTTGCATTAGGACTCTCTTGCTTCTGTTCTTCCTCCCTCAGCGAGAACATACCTCGCATGACATACAAAAATTTTGACATCTACTGAAAGTCCTGGCCAGTAATATTGTGAACGAATAAAACTCAGTGTACGTCATCTGCTGAAATGTCCAGATTAGTGTGCACTGGTTAAGACTTCTTTTTGCCTAGTTTTTGGGACCACTACTTGTTCAACTGACTCTGATCCACTTTCATTTTCCCTCACCCTTATCAAAATCCCGTCCACCAACTTCAGCATGCCCACAGCTTTTTTGTAGTGGAACCATTGCTTGCCACTTCTTGCCTACTGGGTTTGGTTTGAGACACCACCCATGGATGCACTGGCTTGATATCCACAAGTCTTTTGAAGTCTTGCCAAAAAGTCTATACCAAGCACACAGTCTTCGTGAATAGTTGCAACCAGAGCTGAGTGGAATCTCTTCTTCCCATCACCCAGGTCAAACTGAACCTCCACTTGGCCTTGTACGGGTATAGATTCTCCTGAAATGGACCAAATCGCTCCTCTCCGAATCCCCCTGTATTCCAGCTTTTTGTACAACGTTGACATTTTATAGTGTTTTGTTTTGGTGTTTGTTGCTCCCTTGTCTAGCACCAGCTCACATGGAATCTCATTGATTCTACCATTCAACACGAGTGACTTACTCGGTGTAACTCGATACACTAATGGATCTTCCTGTGTGGTTTGCACAGCTGCATGCCTGCTCATCTGGGGTGTTTGAGCTGGGGTCGACCTACGCCCTATTGGTACGACCGTTGGTCGTTTCCCAAAGCTGGTTTATCAACAGCTAGTCGGGCTGAAGCTCTCACAGGTGGATAGGGACATCCTGCAGCTACGTGGTCTATGGTGTCACAATGCAAGGCAAGTGGGACGCCAACTCCTACTACTTTGAGGGGGGTATTTTTTCTGAGGAACATTTTCTACCCTTGCTACAAGTAGGTACCTGTCTTGGTTTCTCCTTTTTCCACAATATCTCTTCTCCTGGTAAGTAATCACATAGGTTGTGAGAGTTTAGACACACCTTCCAACCTAAGTGCCATGCCCAACGCTTCGTTCATTATTTTGGACCAACACTCATCAAGTCATCGCTTTATCACAAAGGTTTGGATCTCTAATTCCCCGCATGAAGTGGAACACCACAACATTTTCAATTGCCCCCAACTCTCGCTTAGGCTGGCCACGCATGATGAGCAAGGCTTTGGATTGCCTAATGAAAAGCCTGCAGATCTTCTTTGGGTTGTTGAACCCTTGAATAAAGAAGTGTCAAATGTCTCTGGGCCTGATTTCGAACACCAAATCTCTTTTCTAACGCAGCAGTTAGATCAATGTATGAACGGGGGTTGTCCACTTCAGTGAGAATTTCAAGAGCAGGACCCGCTAATGCAGAACTAAGAGCAGCAGCCTTTGAAAAATCATCCCAACCATTGCATTCAGCAATGAGTTCATATTGAATGAAAAAGCAAGCCCACTCAGCACTACCGTCGAATCTGCCAGGTTTCAGCTTGAAAGGTCTTGTTGAAAGGCGTTCCTGATTGTAACCCCTGTGGAGGACGTTCCCTCTCCACATTCTGCGTTAACACTTCTTCATGAACCATTTGTCGCACTTCAGCTAGAAACATAGCTTGTTGAACCTCCCAAATCATCTGCATTTGTTTTGAAACTTTCTGAACCGCCTGATCAATATTTGATGAGCAGGAAGCTTGGGGAGCTGTAATTCGAGTGACCCTCTTGCTCAACATCACCATCTATGGGAGTCCCAGACACAGAGGCATTCTCCGGACTTCCCTCACCTGCTTCCTCAGGACAACCAATTGCGGATGGTAGAACGCGTATTCATCTTGATTGGCCCCAGGAAAACACCGCTGTCACCAGTGTTATAGTACCGCAAACTTAAATGGCAAAATATAGATTATTTCAAAAGCACATCACTAAGTTATCAGTAAAAACACGAACTGAACTTTTTTTATTAGCAACCAATAATCCTGTCAAGCATAATAATAACACGTGAGTTGTAACTACCAAATTCAAGGATTCCCAACAATATGAACTTCGGAAAATACTTAACCCTGAATCAAATGAGGCTTGGCAGACCTAAATCTGGCCAATATTAGGGCTGCTAGGATTTGACAGGGGAGAGGACTCTTTTAAAATTTGCCCCATTTTCTATTGTCCTTAATTTCTCTATTTCAAGAGATAATTCATAGTTTTTGGATCGAATCGCTTTGGTTTGTTATGCTCCACAACTTTGCTGAATATGAAAATTTCCATAGTATGTACGGTTTTGGAATTATTAGAGAAAAGAATGGTGGAAATTAATCTATCTTTAAGAAGCCGCCATTTTGTACTCCACCGATTTTGAGATGGCAGGCAACGATTCCTTCAGTCGAAATAGACTAAATTTTCAAAATTAATCTCAAAACCTCTCCTGAGATTACTACCTATTTTCGGCCTTAGCTCGTGGACTAAAATAAAGAAACTCAAAACACAGTAATTTTGAAGTGATTTGAAAATAGTTATTCCTCGTGATTGGATTTTCTCTTCACTCACATAGGTAATGTGCATATCATGTTCTATGCCACGACAGTTTGTGAGTCACTCTCTGGATTGAATATTTACCTTGTAAAATTGAGTTAAAATATCGTCTGTGCGTTGACTGATAGCCCAGTCAAATTAGTCCAAAATGAGGCAAATAGGGGAAATAATTCATAGTAGAGAAATTTCTTCACCAGGCTCTTCCTTCACACGTCGTAAATCATATCTCAAAAGTCCCCTAGTATGGGGCTTGAGCTCGACGAGGGGGGGGTTTCTCCTTTTTTTCGTTTTTTTGCCTATAACTCGAAAAGTAAGCGTTCTAGCGACTTGTTTACTATTACCAGAATTAAAGTGCATAAAATTGCCTACAATTTGCACTCCTGACTTTATTCTCTACGATTAGGCGTTCCGCCGCTAGAGTGCGTTGAAAAGTAAGTATAATTTCAAAAAATCAGCAAGAAGGCCTTTATGCTCTTTTTACGCAGAAATCATTCGTATGAAGCTTCTGGGTGACTTAGAATACATCATGACTTGTTTTCCGAACGTCAGTAATGCTCGGACAGTGGCTTGAGCAGGTTTCATGTATGTCTTTTTTTTCTGTTCTTCGCTTACATCCTGGAAACTGTGATAACCATAACATATTTTCAGCACCCTTACCAACTCACTGTGAATTATCAGTGAATATATATGTATATAAAACACAGTGGCTCTAAAAAAGAAAAGAAAAAAAAAAGGATCCAAAGAAAATGAGCTGTGTTTCACCAAAAAATGTTTAATGTACAGGTACAGTTTAACCCATGTTAAAGTAATATTCACAAAAGGAGTGGGAGAGGGAAGGGGTCATCAATCTTCACAGGTGTCTGCTCTTCATCCATTGAGAATCACCATCCACAGTCAAACTGGAAATTCAAAATCGGATTACAGTGTGGTGCATATAATCTTATATTGATAGTAGTAGTAAAGTAGACAACCATTCCAGGTTGGGGCTTTTCGTCTGACTGCCTTTGGCGTCGCGGACGTCATCAGCTGTCCTCCAAATGGAGGATCAGATTCGTTCTGATGATTTCGCTTAAAGCTACTCATTGCCTCGCCCCCTTGAGTGGAGAGGGGTTCGCCATACGGAAGCGCGAAAATTACTTGGACGTCTGACCCTTACCTGGGCGGTCACCCATCCAAGTACTCAACACGCTCGATGTTGCTTAACTTCGCTAATCGCATGAGAAACGGTTCATTGCAACGCCTAACCCGTACGGCTCTTATATTGATAAATATATCAGTGGATGCCAGCTCTGTGGCACATCGACCACTACCGCAGCTTTTGGTGCAGCTGCAAAATATATTCTGTAGAATTTCAGGTGTTGCTGGTGAATCCAAAGTTGGGATTGGTTTGAGGAAGCCATCGTCTTCCCTACTCGAGCCCCAATTCACTTGCATCCACTGCTCAACACTCTGCTCCAACTGTTCAGGCTCCTTCATAAACAACCCAACACTTGCTGCCAACGGTTCATCTACAGAAGATGATAAAACAGACATGGAACCATAAGACTACCCACTCAAAACATATGCCATCGCTATGTAAGTTTCATCCTAATCATCTGCATGAACTTCATCTATTTATCAATATAAGAGCCGTACGGGTTAGGCGTTGCAATGAACCGTTTCTCATCAAAGTTAAGCAACGTTCGAGCGTGGTGAGTACTTGGATGGGTGACCGCCCAGGTAAGGGTCAGACGTGCAAGTAATTTTCTTTTCTTTTTTAGAGCCACTGTGTTTTATATTCACTGATAATTCACAGTGAGTTGGTAAGGGTGCTGAAAATATGTTATGGTTATCACAGTTTCCAGGATGTAAGCAAAGAACAGAAAAAAAAGACATACATGAAACCTCCTCAAGCCACTGTCCGAGCATCACTGACGTTCGGAAAACAAGTCATGATGTATTCTAAGTCACCCAGAAGCTTCATACGAATGATTTCTGCGTAAAAAGAGCATAAAGGCCTTTTTGTTGATTTTTTGAAATTATACTTACTTTCCAACGCGCTCTAGCAGCGGAACGCCTAATCGTAGAGAATAAAGTCAGGAGTGCAAATTGTAAGAAATTTTATGCACTTTAATTCTGGTAATATTAAACAAGTCGCTAGAACGCTTACATTTCGAGTTATAGGCAAAGAAGTCGAAAAAAAGGAGACCCCCCCCCCCCCTCGTCGAGCTCACCCCCCATACTAGGGGACTTTTGAGATATGATTTACGACGTGTGAAGGAAGAGCTTGGTGAAGAAATTTCTTTACTATGAATTTTTTCTCCTGTTTTCTCTAATTTGACTGGGCTATGAGAGATGTACGGCATGACACTAACCCCCCTCCCCCCACCACAACAAAAAAAGGCAAGAAATTTCGTTCAAGTTTAGCTTTTTCACGGGAAATAATGAACTGACATATTTCTAGTACTAATAGCCAGAAGCAAGATGAAGGGAATGGTTCTTCAGTCTTGGTACTAGACAAGAGTAAATTGAGGCAGGACAACATTTTCACTAATTTGGCCAAATGACACAGCAGCCCTTTCCCTTTATGAATTTCAGTCTTGAGCACACCATCCATGATTTAATCCTGTAGAAATTACATATCTATTTCATTATAAATTAAATTACTATATCTACTTTATATTGCCTTATCTACTTATTATATTTCATTATCTACTTTATATTGCCTTTTATCTTTCGATAGTATTTACTTGATTTTATCGTGTACTTATTGGACTCGAGTCTAGAATTATAAAGTTCTAAGCTTCAGCTATTGAGGTGAGATTGAAATGTTGCATGTTTGTCATGCTAGCAATTATTTTGTTTGACCGTATTTATCAAAAGTAATGGGTACATACATTTTTCGAAGATAATGGGATAATTCAAGTTGTCGTGGATTACGATTTGAGACCGATTCGAGCTTCTTACGCTTGTTAGTACCTGATTTAGAAATTACTGCTGTGATCAGTTGCCCGAACCCTGTTTTCCCACCTGAAATGACCACTTTCCCTTCCGGCAACATTATACATATTGATAACGGCCCAACAACAGCCATATACGAACTAAATCACTCGCAACAAAGTTGTGGAAACCCGTTTCAAAACGGAAGTTAGTGGAAAAACGTTGTCCGTTTCCACGAAAATAAATAGTTACTATGTTAAATGGATTTCGACGGTTAGGTCATCATCAGTAACAAACAATAACTGAACAGTTCCGTCGAAATCGATTAAACATTGTAACTCTTTATTTTTCGTGGAAATAGACAATGTTTTTTCACTAACTTCCGTTTTGAAACGGTCATATATTTTCACGATTTTAACCAAGTGGATCCAGCGCTCTTCACGCCTTCACCCTATAGACGGAAGTTATCAGTGAGGCCTTACAGAACACCTCAACAAATTGACAAGGGTAACACATACTAAAAATGTCTCCAACTTTGTCTGGATCTAACTCGAAATGCACTTTCAATTCGGCAGAATTTATCTTGAAACATGATTATGAATTAGTTTTACATAATTTACTTTTTAATAAATTGTGTTTCATTGATATGAAAAGTATTAGGATAAGATGCTTATATAAGTAATCTATTGAGTACATTTTTTTTCTTTTGTGCATATTTCCTATTACACCAAGAAACAATTTATTAGCAGTTTCATTTCAATCTCATTTACTAAACACAAAATTCAAAGCAAAGATACAGAACGTGTTTTGACAAAGTCTCATTAACTGATGAACTAATAATTTCACATTGACTGTGCTAGTTCTTGTGGTTTTTTCTCTTCTGTCTTCTCAGCGTCTTCTCTTTTCTTCTCTTCTCTCTCTCTCTCTCTCTCTCTCTCTCTCTCTCTCTCTCTCTCTCTCTCTCTCTCTCTCTCTCTCTCGCTCTGATAGCTTTATCAATAGTTTCCACATTTGGATCATGGTGAAGTCCATCATTGTGAATGTACTAGGGTCCATTAACTATGTTTCTGAGCCCACCATTTTGAAAAGCCTGAATAAGCTTCTGATTGCTTTGAGATGAGCAGCCCCACAGCTGTGCATGTACCTTTTACTTATTTCTTATTGGAGTGATGAAGGAAGTACACAGTCGTCTCCATCATCCGCCTGCCTTCACTTATTATTGAACTAACTGATCTAGCGGAAATACTCGTCAAGTGACAAATATCCAACTTAGATTGCTCTTCAGTTCAGTTTTCTTTCAGGAGAAGTACCTACTCGGCGGCATTGTAACTGTAAACAATCTCCTGAGTTTGCCACCGAAGGTTTTTCCGAAGTTGAAGGATGAAGAACATCCTGTTTTAGGTGTGTTGTTCATAACGAACAGTAGAAAACAGTTGTCACGAAATTTTACGAAAACTCGAAGTAGCGCATTCACCAAAAGCAGCTAACTCTCAAATACCAAATTTCTCTTCGTGGTGATTTTACCTAACAGGGTTGCTTTCCAAATGTTGCTTAAACAAGTAGTTTACTTTTCTGCCGCATAGGGCGCACTCTCAGAATGCAGACCATCTCTGGTCGACCTATACTTTTTAGCATGTCCCTCTGAAGCTAGGCTTCTTCGATAGAGAGACGATCTATTGGAATTGATCCAGGAGGGTAGGGAACCTAAACATGAGAAAAAAAAGAAATGAAAACATAACCGCATACAAATCCGTTTCAGACCATCCTAAGAACGAATCCGTGAAAGAACCATAGGTGTGTGGGTTGCTGGGGTAGGGTAACTGTTGATGTTTTTATCTCTTCGGAGCTCCTTCATATCCCTACCCAAGTCATGGTCATACGACCCCGTCGCACAACCTGGCTACCCTCTGGTTTACCAACCTGGCGTAAACCCTCGCCGGCCCATTGGCACGCGGGGTTCTAGGGGAGGCGCTCGGGGGCGCCCCAGGCAGGAGTGTCGGTTTTCCTCTCCCTCTTCTTCGTCCTCTTCTTCCTATCCTTCTTCCTCTTCCAATGCCCCCTGGAGTTGTCCACCAGTGTGCCCACTGTGAGAGAGCCTTCAGTTGCAAGCGTGGCCTCAGTTCCCACGTCTGGCAGAAGCATCCTGTACAGGACAATGTTGCAATTGATATAGAGCGAGAGCGGCCCAGGTATGCTTCTGAGGCTGTGCGTAATGGGGTACGCAATATTAATGTATTCCATCAAGCACGTTTTCCCATGCACACGCTTTCTGCCATCCAATCTCTTCGTCTGAGGCCCCACTATAAGCAGCTTGTCCAGGATGCAATCCTGGCAAATTGCAGTGGGGCCTCCCCTGCATTTCTCCAGCAGGAGTGGGAAAACAGCTGGCCGTTCAGCAATCCTCCCACGGGACCTCCGGTCTTCTTGAGGATTTGAAGACTGAAGTATTGAGGCTCGGGGAGCAGGTAGGCCGTATTGAAGGCTATGAGAGTGCCTACCTGCAGGAACTGGCAAGGCGGGCTATTGAGAGGTCTGTTGGCTTGGAAGACGAGGTCGCGGCTTATGTACAGAGTATCTTCCCACAGGTTGGGGAAGCGACCATGGCAGGGCATCAGGGAGGACGTTCTCCTATGTTGGTGCCCTGTGGAGGTCGCAAAGCAGCCAAGCAAGCAAGGAGGTACTGGAGGGAAATGGGGATGAAAAAGTTTTACCCCCTCTCCTGGAGCTTGTGGAATTTTGGGAGCCACTCTCTAGTTCTCTCAGCCACAACCCTGGTGAGCCGGTGGTACCCCCAGCTTCCACCAGGGATTCCTTAAGCAGAATCATGTGTACACCGGTGCTTCATGACAAAGCTCAGAAGTGCTATGTAAAAAACTCCACGTCTGCTGGACCTGATGGTATTTCTCCCTGACGCTGGAATAAAGCTCCGAAAAATGTCAAGCTTCTCGTCCTCAACCTATTACTTCTTTCGGGGAGACCCCCAAAAGCGTTGACCCGTGCCCGGACCATCTTCATCCCTAAGAAAGGAGAAAGTGGGCCTGGAGGCTACCAACCCATTTCTATATCGTCGGTAGTTTTCCGCCACTTTCAAAAGATTCTGGCATCTCACTTCCAAGTAGCTGGTGTCATAGGTGATGTCCAGAGAGCATTTTGGCCTGTGGGTGGCACAGCGGAGAACCTAACAGTTCTCCAAACTGTCATTTCATTGGCCCGCATCAAGAAACGGCAGCTCCATCTTGCCGCTTTGGACGTTGTTAAGGCCTTTGACTCTATAAGCCATTTTGCCCTGACGGCTTGTCTTTGTGGAATCGGGGCCCCTGCTTGTCTAATTGAGTATGTTGCCTGTCTTTACCACAAAGTCGTGACATTCTTCGAGGCGGGAGGTGAGCTGTCAGGGGATGTCGTCATTGGGTGTGGGGTACGCCAGGGGTATCCTTTATCGCCACTCCTCTTCAACCTGGTTGTGCATACGACATTGGGTAAGCTGCCAGCTGAAATAGGGTTTGATCTCGCCCCTGGGGTGCGAGTAGGTGCATTGGCTTTTGCCGATGATGTCATCCTACTTGCTGAAACCCGTGAGGGCTTGCATATTGCCCTCAGTGCCTTTGCTGAGCAGCTAGCCAGGTGTGGTTTGGTGGTTAATCCAGATAAGTGTGGGTCAGTCTCCATGGTCCCGTTGGGTCCCCAGCATCAGGTGAAGGTGGTGGATGAGGTTTTTTTTGTCATAGGACAGTCACCCATCCCCATCCGATCCGTGCTGGAGGTTTGGCGGTACCTTGGAGTTTATTTGATGGGTGCGGCCACCATTGCTGCAAGTTGTGTGGACCTTGGTGGTGCACTGGCTCGTATCACCAAGGCTCCACTGAAACCACAGCAGAAGCTGCTCCTCCTTCGCACGTACTTACTGCTGAAGTTAACCTATGGGTTAGTCATTGATAGGCTTACTGCTGGGAGGCTGATTGAGTTAGATCTTGAAGTTCGCTCTGCTGTATACTCTTGGCTAGGTTCCCACCCGTGTCCCAAGTGCTTACATCCACGCACCGGTCAAGGCCTCTGGGCTCACTATTGTCTCTCTTTCGGCCAGCATCCCATCATTACACTGCCAACGCCTGTTTGCCCATGGGGTTCGAGCTGGGAGGTCGCCTGCTCTGCTTCTGACTTCGTCAAGCAGCAGTTGCTGTGGTGTAACCGAGCTACACCAACTGCTCCCAAACCCAGCTCATCTGCTGAGATCGCTGCTGCTCTGCATGAATCAGTAGATGGTAAAGAACTCTGACAGTGTTCTGAATCCCCATTTTCCTCCCAGTGGGTGGAATTGGCTTCAGAGGGCATTGGGTCCCGTGACTTTATCCATTTTCATGCCGTCCGGGATGCTACACTTGCCACCTGGGTGAGGTGTTCGAGGAGTAGTTGTGGGGCAGTCGACACCCTTTTTCGTGCCTGTCGGGGTAAAAATGAGAATCTCTATCATGTGGTGCAGCAGTGTCCTTGTACTCACAGTGGCCACATTCTACGTCACGATGCGGTAGCCAAGCAGATAGCAGGCGCTTTGTCACCCAGTGGTTGGGATGACGAAAGGGAGAGACTATAACACATGCTGAATGACTGGGGCAAGAAGCGGGATATCGTTGCAGTGAAGCCCGATGGGCTGCAATAGTCCTGGATGTCCAGGTTGTCAGTGGCAGCATGGACATGGAGCAGACCTGGCGGGCTAAGAAAAGTAAATATGATAGAAATTATGTGCGGCAAGCGATTTCCGAGCTAAAAGGAGTGGCGACCAATAACAGCAGGGTCATGGTCGCGACCGTTTAATGGCTAGGGTGTGGTGCGGGAAAAGGTCATGGAGTCACTCAAGTTGGGCATCTTAGCAGTAGTGCTTCGTGGTATTACCATCCGCGTCCTGAGGGGTTCGTACTTGAACTGGTGGTTATTCTATAGGGGCACTTCCTTTCATCCCATTCTTCCTCTTCATCCTTCTGCAACTTTCCTCATTCCTAGCGCTGGTGTCGGGTAAACTTGGGTGTCCTGCCTTTTTTATCTATTTTCTCAAAATAATTGGTGTGGGACACACCAAAAAAGGTGGGGCCTCCGCTCCGCCCCTGAGGGGGGATTTGAAATAAAAGTATGTGTGCTCGCGCATGTGTTTGCGCGCGCTCGTGCATGCCTATGTTTGTGTGTGTGCGACAGATTTTGTCGACGCTGCCCAGGCCTCAATTCTCAATGATTTTTGGAGATTCTTTCTTGGTTCGATCCTAATTTCAGTCTAGTTGTGCAACAAACCTCGGAAATTTTAAATTTCAAGATGTAAGAGGGAAAATGGAGAGGATAAAACCGAAAAAAAACGTGATTTTTTTCGACAAATTTTTTCGACGCCACCCGGGCAACAATTCTCAACCGTTTTTCGTGATTCTTATTTTTTTCGATTCCAATTTTAGTCTGATTGTGCAACAGAACACACCTTGGGAATTTCGAATATGCTGTCGAGGTGGTGGATGGAGATAATTACAGATTTTTTCAAGCGATGCCCCAGCAACAAGGTGTTTATTTTTGAGAAATCATGATATTTTTGTTTTTTCTCTTATTTTGATTCTCACAATATTATATGCAATCCATACATAGGGACGTCCCTGTAGTGCATGCATTACTTTCCAATATGTTTCAACTATCGTACTGCTAGCTGAAATTTTAAACGGCATTTTATACTTCTAAGATATTAATGCGAAACGATCTTTTGTACGATAAATTTGAAATGTTGCTTCTTGCCTACCCTATCACCTAAAAGCTCCTCAATGGGGGAGGAGGTTATGTGAGTGAACATTCTTCTTCTCTAGTGACTAGTAGCCGTTCCCGAAACAATGTTGAACGGAGATGTTTGAAATCATTAAATAGTATTATATTTTTGGTAATTATAATGTGGAAATTGAAGGCTCCGTACACTGAAAATTTGATGTTAACCATCCGTTAACCTTTTAATTCCTTGAGGGTTGGGTAATTAGCTAATCATCTGTGGTCGTCGGATCTAAAAGTTTTGACGAACGAGTTAACCAATGACGAGTGGTGGTGAAAGAAAAATCGCACTAACGTCTGGTGAAGCTCAAACGTATTGCCACGTTAACACCAATTCTTTATTAACTCAAACGGTGAATTGGCCCCAAGGCTCGCAGGCTGATGATATCAGTTCGCATAGTCGTGGTGGCTCAGGCCCTGATGGCATTGTAATCCAGTTCTGTGAAGTTTTCATGTGAACGACTAAGAGAATGAGGAATTTTCATGGTTAATTATATTATTATTATCTGACCACTGATAATGCTCTTGAAATTCATTTGCACGGTGATTTCACGGCCTTCGCCCGCTTGAGGTGAACCCTCAGCTCACTTGCACTACTGTGATCTCCTTATCCGTTTATTGGCCAAACTAAACGGTCTTTTGAGCTGAAAATTGGTGCATGGGGGGTTTTCAAATTCACTGAATCCGAATTAGAGATCAAAAGTGTGAAATTTCAACACATGCAAGTTCACCATTTCATAAGGTGGATTTCCTACGTCGATTTATTTTGATCTATCAGTTTGAATTCGTTCAAGTTCGGAGGGTGATTGGGTGTAGGGTTCAAGACAGTAAATATAAATTTTCCTGTTGAATTATCGCGAATGGTTGAGTTATAACTATTGCGCATGCACAAAACATTGGTTGGCTCTGGCGAAACTCCTCGATTAATGGCATTGTGCAGGTAAAATCTCTATACGAACCCCTCATCAATTCTATTGCCGTCGGATGACTACTGGCATGTGCGCCTGAGCAAACGTTTTTCGAAACACCAATTTCACACGAATCAATTCGATTTCGTTTAAATTTGGTTGTGAGGGAGGGGGGGAGGGGAGTGCGGTTACAAGTCTCGGAGTTTCGAATGCGCAAAACTGAAATCAGTTATTATACCTACACGAAACACTGAGACTAGTTGACCGATTTTGATGAAATGGTCAGGAATCGTGGCAGTCTACTAAATCTATGCGTCCATGTTACATAAATTGAGGAAGCTATAGTTACTGCCCACCCAACTTTGCAGTCTTATTTTTTTGTGCGCAACCCTTCGTAGAATCCGAAGGTTCGATTTATATAATAGGGGTTGCAATTTTAAAA
Organism: Adelphocoris suturalis; assembly: GCA_030762985.1. Classification (NCBI taxonomy): domain Eukaryota; kingdom Metazoa; phylum Arthropoda; class Insecta; order Hemiptera; family Miridae; genus Adelphocoris; species Adelphocoris suturalis. The sequence continues at coordinate 49,060,532 of CM061045.1, read as the reverse complement.
TCCCAGTCTTAATGAACTCATATAAGTTGATGGATTCACTCCGATCTGAGGTCTATGATTCGCCTGATTTTTCGAAAATTCAATGGATTGTTCATAAAAATTCTAAATTAATGGTTGTCTTTACGCATGATGTGCGAATGTTAATTATTACCTAATTGACAAACGAAGTGGGTCTCTACGCTGACTTGACCTCCATATGTCTAAATGTGTGTCTGTCTTTTATGGCCATAATATTAGAGCTATCGACTTGAAATTTAGTTGGTAGGCTCTTAGATACCCGGTGTATGCTGTACAGTTTTCTTCTTGATACGACTCGATGTAGCGGCACTATCGTCAATTAAGTCGAACGAAACACCCCAACAAAGGATATTATCGTTAACAGTCGTCAATGATATCGGACGACAACTCTCAAAAATAAGTAGGTAGGTGTTTATTGCAGTTTTCGACGTTTTTGGGATGCTGAATCGAATTTAACCCAGTTCAAAGTTCAATCTATCATCTCGGTTAGAATGTAGCCCTAAGTTACCACTATTTTAATGAATTCACTAAAGTGGAAAGCTTAAAGCTTCGGAGTCCGCAATCACATGAGTGAGAGGGTAGAAGGAGGACCACTCATTTTGATACCGACCAGAATTTTTAAGAATGTTTTATTGTTGAAAAAATCAAGATATTTTATTTTTGTTGTAATTGCAACTTACAACTTGTTTTAGGAAACATTTATATGAATACAAAAGAAGATTTTGAGGATTTTTCACAAATGTTAATCGATCGTGAGTTAGCTGCGTATGTTGGATATAAGTTAGTTCTGATCGGAGATTAGAACGCAAGGGTGGGTTGCCCTAATCAAGAAGATGAAATTATATTTCAGGGTACGGCATTATCCAGTTTTAGGGTGTCACAAGAAACGTGGATAGATACTGTTGGGCGGAAGGTTGTAGATTCACTAGAGTCAATGAGAGTGAGAGAGAGAAAATTTATTGTTTTGCATACCACAGGTATATAACAAACGTAAATAAATAAAACGCTGTAAATTATTTCACAAAGGTTTATTATTTTTTCAATTGAGTATGATCGTAGTTTTAGTTGGCTTGCTTACGTCATAAGGCCCGTCCAGACTCCTCGGCGTGTCCTATTTCGTGTTGCCACAACCTATACTTCTATAATTATATAAGCATGTTTATATTTCTCGATTTGAGCTCCTATCTATTCAAATAGTTATTGCCTTAAAATATCATTTAAGTATGTACGAAAAGTCGAGAGGATATGTTATTAAATATGCGTAGGAAAAGCATTGGTATTAACACAAAAATATGACCTAGAAAAAACATATATTTATGCCTCGAAGGAACGCCGTACCCACCTCATGATGCCGCGGTGTATTATATGGGTATAACACGTAAAAGTAATAAATATCCATTCTCCTACACCCCTCTGCTACGCCCCTGGTCACCCCAGACACCACAAGGTGCCGCGAAGCCTCCTCTCCTCACCACCCCCCGCTCACCCCCCTCACCACCAACCGTGACCCCCTGCCAAGCGTGCCAGGCGTGCTTGCTTGCGTAAGTCTCACTCAAAGCCTCGAAAAATACATTTTTTCGCCCGTTTTTGGCCCATAGCATCTATGCGAGTTAAGCGATCGGGATGGCTAAATGTTAGGACTAACTAGACCCCAAATGGAGTCTATGTGCGAAAGAACGGGTTTTTAAGTCAATTCTTAGGCGTTTTTGCTACACGATCACATAGGCTTATTATTGGAAATAATAAACCAAAAGGGAGAAGAAAGTAAAAATTATCTCTTTATGGCACCGGCCGAGCTTTATAAAGTTTCCTCGGCTGAATGACTAGATGATTGCAAAACACTTTAAGATTTGATTTTCACGGAGAAAGACACAGAAGTATAGTCGAATTTAACATACCAACTATCACAGACGCAGGAAAAATGAATAGTAATAATAATGACAAGAATCGACGGAATAACAATTTGACACTTAAATGGTATACAATAATTAGGACGAATAGAAATAATTATCTAATGAATTAACAACATTCACCAAACAATGAAGTTTTGTAGATTATACATAGACAAATCCTCTCAGTTGTAGTCAAAGACCTCAATAAAGTTAAAAATAGTCAACAGCACTTATTATAGGTACTTATTACATAAAATCAATCCGTAGGAATTCGTCAATTGAATACAATGCACGTCTTATGAGAAGAGAAGTAGTTCGTTTTTTAAAAGAATCCATGTCCAAAGTCTTGTACACCCCCGTCAGTTCATTATACAGCTTTATAGCCCAATAGTTTCTTGAATGTTGGCTTTTCTTTAATCTATTGTATTTGGGAGCGAAACTGTCACAGCATCGGGTTTGGTAACCGTGGAAAGAAAATTGTATTATGACAGTATTAGGGAAGGTATATATGTAATGTGACTAATTCACAGGGATTTTGGAAGATAATTAGGATATTACAAAACAGAGAATATAAAACTGCAGATATTACGCTGGATCAGTGGGAATCCTATCTGGTGAAATTAGGAGTGCCTTCGTCTGTATTCAGTCATATGGGAATTAGTGATGAGATGGTGTTTTCGACCTTTTAAATGAGCCATTCACGGTAAGCGAGGTTAAATCGGTTTTGCTTAGTTTGAAAAATGATAAAGCTGCTGGATGGGATAATATACCAAATGAGGTCTTGAAATATCTACCGGACAGGGGTATTGAGATTTTGACAAATATTTTTAATGCGATACTGGAGCAGGGACAAACTCCAAATTGTTGGGGTAATGCTGTTATTCGAATGGTACCCAAAACTGCAAACTGGAACGATACCGATAAGCAGAGGCCAATAGCCCTAATTAATACAGTGGTGAAAAGTTTTACTCAGCGTTTAAGTAATAGATTAACAGCTAGGGCTGATAAGATAAACGCTATCCCGAAATACCAGACGGGTTTTCGTAGGCGGGTTGTAGAGACAATATTTTTGTCATGAATGCTCTAATTGTTCTGAAATTGCAACGCAAAAAAAAAAAAATTGTATTGTGGATTCGTAGATTACAAAAATGCTTTTGGTTCGCTTCCTCATGGATTATTGTGGGGTAAATTAGCAGAGTTGGGAGTTAGAGGGCCGCTTCTTAATGTTCTGAGAGATCTGTACAGCAAAGCGAAAATTGCTATAAAAATAAATAATGAATTCACCAATTTCCATGAGATTTTGGAAGGGGCACTGCAAGGCGATTCCGTTAGCCCGCTGTTATTCTCTCGCTATTCCATTGGCCTAGAAAATTATATAAGGGAAGGGGAATTAGGGGGCTTAAACGTAGACGGACGGAATAACATATTACTGCTTATGTTCGCAGACGATATAGTTATTTTTGGCGAAAGCAAAAGGGATATTGAAAAGAAAATGCAGGCCCTTGAGGAATATTCAAAGTCACTGGGCCTAGTTGTAAATCCGGATAAGACAAAAATTTTGTGTTATCAAAAAGATATAAGTAGGAAGCAGGAAAATATTATAAACTTGGAAAGTGGAAAAATTAAATTTGTTAAGGAATATTCCTACCTGGGAGTGAATTTCTCTTCATAGGGAGTATATTGTAAAGTTAACGATCAGTTCAAAGCTAAAAGCTTACGAGCCTGGGGTAGCGTTCGGGAAATTTTTGTAAAGGGTAAGTGTGTAAGTTGGGAAACTACTCGTCGACTGATTGATTCGATGGTGTGTTCGGTTTTACTGTACTGTTCTGAGATTTGGGGGCTGCGTTATTTGTGGATTCATAGTTAGTACAGTATAAAATTATCAAAAGCCTTAAACCTTACCTTTCAGTACCCCTCGCTACATGCTTCAAGCCGAGACAGGTAGGGCGAAATTGGGAGTTTTGATTTTGGATAGGGCCCTAGGTTGGTGGGAAGCTCTCTTAAGAATGCCAGTAAGTAGGTACCCTCATATGTGTTACTATCAGCTCATAATATAGTATAATTGTAGATATTATCTACAATTGACAGAGGGGTTGATGTTGAAAAATATAATTGGGCTACTCAACTTAGGACTATCTTGTGGGAACTTGGTTATGGTGAATTTTGGAAGGCGCATGATGCACACGAAGTCAAAAATGTATTAAGTTTATACTTAATAGTTTCACGACAAAAACTGCGTATGAAGACTATGAGCGAATTATTTGCTCTTCTTATAGCACGGCCTACGCAGAATATATTCAGGATTACTCTTCGCTGAAAGGGTATTTCAGGTGTTCTAACCCTATATATGTCAAACGAGTAGTGGCCAATCGCGGTTGAGAAACGAAAAGCAACTTCGTATTTTTTATAGAGGTTCTGTATATACCATTGATCACAGTAGTATGTGTTTTATGTGTAATTCCCAGAAGCATGAGACTATTAAGCATATGTACTGTTGCTGCCCCCAGCTGATAGACATGAGAACGCAATATTTTGGCGCGGAAACAGTCAGTATAGAGTAGGTATATAAATAAATTATTTTTCGGGGCAGTAAGTAAAGAGAATGTATTTTTTTTTGTTAATTTACACAATGGACTATTTAGAATTTAGAGCTTTTGTGGAAAGGTAAATGGATGAAGTGTGAAAATTTACGATATTTTACCTAGTATATTATTGAAGTGTTAAATTCCTTTTATTTTATTGCCTAAATTTATTATTATTATTTTTGTTTTAGTTAACTATTGGGTCAATGAGCCCCTTTGTTTTATAGGCCATAGTTGCCTCAAGACAGAAATAAAAAAAGTTAATGTATCTATCCATCTAGTGAGTCTGTACTCTGATTTGTCCTGCGTTTTTCTAAATGTGTGTCTGTCTTTTATGGCCACAATTTTAGAGCTATCGACTTGAAATTTTGTTGGTAGACTCCTTAGACCCGGTGTATGCTGTATAGTTTTTGTTCTTGATCCGACTCGATATAGCGGCACTATGGTCAATGAAGTCGAACGAAACACCCCAACGAGGATATTATCGTTAACAGTCGTCAACGATATCGGACGACAACTCTCAAAAATAAGTAGGTACTTGCAAGGTAGGTTACAAAAATAAGTAGGATATTGCAGTTTTCGACGTTTTTGGGATGCTGAATCGAATTTAACCCAGTTCAAAGTTCAATCTATCATCTCGGTTAGAATGTAGCCCAAAGTTACCGCTATTTTTAAATGAATTCACTAAAGTGGAAAGCTTGAAGCTTCGGAGTCCGCACTCACATGAGTGAGAGGGTAGAAGGAGGACCACTCATTTTGATACCGACCAGAATTTTTAAAAATGTTTTATTGTTGAAAAAATCAAGATATTTTATTTTTGTTGTAATTGCAGCTTACAACTTGTTTTAGGGAACGTTTATATGAATACGAAAGAAGATTTTGAGGATTTTTCACTAATGTTAATCGATCGTGAGTTAGCTGAGTATGGTGGATATAAGTTAGTTCTGATCGGAGATTAGAACGCAAGGGTGGGTTGCCCTAATCAAGGAGATGAAATTATATTTCAGGGTACGGCATTATCCAGTTTTAGGGTGTCACAAGAAACGTGTATAGATACTGTTGGGCGGAAGGTTGTAGATTCACTAGAGTCAATGAGAGTGAGAGAGAGAGAGACAAAATTTATTGTTTTTCATACCACAGGTATATAACAAACGTCAGGTCCATAAGCTTACAAAATTTGTCACTAAATCCATAACAATCAATTCTGCCAAAAATAGTCATCCAAATCATTGAGATAAAAAGAAAATAAATTGCTGTGAAACCCTGTTCAAAGCTCAATCTATCATCTTTTCCAAAAATATTGACCCCGTATCAGTTTTTTGTTGCAAGATATAGGTACTCGAACACATTCACTTGAACATCGCGAAGGCGCAATTCGGAGCTATCGACTTCGAGATAGATCCTAATTCTTTTAAACTTCGTAAAGAACCTGATCAGCGGACCAACTATTACTATTAATAGTTGAGTTAAAAGTTAGACGTAGACAATTTTCGGGATGTCTTCATAGTTGTTCCATTGTTGATTCTCATTGCGAATGGGCGAAATGTACCAACGCCGATGTTTTCCCGTACGAACTCGGCTTTCGGCTGAGTTGGGGTTAATCACTATCACGATTATTATTTATTGCTGGGTACCTTCGTATTCGATAAAAAACGTTTCTCCATTGCTAAGACTGTTGAGTTAAGGCGACTCGTGAGGTGGAGAAGGATCAATATACTAATTGAATTAGACTTAGAATGGTTTCATATGCCAAATGGAACGGTTTTTTTGCATCATGCGTCTGGTGAGACCCTCCTTCTCCGCCCGATTCGCCACCTCATTACATTGCTGCCGGTCTTCCTATAATTTACCTTTATCTCCAATGCGTCTAGTTCAACAAATTGTTTGCTGTTCCAACCCTATTGTGGCTGTTATCTTGAGAGTTAATCGTTACCACTTCTGTTTGTATCATAAATGTGCCTGTGATTTGAAAGAAGACCATCTCTAACCCACTCAAGGTTGATTCATTCCTTACACATGGTATTTTCCGCCTAGCATTTAAATATTCCACATATTGTACGTATTTAGTGTTTTTTTCTTCTCTGTTATATCTTTCATTTTTTAATTTTTTAAGTAAAGCAATGATGCAAACAGTATGTCAAGTAAAGTGTGAGAAATTGAATCTTGAAATATTGTAGAATTGTTCTTGTACATAAATTTATCCCCACCTGACCCAAGTTACACTTGATCATTTCATAAAAATCAGATGCTAATTATGCGCGTTTCAAGAATTTCGCGTATGCGCATTCACATTGGCTACCTGTAATCCTATGCCAATACAATTCATTCTGAACTATACAGAGATTTACTCAATCAATCCACAGGTTAAAAACAGAAAAACAATATATCCAGACTATATATAGCTACGCTAGTCTCGGATTGTCAAGCCTTCAAAAATCCTACTTTCCGCCACTGCAATGACGAGACGCACAGAGATAAGTTACGAAGTGGAACTTTGGCCCAACATCCTCCGACCTCATTTTGTTGGATCAAATATAATTTTCTTTGCATATCCTAGGAGGGGCATTCAGCCTGAATCGCCTGTTGTCAAGTATTCAATGGTAGATCAATTCTGTATAACGTAAAGCGAGGCGTCAAAATGTATGTTTTTGAACTTTACTTTTTTCCTTTTTCTTGTTTCTTCTGATTCTTTACCCACCCACTTCTACCAATCCTCCTCAGCCAATTTCATTAATTTGAAACCTTCATTTTTGACATGACGAAGTGCCTTTTGGAGTTTTGGAGAAGCTACGACTTCATATACGGTGGTATACGCTAAAACGAGGCGTCCAAATGCATGTTTTCGGACTTTCATTTTTTTTTCTGGTCTTGCCTTATTCTTTACCCACCCATTTCTACCTGTTCTTCTCAGCCAATTTTGAACTTAGGCTCCGAAATGTCTTTCGGAGTTCTGGAGCTGCTACGATTAAGTGGCGGAGGACGGGGAAGAGGGTAAATATGAAATAGGAATCTCGTCCACTTTCCCTCGTCTGATTTTGACGACATTTGAAACTTCCGCTACATTCCTGCGGAAGTGTCTTTCAGAGTTTTGAGCCATTGGGGGTGGGGGGGGGGGGGGGGTAAAGGAAGGGGTAAATATGAAAATGAAATATCGATCTCATTCAGCCATCATTTCAGCCAAACTTCAAATCTTCAGTTCGGACGTACCTCCAACACACAGTGAATGCGCTGTACCAGGAGACGGCGCCGGCGATCATATATATATATATATATATATATATATATATACAACCAGAATTTGTATCAATTTTGTGATACAAAACCCTTGTATGAACTCATGTGCGTGACAGGGGATGAGCAGAGTTTCCATCCACCATAGTTTTGGGCTATAAAAAAGTGATTTTTCAAAAATTTCTTTCGTCTATATGTAATTAATAACAGTTGGTAATTCTTAGATGTTGAGTGCCAATGGAATGTTCGTAAGAGATTTTATTTTTACTAGAAAAAATAACTTTTTCTAACTGAAGTTATTGCTTGGTAACAGTGAAAATATTTTTGAGAATTAATTATAAATTATCGAGGCAGGATCCCTTCTAAGACTACCCCTCACTATCTGCTGCCCAGTCCTATTCGTCTTCGGAACACGAAGAATTTCGGGCCAGGTAGTGCCTTTGTAAAGATGTAGACCATCTTTTCATCAGTTGGACAGTACTGGAGTTCGATGTCCTTGCGCTCAATGGCTTCCCTGATTTTTTTATCAAGGTTTATGCCGCACGTCAACCAGAAGGGTCATAAGCGGCTTCCCTCATGAAGTGTTCTTTGAGGGCAATATGTTTGGATTTCGCTGTTACTACTGGTTCAATAGCCCAATTTATTGCGCTTTGGTTGTCGTCGGTGATTTATCAAATATTTCAGGTGCATGGCTTCTTTTGCAAATTCCGAGAGTGCCGTGTATTCACTCTGAGTTGTTGACCCGGCCACTGTGCGCTGCTTCCTTGCTTCCCAGGTTATAGCCGTACCATTGATTTGAAAACAGTACCCAGTGTACGAACGTCCATCAATACAGCTTCCCCAATCAGCATCCGACAATCCACTCAGTTCCTTCTTGCCAGTCTTGTGAACAAGAGCGACTGATTCCGTCCCTTTCAGAAATCATAATTCTCATTTGGCTGCAGCCCAGTGGTCATTTTGATAGCAGGGATTCAATTAATAAAGATAGCTGACTGGATACATGATGTCAGGTCACGTTGACGTTGCCAGATAGGTACGTAAGTGACCCAATTTAACTTTGATATGGAATATTTGGTAGCTCCCCCTTTCCTGGGTTACCTATTTAGTTTTCAAATTCACATCAATAGGAGTTTTTGCAATTTTTTATTGGCTCATTTTGAATTTTTCCAATAACATCTGGATGTATTTACTTAGGCTCAGGTCATCTACATACAAGGCGATAATTTTTTTCCTCCCCCTTCTCCGCCTATGTAGAGGCAAGGATCTGCGAATGAGGAATTGAAATTCAATTGATTCAATTTCGCATATAACTTTCTGAACCACTGCCTTCCAGCTTGCTTTAGACCATAAAAGCTTTCTTCAGCAATCATGCTTTGTTTTCGAATCCATCCTCTGCAAGTTCTTCCATCATTTTTCTAGTTTTTAGGTACCTACATACATGGTTTTGTCATCATTTTCGCTTCCCTCGATCAGTATTTTTTGAAGATAAGTATTCAGTTATTTAGGTATTTTCATGAATATTTCCTCGTCTATTGTTCCATTTAAATACGCTGTAGTCACATCTAGCTGGCTCAGTTCAACGTTTTCTTCAGCTGCGAGTTGGGTGGACCGTTCCGGGTGTACATGGATGGGCTGGGGTGTGGTGGGGGGGGATACATGGATAGGATCCGCAGTGGGATCGGAACGGATCGGTACCCGCTCCCATTTTTACCGATCCACGTGGATCGAAACGAAATTGCTGTGAACTGGTTATTTGAATTGAGTCTGCCTATCTCGTCGAGGTAATCACTGAAAAAAGTGATGAAGGAAAGGATCTATAGTTTCAAGAGCCGTTTTACTGGTCAACTACCCATCGTAGCACCATAGCACATTTTTGGAAAGCTTTGGCTCAGATAGTTCTATCAAGTAAATTGAAAACAACCAAGAAAATTCCTCATACACTCATCAACGGTATAGTCAATTTCAATTTTACTTTGCTAAATAGGGTAGAAAATGATTCACTGTTGGAAAAAATGTTTTTTTTTTTTTTTTTTTTTTTTTTTTTTTTACTATGAAATTGTGAGATTTCTTGAAAAATGTCCCTCTATGAACCTACGAGTTTGGGTTGGTTTCTACGTATTTTCTCACGCTAAATCGAATGGTAACAAGTGAAAATCTCTCCAACTTCCTTAGAACCGAGTTTTACACTTTAATGTACTAGTTGTATCCCAAAAAACACAACTGAACACACCAACTAAACTAAAAATTTGTGAGTAAAAGTGTAAAACTCGGTTATAACGGAGTTGGAGAGATCTGCAACTGTTTCCATTCTATTCAATGTGAAAAAATACGCCTATTACCATTCAATTCCTTTTTCGCCTATTTAGCAAGTTTGAATGTATATCATCGGACCAGTAGATGATGAGAAATCAACTTTATTATAATTTCACGTTTGTGGGCCACTCTAGGAACTAACTTGTACATTATCTGAAAATTTCATCAAAATCGGACGAAAATTCGGTATAGTTTTAGGCGTGACAAGGATTTATCACAGACAGAAGGACTCGAAACCAAAATTGATACGCAAGCTCCGAAACGTATCAAGAAGTTGGAAATTTTATTTCGGAAGAAGGCTTTTTTTCTCTCACACGGACACAAAGCATCCCCCTGCCTTCGGTAGAGAGGAAGCAAAACATCCGATAATTCGCCAAAACATCGATCATTCTAAATGAAAGGATGAGCATTGTGGCAACACATTTTGAGCCCAGCATAATGGTCAAATCTCGAAAAAACGTGCTGAAAAATCACTAGAAACAGTAAAAATGGCTAACAATCGATGAATTCTTACTTTTTTGTTTAATATTATTCAAGAAAGTATATCATGTATGAACTATTTAAAACATTGAAAAAATTATGCACAAAATTATGGCGAAAAAAAGTACCCGAATTTCATGAATATGTGCTAAACAAAATAGGCAAACTGAAACTGCCATTTACTCAAATTTCAAATCATTTAAAAATACAATTAACGATCTGATTAACGATCATGCACAAAAATTCTATTATGACTGGAACTTGAAGGTTGTAGTCATGTCAGCAATAGAAATAGTCGAGAACTTATTTATTTCAAATTTGTATGGAGTCTAGTAGAATCCAGTGTGAGCATTCGAATGAACGTTGCGAAGTACGGATAGATGCCGTTGTTTATATTGTAATAAGGCTGAACCTTCTATTTTCACTATAACACATGTACATAGCACGATCGACTAGGTACACAGATAATAATGGTCTATTTGGTCATTGGTTTTCAATCTGTAATTACTCTTGAAAAACTTATTTTTCTTATCAATTCCAGGATTGTTGTAATGAGTTGGAAGGACAGAGGAAGTATCATTGCCACATGTGTCATCATACTCGCCACTAATTTTTGTGATGGGGTAAGTGAAATTGATTCATTTTACTAAAATTTTTGTTAACTAACATTTTACTAAAATGTGATATGTTGATTACCTATGTCGAATTGTTGTAGGTAACTTTATTTTCCCATCCTTTGTTTTTAGCGAGGTCAAGGTTTGTCTGACGCCAAGGTATTTGAAAAAATAAAATAAAATGAATAAATTAAAAATAAAAATATTCTGTTTTATGATAATACATAATAGTCAGTTGTTGTTCATCCGCGGAAATGAAACAACGTTTCTCCAGTATATAGGAATGATGTTGTCTTCAATCGAAAAAAAAAAAAAAAAAAAAAAAAAAAAAACGGTTTAGTTAGCTGATACATGTCTCTGTGATGGCAAAACTAAACGAAATCCCTGTGGAAGAATACTTTTGTACGATTCATGAAGCGGCACATAAGCTTGAAGAGAACATTCTGAAATCTGCGTAAGAAGTCAAACTTATAGGGCAATCTGAAACTACTCAATGGTGTTAATGTGTAACCAGCTTAGTTTCCACAGTTATCATCGGGTTTTGGTGAAATTTTCGGGGAACGTGCGGGTTAGGCCATCCACACGGGGTGACGCTCGAACTGTACTACGCGAACCGCGCGACACTCGTTCTGCACGATCCACGCGTCTCGATCAATCATCGTCCGCACACAGCGTGGATTTTATCTTATTCGTGTCGCAGCCTATAAGCTGGGAGGTCCATTTTTCGTGACCATTATTTACCACCCCAACATACCGATTTGATATTGAATGCCTAAAAATGGAAGTTATAATATACAGGGTGCGGCAGTGAGGACGGATGGTTTTAAAAAAATCATAAAATAGTTAATTTTTACTCAAAAACAAATTTATTGATGCAATCAGGTTCGCAAGGAAAAAGCATTCGAGAAAGTCAAGTTTGAAAAATCACATCAGGCATGTGGTGTCCGAAATTGTTGATGCAGTGCTGGAGGCGTTCTTGGAAGTTCGTGTAGACTCTCTCCAACATAACCCTACGTCGTAATGATCACCAACTTCTTTTTCCCTGAATTATGACGGCGACGTGTTCCAACCCGACGTGTGTGGTTCCAGCAGGATGGGGCGACCGCCCACACAGCCAGAGCATCAATGGACGATATTCGCCCTCTCTTCCCTGGTCGCCTTATTTCCAGGTTTAGCGATGTTCATTGGCCTCCTCGGTCTCCAGATTTATCCATATGGGATTTTTTCTTATGGGGACACCTCAAGGCTTAGAGTATACGAGAACAAGCCCCGAACTGGACGAATTGAAGGACGCAATTCGCGTGGAAGTCGCCCAAGTTGAGCGAGTATGTTGGAGATAACGCCCAAGAACACCTCCAGCACTGCATAAACAATTTCGGCCACCACATGGCTTATGTGATTTTTCACACTTGACTGTCTCAAATGCTATTTCCTTGCGAACCTGATTGCATCAATAAATTTGTTTTTGAGTGAAAATTAACTATTTTATGATTTTTTTAAAAACCGTCCGTCCTCACTGCCGCACCCTGTATAAGCACAATACTTATCTATTCTAGTTTTAACGTATCTTACAGCTCAAAAGAAAATGTTCCAGTCATGCAGCATGATCGTATGAGCGAATTTTCGTAAACTATCGTATGTAACTTTGTGTGCACAGAAATTGTCAACTATCATTTTTATGGCAAAAAATAGAGATATGGCTTTTTCTATATAATAGTCTGCTGTTTTATTTTTATTTTGGGATTGTTACAATTTGATGCAGTTTTTACGATTTCACATACACTAACGATTTCTCATTCACAATTTAAGTACACTTCAGTGAATGTTAGCAGAAAATGAAGCTATTGCGATGGCTCCAAAAATCTCTTCACGGAAATCCGTTTTGAACATTCTGAAACGATTCCTGATTCCTAATTACTAAAATTTCATACAAAATAATAGTAATATATACTTGTTCATTTATTTCTGTGCCATTCCACACATTAAATTTCCTTATTGTTGAGGTAGGTTTTATGTTAGACTTTTAATTTCAAGTTTTCCATTTTCAAAATGTCAAGTTTTCATTGAACAAAAATTTCACCACTACCACAAATATATATAAAAACCTCAAAAACTGTAACATTAGATACCTAATGCAATAATAGGGTAGAACAAGAACCAAAAAGAACGGAAGAAATATAAATTGCCACCATGAGACGTGCGAACCACACAAGCCTTGTGTCTGGCATCGTGCCTTGCCAATCACATGAGTTTAGAAACGAGGAGATTTGAAACGCAAACGTACGAGATGAGTGCAAAACTCCTAACTATGGAGGAATTTGTGTGGAGGCGCGACGTGTCTTATTTCAACTTGCATCGTACAGTTGAGTGTCGCCTAGCAGGGCTGTCGGCACACGGCGTGATGCTCAAACTGTATGACGCGAACCCTGTGACGCTCGTTCAGTGCAATCCACGTGTTTCGCACGATCGTTGACCTCACAAGGCATCGGTTTTATCTTATGTGGGGGTTTACACGAACCTTCCCAACCTCCCTTTCCCGTTCCTGGTCCCGACTTCCCTGGCCCTAGTGTCGTATTGGACAGAGCGTTGTATTTACACGGCCCATCCTTTGGGGCCCTACCGATTCGCCCGTCCATATTTTGCCGGCCCCTTGACCTCCACTCAGCAACCGGATTTATCGGTTGAATCTGGCAGCTTCTCAGGTTTTGACCCTGCCGAGGGAAATCCAGATGGGAAATTAGACCCAGTTTTCCTTTCGGCACTGGGGATTCAACCCCAGATTCAACCTCCCACACCGCCATCGCCAGCTCTCCAGCCGATTTTGGTGGCTCAGTGGGAATTCTTCCTCCACAACAGCTTGGGCACGCCAAAATTTTATTTCCTGCATTCCGAATACCCAGCTCCACATAACTTACAAGCCTCAATTCCTCTGAGCCTAAATCTGGAAATTATTTCATCAGTGCAGATGGAAGTAATCATGTGAGACAGAGTATTTATGTCTATCCAGAGGCAGATTACAACTGCTGTGATGGCTTTAGGTCGAGGGATCACCACAGTTTTAGACCAGGGAGAAGAGGCAGCGAGGATGGTTGCCCTGGACTTTTCAGCACTTTGCGACACAGGCAAAGTGTTGTTGACCCTATTTTTCGATGCGAATAGAGCCAGACGATGGGCGATTAGTAAGGTATGCACCCAAGCAATAGAAATTATTTCTAAAGGGGCAGTCCATTCCGAAGGCTCGATTCTGCCCGAACCGCAGCCGGGGCAGCCCAATGGCACAGATACACAAAATCAGGTCTCCAGGGGCAGCAGGAAGGGTCCAGCAGGGAACTCCCACCCTCAATGCCAGTAGCTATCCCTCAGCATACCTGCAGCTTCACAGGCTCAATATAACTCCTGCTCTAAGAGATGGTGGGCGTTTTGCGGGACACAGGGGCTAGATCCCTAGTGAACCGATTCCAGACATCAACTTTTTTCAAGATGTATTTTGACACTTCGAATCCATCATACTCCACAGTCAACTCATTTTGCTCAGCCTTGTCCTTCATTTCAGCAACCTCACTGGAAACAAACCCTGATTAATAGGCTCCTGAAGGGGGTGGCGTTGATTAGACACCCCCCCTCCCTTCCAAGATATGAAGTGACTTGGGACCCACAGTTGGTGCTGGGAGTTCTGGACAAACCTTCATGTACGTTAGGGCAATTATCCAAAAAGCTAGTGACCCTGCTCCTCTTGGCCATGGGACAGCAGCTCCAAACTGTAGCTTCTAGTCAGCTCCAGGAGATTGTGCAGGTCCCGGGGTACGGATTAAAAATATTTGTCTCCAGTTGGCTAAAGATGCCCTCTTGGCCCCTTCTGGGCATGGCATCATTGATAGTGGAATATTTGGTCCAAACAGCCTCTAGGCGTAGTGATGAATCCTTATTCCTTACAGTCCAATTCCAGACTCTGGCTCGTCGGGTTAGTGTGGTGTTGACCAGCGCTGGAGTTGATAGTGTCTTTAGGCCTCTCTCCATCAGACATGCCTCAGTATCTGTGGCAAGGTGAGGGGGAGCCCCCCTGGTTACAATCTTCCGGGCAGTGTGCTGGATGCCCTCCTCTGCAGTTTTTGCTTGGTTTTATGATAGGCCCTTGGTTATACCCCCTGTGCTCGCATCTGTTTTTGTGGCTCGCACATCCTAATGTCCTTAGCAGTAAGTTGTTTGCAAGAGTGCATGCAGCTGTTGTTTCAGGTCGCTCACCTACATATGTGTTATGCTTATCAGTAATTGTACTACCTCTCACACTTAACAGCATTTATTTTGATTCTAGGTGGGGAGTCTAGGGGCGAATAGAACCGACATTTAACTCCCTTTAGTCTTTCGCTTAGAACCAATAATTAACTCCATTTACCCTCAAGTACTCTTTTGCAATTAAACTCCATTTATTCGTTTACAATGTATTCAAAATATTTTATAATTACTTATGATTAAATTTGGTGGTAACGGTTGTATTCTCGAATTTACAATAGTGACTCCTTTCTGTGCCACTATCTGTTTGGTATGGTCCGGCCAGGATGTTCCCAAATCCACTATGGCTTTGAACCCTCCCTGGGGTCTTAGGCCACAGGGGGGGTTGCAGTACAGCTGAGAGGGGCAGGTAATGGGGCACACTGATATTGGGCTATAACCGACCCCCCCCCCCTCCCTTTTTGGGTTGGGTGTCGGAGGAGATGCAATGGGTGTTTTCTAGACTCTCCACAGACAAAAGGTTGTTGGTTGTTTAAATATTTTCCTTTGTCTCTGCCCTCCATTGGGGATGGTCAAGCTGCGTAGGTCTGGACCTGGCAGTCTATGATTTCTTTGTTGCAAATTTTTGAACATCTACAATGGTTAAACACCCTCTAGGGCCCCTATATATAATTGATGAATAAACAAACTTCCTGGTGAAGTTCTTTCATAATTATGTCAGAGGTAGTAGAGGGTGTTTTAACACCCACCCATTACCCTGCCCTGTATCATAGACCTGCCTAGAGGCTATTTTTTTACACTAGTGAAGAAGCAAAAAAAAAAAAATTTTTTTTTTTTTGAAAAATTAAGACTTCCACCTCACAATGGGAAAACTCCAGAATGGATGTATAAAAGTTATATACATAGATATATATATATATATATATATATATATATATATATATTATATATATTATATTTTTTTTTTTTTTTTTTTAAATTAAGGTTTAAGCCGCATCTCAACCAGAAGGGTCATTAGCCGCATTGAACAAGGTGTCTTAAGGCACGATTCTAAAGGGAGCCATGTTGTCATAATTGACTAAAAAGGAGCGCCATCATGGACTCCACTGACAACTCTGAGGGGGAAAAAAAGGGGTACAGTGATGAGCACTGTTTAGCCCTCAAAGTAGTTGGAAAAAACCCCAAAAAAAAAATATTACAACCAAGACTTGATGTAAAATAATTATGCTAATAACTATATTCATGCTTTTATACATATACAACCAGCAAAGTGAAATAGAACTACAACTAGATGTATATAAATATATCACAGATCAGATATCACAGTTCGTAGTAGAGCTCAGCGGCTCTCAGGTACAACAACAGGGATCGGACCTTGTCTGGTCCGGATAAAACGTCAACCCACACAGGGGGCTGATGCTGGACTCGGAGGTCCACAAGGACTGGGCAGTCCTCCAGAAATTGGCGGATGGACACAGATCACCCCCACACCTCCCACACACAACATCTCGAGCTTCTGCACTAAGCTGGTGTCTGTGAGTAAGACGGGTATAGCCAGTGGCAACCCGATTGACCACTATTCGATCCCTCCTTGGAAGTAGGGTTACGAAAGGGCCCACCGGGCTCAAGTCCTGAAAGAAACCACGCAGACCAGTGACCTCACCCTGCCATTGCTCGAGCCAGATGGAATTGGCTTTATGCTGCATGTAGGAGATTTGATCCTCAGTGCGCATAGGCAACATTTCGATGGAGTCGTCACCAATGGCTCTTCTTGCTAGGGCATCAGCACACTCATTGACGTGAATACCTACTTGGCTTGGTACCCACATAAAAGTTATGTTTGTGCCTAATGTTGAGGCTCGGTGTAGTGAAACACGCAGGCTTTGTATTAGGGGATCATATGAATATTTGTCCCTAATCGCCTCGATGTTACTCAGTGAGTCACTACAGATCACATAATTTCCAACTGCCAATAGCTGGCAGTGTCGAACAGCCAGCATCACTGCCCACAGCTCTGCTGTGAACACAGACGCAACAGGTGGTAGGCGTCCAGTGACTAAGTTGGGGCTCCATAGAGCAGGGCCAACACCATCAGGCGTTTTGAGCCATCAGTGAATAAGAGAGTGTGTCCAGCATATCGCTGGATTACCTCTGAGTAACAACATCTGAGGATATGCGGTGGTGTATTGCCCTTGACCACAACCCTCAAGCGGAAATCAATGCGCATCCCAGACAAGGTCCAAGGACGGGGAGGGGGCTTCAAAAGGGACCAGAGGGTATCTCTCTATGCAGTCTCACCTGGTGAGCTCCTGAACACGAATACCCAATGGGTGAGTTCACGCCTGGAGCCTGGAATATGTTTCATCCAGAAGATGCCCTGGGAAATAACGAAGGCGCTCTGCATAACGGAGTGTCAGTAAATTTCGCCTAATCTTTATTTGTTGAGTATGCCCGAGCACTTGAAGGGAGGCTGTTGGGGTAGTTCGAAAGGCCCCAGTGGCCAAACGAAGACCCTTGTTTAATATAGGTTCCAGCTAATGCAGAAAGGACTTTCTTGCTGATCCACAAATTCCAGACCCATAATCAATTCTTGATTGCACCACAGCATGGAAAATCCTTAAGAGGACTTCCTGCTGGGCGCCCCAACTATAGTTAGATAGTGCCTTGAGAAACTGTACCCCTGCATGGGAACCTGGCGCAAGTACTCAATATGCTGGGCCCACCGCAGCTGGCGATCAACTATGAGTCCAAGGAAACGTGTGTGTGTGTGTGTGTGTGGAGTAAGGTGACTCCACCAATTGTGAGTGGATACTCATCATGTGCTTTGCACATTCTGCAAAAATGGATGGAGGTAGTTTTTGCAGGTGAAAAACTAAAGCCTTGCATCCATGCTGTTTGATAGATGGTATCAATAGCACGTTGCAATGTGTCACTCACATTTCTCAGATTATCACCTCACAGGAGGATAGTTAAGTCATACACATACAGTAAAGGACGAATATCCTCTGGGATGTTATCAGCGAGGCCATTTATAGTGACCATAAACAGGGTGCAACTAGATAATTATTGAATTGATACATATGCACACATTATGCATATTCTGTAATTAGGTTGATTTTCAAAATTGTATTTGCAATTCTTGGAGGTTTTGGCGATATTGGCGAAATCTTCAATTTTATTGGATGTATTGAGGTGTATTCTTGAAATATTTCTCATTGTTTTATTAATATCCAGACATTTAAAGCATGTTCCTTATCATCAATATTTTATACCACTTTTAGATTTCTCCCGAACAAGAATATCCTGTGCCCAGGGATGTTATAATGCCCGGATTTACCCCCCACTTCAGTGAACTCTTCAACGATCCCCAAGAATTCACCTCGAAATGGGTAGTGTCAGAGGCGAAAAAAGATGGCATTGATGGAGATCTTGCTCGGTATGATGGTATGTAGTTATTCCCCCCAAATGTTGAACATGTTGTGATTTGTTACCTGTATTTAATTCAAAATTTCAGCTTATTCTGTCCATTTCAATGAATGTCCATCTTATCGCACCTTCTATAATGCTTTCCCTGAGATTGCTCATTTGGAATGTAAACTAATGAGAACCATTTGAAGCCCATCCAACATTGTAACTCTGGTTTTGTGCAGAAATATACACCACTTCTTATGGTTTTACTTAATATTGGATAGAATTTAATGAAGCCAAACGTTGACTAACTGTTGATTTATCATATTCTGCAAAAAATAAAATGAACTAAAGAGGGGAAGGATGGTTTCTACAAAATGTGAAAGCTTTTTTTTACGCATTGCTGATGTGCAATAAGGCCATATATGAATTATATGGAAAAATCATTAGTTATAACAGTAGTTAAGAAATTTAAATTTCAGTCCGGAGGGATATCGGTTAGACCGCTCCTAAATTTGATGGAGGAAGGTAATAAAGGTGGGTCATCACCTTTTTCTCGCCAGAATAATCACTATCCGCGTTTTTGTACTTGATACACTTGCGCTTTCGTTTCAATTAATCACAGATACCTACCAGCTTGAAATATATTACCCATTCTACAATATTTCTGATTTTACCATTTTAGTTTAGCCATTTTAAAAATGTTTCATCCTATGTATTGTTTGTGCCTTGTGAAAAAAAAAAAAAAAATTAAATGGCAAAGAACAACTGCTAGTCGTATTTACCCTACCATGATAAATCTTTTTGTTACTAGACAGCCTCATATGCATTAATGAGCACTTGTATAAACAAACTAAATATCCCATTATCGCACAATCGCTCAATCATAATAGATGTTGTCACAGTATTTTATAGCATTCTACTATTGTAATGTTTGCCGTTTGCCTAAGCAATTTTGGCTCAACAGTACAATGCAAAAAATTATTTTCCGTGTCCGTCTGTCTGTGTCTGATTTCTGTCTGTCTGTGGTAAATCCTTGTGCCGCCCACGTTTCAGTCTGATTCCATTGAAATTTCCAGGGGTTGTGCGGGTTACCTCCTAGACGACCCCCTTTAATTTTCAATGCCGTCGAATCAACAGCAGCCTGTGCACATTCCCAAACGCGAATTTATTATAACGTCGATTTCTCATCATCTCTTGGTTCGATTTTGTTCTAATTCGTTAGGTGATTGGGTATATGTTCTAGAAAGATGCCCTATAAATTATATCACGATTGGTAGAGTAATAACCATTGTGCATGCACAAAACTAATATCGATTGGTACAAGCAAAACTCCGATTCTAATGGAAGGATTTTGATGAAATGTTCAGGGATATGTGCAGTATAGCTTTGGACGGTCCCCTATAACTTTAATTGCCGTCACGTAAATAGTAGTCTGTATGCTTGCGCAAACGTGAATTGCTCATAACATCGATTTCTCATCATCTGTTGTTCCGATTTCTTTCAAACTCGGTAGGTAATTGGGTATATGTTCTAGAAAGATGCCCTATAAATCATTTTGCGGTTGGAGAAGTAATAACTACAGCGCATCTGCAAAGCTAATATTGATGGTCACAAAAAAAGCTCTGAGAACAATGATTTGATTTTTCTGAAATTTTCTAGGACTGTGCGGTTTAGCTCCTAGACGTTGCCCATTAAATTTCATTGCAGTTGGATTAATAGTAGGCTGTGGGCATGCGCAAACATTCATTTGTTATAACGTAGACTGATCAATCATTTCGACTCGTACTTTTTTCTTCAGTAATTCTATACGTCCATGTTGCAATAATTATTTGAGGAAGCTATACTGCCCACCCAACTTGGCACACGTTTTTACTACATCAAAAGGGAATGGATTGTAAAATGGTAAATCAGGATCATGG
The DNA here is from genome assembly GCA_030762985.1 of Adelphocoris suturalis. NCBI lineage: Eukaryota > Metazoa > Arthropoda > Insecta > Hemiptera > Miridae > Adelphocoris > Adelphocoris suturalis. Next base: position 49,039,842 of record CM061045.1, on the reverse strand, counting down.
TATCAACATAGAGATGTAGTTATTATAGTAATCAAAGCATCCACAATATATCGTATATTGAGGTTTCAATTACAGGTAATGATAAAATATATTGCAATTATTGATTGCTGGCGTCAAATAATGTTAATTCATGTTTCTAGGCGATTGGGAGATTGACTATCCCAGGAAAATGCCAATTGACGGAGATCAAGGACTGACCTTCAAACAGAAAGCAAAGCACCGTGCCATCTCATCTAAGCTCAGCCGGCCTTTTGTGTTCTCAGACAAGCCGTTGTATTTACAGTACGAAGTCTTATTCCAGGACTCTCAAGAATGCGGGGGTGCTTATTTGAAACTGCTATCTGAGGGAAAGGAAGGTCTTGACTTGAAAAACTTTCATGATAGAACTCCCTTCACAATCATGTTTGGGCCAGATAAATGTGGTAACAGTCACAAAGTAAGAGCTCTATTGTTTCCTCTGGATTGAATTTAGCCTATGAATTGTTGAAATAGCCCCAATATTTCTTCCCTAAAACCCAAATATTTTTAACAAATGTTATCGGCTTGAAAATTTTGTCTGCAACTCCCTTTACACATGGCCTTGAACTGACACAAAATGTTGTTACAAATCAAAGAATAGTATATACGCTGGTCTATCTTTAACTGTTGAAGAGAGAACTTCGTGGAATGACATAAAAAACTCATTTGGGTTTTCAGTAAAACATTATCAAGCATAGATTTCTGTAACATCTAGGTGCTTGACAGTGAAGCACTTGGAAAAATCAGCTTTGATTTAATTCTCTTTAGTTTTACTTGAGGTGGAAAAACAAAATGAATTAGGTAAATAAACAATTAAAATTATGAAAAGTGAAGAAAAAACACCACCAATGAAAACTTATTGGTAAGTAATGTATGTATAACATGTATGTCCCTGTGTCTGGCTTTTACAATATTTTGGTGAGAATAGCAAATAGATTGGGATTTTGCATGATCGCCCTCTTCATTAAAACCTAACATGAATGTGGTACAAGCAATCCCTCCCTACATCTACACACCCAACCATAATAAAGTATGGACTGTTTTTGAGAATTGGTTTAAAGTATCATGCATAAATTATGCATAACATGGATGTTCTATGTCTGGCTTGTACAATATTTTGGTGAGAATTGCAAATAGATCAGACTTGAAAATTCATGTGATTTTTGCTTTCAGATTATGTTGTGCTTCTGTCTTGTAATTGCAAGAAGTGAATATAGATAGCATAGTACCATTTCATTATGTTTGTTTCAGCTTCATTTCATCTTCAGACATAAAAACCCTCTTAATGGCTCCTATGAAGAAAAACACAGTAAAGGACCCTCAAAGAGGATTGATGAACTGTTTACTGATGGAGTGTCCCACCTGTACACGTTGATTGTTCTACCTGACAATACTTATCAAATCCTAGTTGATCATGAGGTAAGTTTAATGATTCGTGTTCTAAATATTTGTATCTTTCCTATCTAGGAATTATGTAAAGAGTAAATTGGGAAATTGTGAGCATCTACTTGTCAATATATGAGTGGCCCTTTCATGTCAATGCCTAATTTTTATCATGCATTTTCTTTCTTATTTTTTTTAATGTTCTTTATTTTTCTAAACATCACAGAACATTTTTAACTGTCTAACTATCCAACGCTCCTTGCTGAAATTGATGTTACCTGTTGGGGATTTATTTCATATTTATCAAAATCTAATCCCTGTTGGTTCTGACATATGAAATTCATTTATGTCATAACGAAATCAAGGTTTCTCTTCTTCTATAATATTACAAATATCGTGAGTATGTCTGTCTAAACATTCATCAGAATACCAAAAGCATGCAATCCAAATTTGTTTCTTTCCACTTCGAATCCATTGATCACATACCAAACTGTTTATCTACGTTACATGGTGAAAGGTGATTCTTCAAAAATGTCAATGATTAGAAAAATGGAGAGATGAATCTTACTTAGATTATAGGATATTTGTACAATTCAATTAAATTTGAGCTCGAAGAAAGTTTGAATGGAGTGAAAGAGAAAATTCGTTTTGCAGTTTTCAAGTACACCTTGTCCACTTTGAGTGAAACTGTAGGGATTTTTATGAATAAACTTTGATAAAATTACTTGATTATGAGATTCCCAATACAGAGCCGTGTCTGAAGTTACATAGTGGCTATCAGAGGGAGTGGAGAGAGAAGTGAATACGTTAGTTTCAATTTTTTTGCCTTTACATTTGGTTCAATTCCTGTCACTTACATTCTTGTTATAATCCAAGTTATCCAATTAATTAGGACAACTCATAAAAATTATTACTCTTGCAGAAAAATATCCACTGTCACTATGGCATGGCCATCACTACATGCTAACGGCAATCCTTGAGATACAACCAAACTAACTCATTAGTTTATTCTGTGATGTAGAAATACCTTTTGCGATTCGTGGATAAATCATCCATTCTATATAAAAGTGGGGGCACACCACGTGCCCACCAATTACTGTTATACTACTTATACTATGTACCTATATACCTACTTACTGTTGGCTTCAAAGGACCTCCAGATAAACTGGAATTTTAATAGGTAATCTTCTATAGTATGATAATAGCTACTGATACTCAGCAAAAATCGAAAGTGAAATAATTAAAAAACCAGCAGGATATTTGACCTTATATATATATATATATATATATATATATATATATATATATATATATATATATATATATATATATATATATGTATATTTCAGTCACTAGATGCGGCAGTGACTAGCAGAATCTGAATCTCTGGAATCTGGGAAAACCCAGGTTTTAATAAGTTTCTATACATTTTTATGGCTGTGATGAATTTAAAAGTACGATATGATGTTAAATGTTCAATTAATAGTTTAAAATCTAGTTATGATTGCTTCTCATTGCAGATGAATCAATTTTTCGAAGTCACTGAAGTCATAATAAACAGATTATTGCCTTGCGTTAGGGCCTCTCCCTTTACAACAAGGATTGTTCTGAGCATTGTTACCGCCCCCCCCCCCGCCCCCTCATAATGGAGGTCGCTTTACAGCTAGTGCTATCTTGTGCTTTCATCATTCAGTTGTATGAGTAGCAGCTCTTTGAACAAGGAAAGTCTGTAGAGAGTTATCGGGATTTCAAGAGTCGCAATTCATTTTTCCACCAAATCCGCTTAATGATACTTTAATTATTGGCATGTCTATTAGTGTCGCTGAATCACCACACATTGTTGGGGATTGAAGGGAAATAGCTAATTGCCTAAAACTAATAGCTAAAAACCATAAGCCATCATCTAATAAGTGAACATGAATTTATTTATTTGTAATTCATGTTGCGTTTTGACTAGCTATCATCCTTTTCCACTCATTTTTATAGGTTTTGATCAAAGGATCTCTTCTGGAAGATTTTGTTCCACCTGTAAATCCACCAGCTGAAATTGATGATCCTGAAGACAAAAAACCTGAAGACTGGGACGAAAGAGAAAAAATTCCTGATGAGACTGCCACCAAACCAGATGATTGGGATGAATCTGCTCCCAGGCAAATACCTGATCCCAAAGCAGTAAAGCCTGATTCCTGGTTGGAAAGTGAACCAGTAGATATTATGGATCCGTCTGCTGAAAAACCAGATGATTGGCAAGTTTGTTGAAGTAATTTTTTTTAAATCTGTTCCCCACAGACATCCAATCACGATCTTCTGAATTGACACGAGTCTCTATTTTCATTATCAAATGGTTTAGTTTTCCTTAGTTCATAACCCCTCCTTGCTCTTTGTATTTTGCATTCTGAAGAATGCGCTCAGGTCCTTTTTCCAAAGTGTCAGGGTTACATATCCTCTCTCTTTCTTTACCACGTTAAGGGTGCAAGGGACAAAGGGCCACTAACCAATAAATTGCACTGCTTCAGTTGAACATCTATAACTACCCTACAATATTACTGTTTGTATTTTGAAGGATTGATTGGGAGTACAATAAAATACTATTAGAATTAGGAAAATAATATTTGTGAAGTCATGGGAGCCTGTCTATCCATCACATGCAGAATTCATGTAAAAGTTATGGACTTTCTAACGAGAATCCAAAAACTCTCATTCATCCATTCATGCTATGTATCGACAAAAATATGTAATCACCACATAAATGCTGCACAAGGAACTGATGCCTTCTCTTTTTGGGCTAATTTCGAAATTGAATGAAGTTTTGTCAACAAAGTTTTGTTGTAATTATTTTTTATTAAAGATTTGTATAAGTATGCCTAAATACATATCTTGCAAAATTTCCATCTGATATGGATACAAGATCGATGAACATAACAACTTATTGATGAACGCTGCTACCAGGAGAAACCTACCCTTATTTTTTCCCAGGTATACTCCTACGAATTTTTGACCGTCGCAATGGTCTGTTCCTTTTATAATTATAGGTAAAGAGGGTTACAAAATAAAATGCTTGTGCACTGAATATATAAAAAAAAACTAATGAGGTTGTAATTATTAAAGTTGAGAACCTGGACATGAATGTTTATTGTCTTGAAAATCACCCATTTAGCAATATCACCTAAGCACAATTATGAGCAAAAGACTCAGTTGTAAGCTCTGAAAACTATTGACTCCAAGCATGTGCAAAGTTCAATAATGAGAATCACCTATTGGTTTTGAGAACGTCGTGGTTACTATTTTTTAATAAAAGTAAATTTTATCCTGACAATTTTCACACCATCCACACTTTCCTACGATGAGTACTTTGATTTGTGGGGGGGGGGGGGGGGGGTTTGTCTTATACAAAAAAGTTTGAAAAATCGAAGAAATAAAATTACTTATCGTAGAAGATATGGTTGGTGTCTGTATTCTTAGGATTTTATCTGCTTTCATTTTAAAATAGAAAACTAAATGGCCTAGTCGCTGGCATCCTCAGTTTTTTTATTTTTATTTTTTAGTATGCAGGTAGGTACTCTGGACAAATGGCTATTCCAGTGGTTCCTTCTTTTTTGGAATAAGCGAATAACTCGAAGCAACACCTGGTTTCTTTAAATCAGTTTTTGTGACCTAGTAACAAACAAATTAATCAATTTCCTAGTCATGCCTTCTAACTGGTGCACAAAAGTTCATTTTCTATTGTTTTCTTCCAGGTTGAAAGTAATTTCTCATTTTAAAAACATAAATAGATAAGGAAAATTTTGCATCTGGAAAATCGGGGACCAAACGATCCTAAACTTCTATAGAAGTGCAGAGCACTTAGGTATAGAAAATTCTGACGCATATTATTCACTTTTTCCCCCTTTAAACTATTTTGCTCTTTCGAGTTTTGTACCCATCAAGGTTGATGAAATCAAACTGTAGCATAAAAGTTATACCTATCGCTCAAAATGAAAAGTGAATATAATGAATGAAAACATGTAATAACGAATCAATTACAGCTAAAATATGGACTTTACTGTCCCTGAAACTCTTTAGTATCTTGTATATTAGTGGTTCCTATCCTATAATTGTGTAACTAACATCATTCAGAAATGGATGAGTACACCAGTGACCCTCATGGCACTTGAAGAGTTTCATTATCTTATAGTGCCGTGAGGGTGGTCACCAGAGGTATAAGGCTGAAAACTCGCGTATAGCTCATGGTTTTGGACCACGTAATTGAGTTTCATGGTCTCAAAATTAGGAATAGACGGAGAGGCGAGATGGCACCTAGGGTTGGGAAGCATGGTCTCGATAATTGCTTGACACTTCAGGAGTTGACTAACTTTGTTGCAAGTCTGCTGATTGGGTCCTGAATGTCATTATAAAGTTATTGTCACCCTCAAAAGTTAGTAGGACGAATTTTTGAAAATCTGTTGAGGTTATTGGTGTTCATCACATACCATATAAGGGTTCCTTTTTAGAATGAATCCAACTGTTTATCGAAACACTAGAAATAACTGCGAGTTCCTCATTCATACTCATATTCAATATTCATGGAATGTCACAGGGATGATGCTATGGATGGTGAATGGGAAGGACCGATGGTTCCCAATCCTGCTTGTGAAGGAGCTGTTGGCTGTGGCCCATGGTCTCCTCCAATGATTGACAATCCAGCCTACAAAGGAAAGTGGTCTGCTCCTCTTATTGACAATCCAAAGTACAAGGGCAGATGGCTTCCAAAGAGGATTCCTAATCCCCACTACTTTGAGGATAAAAATCCCTTTGCAATGACTCCCATAGTAAGTAGCCATCACTGCTATAATTAATGATTACATATTATTGAGGTATATTATTGTATTAAAATGAAGGATGACTGAGTCAATCACAAGCAATTTCAGGAGCACACAACATAGTTGAAAAATTGCCTTGTAACTGTGTTGATTAAATCATGCTTTTTGAACGAGGATCTGTCAGATAAAATAACAATGTTGAAGAATGATAAACAATTGCACATTGTCGTCAAAATATAATGGCTCATAATCTTACAGAAGTAGCTGAATTGAAAAATTGTGTAATATTTTCTAATAGTGGATACAACGAATAGTTATGTTTAAAACTTGTGATGGTCTGTCTCCTCTAAGAATCAGTTTTTCTGCACCAAATCTTTTTTTCCCCCTGGTTATTGGATTTCTATCCTGAGCTTGCATCAATGAGGAACATAAGATGGTTGCATTAGATAGGTATACTTGATGCACTAAGGAATTACTGCAAACTCACAAACTCTTACTCAAAGGTTTATAGTTAAGTAATCCAACTACACTATTTATTATTCTTCCTCTCCTGATCAGATAAATATTTGCTAGGTATTGGGGTGACTCACAGTTTTGGGTGAGGAAACTGATGACCCCTCAGGCCTCTTCCCTGTGGGAGGAAGAAGAGGAGACTCCACAAAGTGAGGGTTCTGGGCCTCACCCATCTCCACTTCCTAACCGTTGTTCCAATGAGTGACATAACCGGCGTGAAACCACTACTCACGAGTCCAGCCTTAACTGGGAGGTAGGCAAAGCCTCTCCCTTGCTGTACCATCAAGTTCACTACCCGTAAAGGCCTTGAATGGTCGCTGGCCCAACACAGAGAAGGTGGCTATGCGTCTACCCGTTTATCCTCACCTAAGGGGCAAGCCCCTAAGAATATGTGAGGAAGGGGTACAGCCTGGAGAAACTTAGAACTGAGCAAAGATGGGAGTTGGGAGATACTCCATATTTTTATAGGGTACCTCCTTCCAGTACTTCTAAGTTGTTGGTTAGCTTTGCCAACCAACTAAAACCCCTCTCGATTTATCTTTTAATTAATACTCTAAGACAACTTATTCAGTTAGTAGTAAAAAGTAAGTAAAGTAGACAACCATTCCAGGTTGGGGCTTTTGGTCCGACTGCCTTGGGCGTCGTGGACGTCATCAGCTGTCCTCCAAATGGAGGATCAGAATTCGTTCTGATGATTTCGCTTAAAGCTACTCATTGCCTCGCCTCCTTGAGTGGAGAGGGGTTCGCCGTACAGAAGTGCGAAAATTACTTGTACGTCTGCCCCTTACCTGGGCAGTGGTTGGTCACCCATCCAAGTACTCACCACGCTCGACGTTGCTTAACTTCGCTAATCGCATGAGAAACGGTTCATTGCAACACCTAACCCGTAAGGCTATTTAGTTAGTCATTTTTTTAGCCTCTAGACTCTTTTTCCTTTGAGGTTCTATTTGATTGGCTAAGAGAGTGGCAAGTAGAAAGAGAAATTATGACTTTATTTTAGGCTTCCATAATTTTTCCCCCTTTTTTGTTCTAGATGATTATAATTTGTATATAATTTTTTCCTAATAGTTTATTGAACCCCACTCAAATACTAGTCGGATCAGGCTATGACCTATTCTGCTTCCTCCCTAGCTAGTGTAAGACAAGGTTATGGGAGTTTCACGACTCCTACCATTTTTATGTATAGGGAACTATTAATAGTGATTTGAAGTTTTATTGAATTTCACCTATATTATATTCCATCAGCTAGAAGATTTCACATTCGTAAAGTATGCATTAATGCATATTAATGCATTTAATGCAGTATTAATGCATTTAATGCAGTATTAATGCATTCGTGAAGTATGCGTTAAATTATGCAGCTCATATAACTAATGAGCATGAGAACTAGACCATAAGCCGTCCTGTTACTGACGAGGTAATACTGGGTTGGTAATTTTAATTCAACTAGTCATGTGAGTGAAATTTTTGAACTATGGATGGGTCACTGAAAGAAACGTCAAGCTAATATACCAAAGGATAGCCAACCAAAAAATGACATGGAGGCAGAATTTCCAGTGCCACACAAGCTAATAATTGACTTTCATAACAGTTGATCATGGATATCTTGATATTTTGTTCATCTTGTACGTAAATAAATTTTTTTATCATAATAATGTCATGATTCAGGTTTCCCTTGGTTTCGAATTATGGTCCATGACTTCTAACGTGTTATTTGATAACATTGTGGTTACGGATAATGAAGAATTCCTGAAAAAATGGACTGAAGCTACTTTTGACAAAAAGAGCGAAATCAACAACAAAAATGCTGTAAGTATAGCACTTATTCAATTTAAACAGTTCCAAAATCTACTAGTCTTGCGCACCTGTTTTAACCTAAAGGTCTTCAGTTATTAAAAGTGTAAGGTCATGAAGAAAATGGAGATTGCAATTGGTCATAGTAACATATAAAGCATGAATTATTTTCTTAAACGTCTTCTTGTAAATTACCAAGTAAGTAATAATTTTAGTTTGTCCACATTAGTAATCTAATCATATTTTGTCAGCTCATACATCTAATTATATGTACCTACCTATCTAATTTCACTATTCATGTTTTGTATAAAGCCCTTGACTAGGACCCAGGCCCTAAGTAGAAACGTTGGGACAGTTAATTAAAGAAAAAAAAAAAAACTTCAAGACATCGAGAAAACCCACATAACTTAAATGAACATTCCAAGATAATGAGATACTAACGCAATTTTTTCATGTACCTATGTGCATGCATTATTAAAATAATCAATCCTACTGAAACAATTCTTCATCTGTACTTTGGTCATATTTACTGTATAGGAGTGATCTGAAGACATTCCAGTTTTTCAGAAGATGGATTTTGGTGTTTAATGGTTTGATTCAACAAATATTAATTGCTCTCTCATTAGTTGAGGTATATTGGCGCTAAAAATAACATTTTACCAGTATCATTTCTTCCATTATAATTACTTTCAGTGAATATCCATACCGCTCATTAAAAATTCCCTCTTGTCTTAATATTGTTTTCTGGGTGAACCTGCCTCTCCTTGTTGGTTGTCTATGTTAAAACTGATCATTTACAGCCAAATGAAGTTTGAGTGCAGGTACCTAGAAAAATCTAGATCTTACTTCTTTGTTCATGGCATCCACAAGTTATAAATTTTCAGGCTGACTTATTATACAATATGAATCCATGTACAAGGTGCCCATCGAGTGACCAAGTAGCGTGTATATATATATATATATATATTCAGGGTGTTGTGTTAGCATTTCTATGAAGTGCTTTCTAAGATTCGATTCAACATCTCAATCCTGACAAAAAAGGGCCTTTCAGTGGTTTCTTCTTCTTTAGGCGGTGTCCTATCATTTTAAAATTTTATATTTTTTGTCATACATGGTTAAAACGGCCATATCTACCTATAGTTACGCTTTAAAATTAAAAAATAATAATAAAGTTGAACTTGTATTCCTACTGTACTAACATACTCATAACATGAATTTGAAAGCACATTCAGCAGACAAAAAAATTACTGAAATGGAACTTTTCACGCATTTGAGAAGTTACTATTTTTTATTAGTTTACACTCCATTAAAAAATATGATTTACCAGGAGATTTACTGAAAAGACTATCTCGTGATCTCAGCTTTACAGTCCTAAATGCCGAGCCCGACATTAACACATAGATTCTTCTCAACAAATGAATGAGAGCAGAGCCAGTCTCTAGAAGCTGCCTGCAAGTCGCTGTAGGAGTTGTATGTGCTGTTCATGTGAACCGCTCATGCTCTTCAACAGGAGGGGGTGGGGTACCCATTCTGTATAAATAGGACAGAGGACTGGATCAGCCCATCATTCACGATCCGAAAATTCCCTCTCAATTTCGCTCTACCAACATTTGCATAAGAAAACATCCAAAAAAATTGCACTAACACTTCAGTAGGTTTCAAGTATTTTCAAAAAATTTGAAAACAAAAATGAATGTTGACTATTTTTTGTGATTCGTTCAGACTTTTCCTTTCAGCAAATTTTCATAGAAAATGAAGCTATTTCAAAGGCTCCAAAAATTATAAAATCATTGAAATCCATTTAGAGGAATTCTGAAACAAATCCTAGAATTTAATACTTGTATATATGTGTGTGTGTTTGTGTTTGAAATTCTAACAACTCATTAAAATCCAGCAATTGTTAAATGTATATATTTAGCAGAATTTTATTCTAAATTTTCAATTTTATTTAAATATATATATTTAGCAGAATTTTATTCAAAAGAAGTTTATCAATGATGAACTAGAACATTGAAAAGGTAAGCGGAAAATTATGCTGAAAAACGTAAATATCATCAATATCTGCTGAAAAATAGACAATAACTGCTAAAAAGCTAAAAAAACAAATTATTTTGTGAATCGCAGAATATTATTTAGAAAAATTTTTGTTAGATAAAAAGAGATTTTTAGATAAGAAGTAGCTGAGGGGCCTCTCCCACATCTCCTACAGGTGTGGGACTGCAGCCTGCCATTCAGCAATCCTCCCGGTATCTTGGTCTTCTTGAGGATTTGAAGGCTGAAGTGTTGAAACTTGGGGAGCAGATATGCTGTATTGAAGGTTATGAGAGTACTTACCAGCAGGAACTGGCGAGGCGGGCTGTTAAGGGGCCTCATAGCTTGGTAGACGAGGTCGCGGTTATGTACAAAAGATCTTCCTACAGGCTGAGGAAGCGACTGTGGTGAGGTATCAGGAATAAAATCCTACTTTATTGGAGCCCCGTGGAAGTTACAGAGCAGCTAAGCAAGCAAGGAGGTGGGAATACCAGCAGGTCCAGAAATTGTGGAGGAAGCATTCAGCTCATGTAGCTGCGGAAGTTCTGGAGGGAGCTGGGGATGGACAAGTTTAGCCCCCTCTCCAGGAGTTTGTGGAATTTTGAGAACCACTTTTGAGTGCTTCCAGCCACAACCCTGGTGAGCGCATGGTACCCCCAGCTTCCACCAGGGATTCCTTATGCAACATTATGTACACGCTAGTGCCTTGTCAAAAACTCCATTTCTGCTGGACCTGATGGTATTTCTTCCTGACACTGGAATGAAGCCCCAACGAATGTCAACCTGCTCATCCTCAACCTGTTACTTCTATTGGGAAGATGTAAATGAATGAATAAATAAATACATAAAAGATATATATATATATATATATATATATATATATATATATATATATATATATATATATATATATATATATATATATATATATATATATATATATATATATATATGTATGTAAATAAAAATATATATAATCCAATATTGTACGTTTAATCATTCATTTTTATTTACATTGTTTTTAAAAGTATTAAACTCTACAATTTGTTTCAGAATTCCTCTGAGCGGATTTCAATGAAGAATATTTTATAAAATCTGTAAATGAATTTTTTTTTTAGGCATTGCAATAGCATCGTTTTCTATCAAAATTTGCTAAAAGGAAAGTCTGAAGGAATCCCAAAAAATAGTCTACATTCGTTTTTGTTTTAAAATCTTTTGGAAATACTTGAAAATTTGCTGAAGTTTTTGTGCATCTTTAATTTTTTTCTGTTGGGAAATTCTAGATCTAGCAAATTACACTATTTAAGATTTACTGGATTCTATTTTATAGGAATCCTTTAATTTTTAATAATTTGTCATGCTCGGTTGTCACATTCAGGACACACTGTGGACCAGAATTATGATCCAAATCAACTATAAACCTGGATGGTGGGCTCTGTATTTTGTGTACTGCTCCATCCCTGTCAGTATTTATATATGGTACCTATATCGAAGAGTCAAAGAGGTAATTAGGGTTTCGAGTGTTGAACACATTTTGATTATGTGGCAACAAATATTTGTGTTCACAAGTCCTTGTACTTTATTCGGCTTTGTGACTTTTCATCCACTTATATCATAACCCTGTAAGTATTTGTAGTGCTTATTTGAAAATGGAATTTCTGTAGATGAGATTTTTGAGGGTGATGTATTATCGGTGTTAGTCAATAACGTAGATGTTGATCTCCCTGAATCGTCTTTGTTGTTAGATCTTTCGTATTTGCCAGGACAGTGTAGTTTCATGAAAAAAAAAAAAAAAAAACCTGGTGAAACATACCCTTTGGCACATTTGATCTGAATATCCCCTCTAAATATATGAAATCACATATGTGATTATGTTTGTTCTTTCTAAACTTTACATGAACATATAAGAAACAGTTTTGAGCAAGGCAAACGATTTGGGAGCTTCTCTTTACGTAATTTGTTGGCGTGAATGGGATAAGTAGAGCGAAAAAAACTAATATAAACTATAATATACTTGAGATAGAGATAGATGGAAGAGGTTATAATTCTTCTTCGGAGCCTTTGATAGACAAAAAAGTTCTGAAGATCAAATCACACACTCACATTCACTCTGAAGATCTCCCAAATATACAGCTATCCAAACAGAAGAGAAAAAAATAATCTACTACTGCAAATACTACGCCATCAAAATCAGCTCACCCATTAATATATATATATATATATTAAATTCGATGTAGGGCTCTTGAGAGTCGGTCTTGAGGAAAAAAAAAAAAAATCAGATTTCCATGCCAACGTTTCGTTCTATTTGTAGAACCTCTTCAGGGCTAAAAGAATAATACAACATAGCACATAAAATAATTGCCTGTCTTTATTAAACCTAATAAACTTTTCGGTTCCACATAGTTTTATAAGATTTAATTTGTTTGAACTTAATTTCCAACTGAAAAAAACGTCTGCTAAGTTGGGAGGGCCGTATAAATTCCTCACATATTGTAACATGGACATAAATATAGGATTAGTAGAAGAACAAAGTACGAGTCGAAATTATTGATAAATCGACATTATAAGAAATTAATGTTTGCGCATGCCCAAATACTACCATAAATGCAACGGCAATATATATTAGATATTGCATAGATATTACCTTTTAAATGGGATGGTTGGGCAGTATAACTTCCTTACATATTGTAACATGGACGTATAGAATTAGTTGAAGAATTGAAATGTTCTTGAAACTAAATTTTTCGTGCTTCCACATAACCTTTATTTGATAGCCCTTCTATGCAGATAAATGGCCTATTTTTATTAAACCTAATGAACTTTTCGTGGTTCCACCTAGATTTATAAGATTTAATAATTTATTTGAAAGTAATTCCCAACAGAAAAAAACCTCTGCCAAGTTGGGAGGGCAACATAAATTCCTAATATATTGTAACATGGACAATTAGCAGAAGAACAAAGTGCGAGTCGAAATGATTGATAAGTTGATGTTATAAGAAACTAGCCACTTTGGCTCGCTTCGCTCGCCTCCACGTCCAGCTTGGGGGGCTCCGCCCCCTCCTGAATCCCCCCCTATGAGGTGTATTACAAGTGAAACATGTAGGGGATGTTGCTCGCTTCGCTTGTTCAGTGTGGTTGTATATATGCGATGGTCTTTTACTGTCGAGTTAGACTTTTAGAATGATTGGAAACAGTAGATCACCAAGGGTAGATATTAAAATTTGATCGAGAGCACTTCGTATTTTGGCAACAAAGTTACGTTTCAGGACCCGTAGAACACGATGGTGCCATCAAAATTGCTGAAATATGCTGTCTTACCAGAGAAATCAGCGAAAGATTTGACAAAAAAAAAAAAAAAAAAAAAAAAAAAATCGTTCCCTGCTATGATTTTTTCCGCCTTGGACTGAGTAAATTTCTACGGTTTTTGATCAGGTTGGTTCGTTGAAGTTCCAATTGGGTTCCATGCGGGTTTTGAGACATGAAAATCTTTTTTTACGATTGTAATGAACGAAAATGTAGATGAAAGCGTTGGTTTTCGAGCTTATTCCGTCGAAACGTAGTTATTCTGATCTTCGCCTCCGAACCTCTTGATCTCGGGGAAAATTCCCGTTGGACCTTCTACGCACATAAAATAATGGCCTACCTTTTGAAAAATAGAACTGGAAAACAACTACCTAAAAACATTCAACATCTGACTGTTCTGTTAGTACTGAAATGTTCTGTTATACTTTTCGTGGTTCCACATAAGGTGCCGCTTTTGATAGTCATTTTCAACTGAAAAACGTCTGCCGTTTTTTGTTGGTTGGGAAGTTGTAGCGGCCTCAGATATTGTAACATGGGCTCTTGGTCTCGATGGTCTGGGTATCCCATCACATCTATACATCCCATACCAAGTGAACGAAGCGAGCAACATTCCCTACACACGTCGGATTTCAACGAGATTCTTCCTTCGGACTCAGGATGGCCTATATCCCATCACATCTATACACTCCACAAAGAGTGTGCAAAGGGAGTGAGACAACCCACTTAAAACGAGCGAAGCAGGCAACATCCCCTATGCAGGTTAAACCTACCCTTGGTGATCTACGGTTTCCAATCATTCTACAAGTCCTACTCGACTGTAAGAGACCATTGCATCAATACAGCCACACTGAGCGAGCGAAGCAAGCAACATCCCCTACATGTTTCAATTGTAATACACCTCAATGTGGGGGCTGGTGGGGGGGGGGGAGACTTCCCCCTCCCCCCACCCCTGCACGTAGAGGCGAGCCAAGTGAGCCGGAGCAGCTAGTTTGAAATAATCATAAAAATAAGGGAGAGCAAAATAAAACTAACTATATCCAGTTGACGTTAGTACGAATTCAGCTTGGTAGGGGCGCACACAGCGGGTCTTGTTGTGCACCCTTTGTCAGGTAATGGGCTCTTCCGAGTCTAATAAGTGAACTTAACTAGACTGTGTACATCTAGTTCTCCAAGTTCACAAAAAAATTGGTTCATTTGAGTTGTGCATTACTTCCCTCATGTAGGTAACTATACGAAAAGAAGTAAGGATAGAACAAAATAGTTGTATTAAGCAAATCACAGCATCTATTATATATATGACTATTTAATGATGAAGCTATGTAAACATCTGGCAACTTGCCCATAGTAATTCACACATAGTCTTCATAAGAGCCAACTTTGTAGTGCACATACGTTCATTTATTGAACTAGGTACTAGCAAGCCTATTCTTTTGTGCCTATTGTAGATTTTGTTTACATATTGCTTGGTTGTTTTCATAGGGATCTTTGTTCTCCCGTTTCATCGAAGTATCTAATGAGAACCCCTGGCTCTGGGCAGTTTACACTGTTATTCCTTTGATTCCTTTAGTCACCATAGCCTATTGTTGCCTCCGATCCACAAAGGTATTTATCTTTTTTATTCATTGCTAACTAGCTTATTTGGTAAATGTTTTCTCGTTTTGCTTCTTCTCCTTTTAGATAAATGTATTCAGTATCAACGTTTATTTCTCTAGGATAATATTCTCAATTATCGCATATTGTATAATTTAATGTTTGTGTATATATTATGTTGTAATGTGCCAAAATTGAATACTGACTTGATCTATAATTATTGTTGTAATAAACTATGTTTAGTATTGCGGATGGGGTGGGGGGGGGGGGGGGGGGGGGAGCTACATCTGGGAATAGAAAGTTGTAGGTACTTTAGATAATATTTACCTGCAACCTGGAAAGCAGTTTTTCTGGCTAAATGTTCATCTGTAGCAGTGAAATATTTGAATGAGTCCTCACTATATAGCATAGTAGTGGCTTCTCTTTCCTGGCGTCCTGTTTCCTTTTTTTGCAAATATCTGGGCCATTAAATCTCAAACCTTTTGCAATAAATGTCCTTATATGAAACACAGATCTTAAGAAATGCAGAGAAAAGGTTCTGTTACTTAAGGGGAAACTTCCCTGGTTGATAACTTATGCTTCCCTTTTGGTGCTTTCACTCTCCTAATCCTAATCTACACAAAATGAAGTGTTTTGGAGATTGAGGATTCCATCCCTAGCATTTCCATTATTTCAATTATTTTTGTGCCTTTGGAATTCTAAGCTTCTAAGCAAAACATTTTGTTCAAAGCTTTTTTTTTCTTTTTTTTAGCGGGAATAACTTTTTATGAAAGCTGATGCTGTTTTAACGATTCCATCTGTGCACATGCAAAGAGTTGTTCCGAATGAGATCAAATTCATGGGGAACATAGTAGCTTTTAATTTTGGATGCATTTTTTATTTGTAATACAATCTATGGATTAAAATTCCAGACTCCATTGCATTGTAATAAATATGCAACAAAGCAACAAGGACCTTGAATCGCTGTGAATCCTGTGACAAGGTTAAATGAGGCGTTCATGTTTCCAGTTCAATTGTTGATATATCGGCAGTGAAATATATATATATATATATATATATATATATATATATATATATATATATATTTATTTACAAGCTCAATTTGGTTATAAAATGAGTTTGCCATCAATTGGTGTCTCAATGGAACTGTTTCTTCTCAATCTGAATATTTCTTGAATGCCTTTTTTTTCATCACTCTGTGTACATTGTTACAGAACACCATATCTACCACTTTCCAGAAACACTGTCAACATTTGTCTCAAAGTACATGGTTGTTGTACCTAGTGACAATATATTTTTCGTTTATGTTAAGGGTTTCCAGTTGACAGCATGTTTTGGCAGACCTGATAATACTCCAAATCATCTCGTCATTTCTACCGATTTTTAGAAAGTTCTGAATGTGTTTACCTACATTTCCTAGGCTATTTCTGGATTTTGAGTTCTATTTCTGCACAGACATTTATAATATTATTGTTTTTCCAAAAAAATAAAATAAATAATAGTAATAGAGAAAAAACAGAACTTGTTTAGTTATAACGTTCATTTTAAAATATAGTCTTGCTACCACTAAATATCAGGTTTTTTAGGTATTTATTATTATCATTTGTCAATTTTTTTGGTTGGAAATAGGAAAACTCGCTACTGAGTAACAAAGAGACTCGAACAGTGATCTTTCTACATGCCCCAAGTGCAATAGTGTTAAGTTGGCATCACATTGCTGACTGACTAAAACCCCATTCCCTTCTCCCTGCAACTGACTACCCCAGGATGACTTATACAGCTTTGCTTTAGTGTAGTAATTTTTTGCTTCTAGGCTCATCATTATTATATATTTTATTTCATTTATTTATTATTATTATTTTATTTATTTTTTTCCCTTTTGAGGCTCCCAACCTTTCTTATATTAGCTGAGCTGGTGGCAACCGCATGGTTAAATAGGGTAGAGAAGTAGAAGTGAGAATTGAGCTCAAGTCTCCACTTTTTTTAAATTTTTTATATTCTGTTCAAAAAAATCCCATCCCAATTAAAATTAACATGAAATCAAATCAAACAAAGTGTCATATTAAATGAAAAGATGTATGGGTAGTATAAACAGTTAAATGCTAATCACTATAAGTAGTTACATCATATCTATTGGATAACCAGCTGGTATACGTAATTATAATATGTGCTGGGTCTTTTGATACATTTTGTGCTCTCAAACTGTGCTACCTACTTGAGCACGGTTTACTGGGAAGGTTTCTTTTTTTTTTTTACAAGGCATCTTCCCACTTGATTTCTTGCAGCGAAGTATAGTTGTGAGGTTCGTAGGTACATTATCATAGTATACCTTCATTGTACTGCTGATGAAAGCTAAAGAGCGCGAACCATTGCCAGCATGGTCCAAACAAAGCCAAAGTCATTTCTTACTTCATACAGCTTATCTTTTGAAAGTACCTTCTCAGCTCGATTAATTTTTGGCGAATAAGGTGGATCAAATCCCAGTTTTTCTATCCGAAGTTACACTGAATCAAAATGACGAATTCAAGTATTGCTCATTTTTAAGTAGGGACTACAAGCATCAGAGAGCTTGGACCGATCTTGTCAAAATTACGCAGAATTAACTTATATTGTAGTTTTGGAATGATAAGGTCGAATATTGTGCATTTTGTCGATTATCCATGGCTTGACTTCAGCAAAGGTAAGGATTGAAATCCCCACTGAAGAAAACCATTGTTCCTCGCTCCTGTGGTGCCCATGTATTGAATCTCGTGGCATATATTATTCTCTCCTCTTTCGTTATGATTCCTACTAATAGTTACGTTATGATTCATATTATTTCTCTACATGCTATTTTCAGGGTACCCTCCAACACTCGTACAACTTGTTGGTAGTCGGATTTTGATAAATCTATAGGTTTTGAAGAGTGAATGAGATATGCTTTCTGGATTTTTTAGGTATCATCCTCATTTGCCTTTAATATCAGGAGTTAGTAATATACGGCATTTAAACTTTGTATCAAAGTAACAAAAAACATCACTCTTGGTCCTTTGAATATTTTCTGTAATTACGTCTTAGTTAAATATGACAATCTAAAACATCACGTTCTACAGGTGACTTTCAGCTGAACTCTTGTGTTCGAATTCGTCTGTAATTAGTCTGACAGATACCATGAAAAGATTTATTGAAATCCCTATCCACGATTCGTCAATTGTGTACATTGGTACATCAGTGACTAAAATCGCGTGTGAACTTGATACAAGGTGTGCTTAACACAGGAATGTGTAATGAAGGAATACTCATCTATAATTTCTGAATGTTGGTTACAGGAGTGGATGGAAAAGGGCTGTTTCTATTTCCATTTTTTCCAGAATTCCAAACAGATTGAGGGCAGAGTTTTGATTCAGTAAACACTTTACTGAAGCAAACTTCTGCTCTCCATCTGTTTGGAACCGTTACAACCATTGATAAGAACTTTTCCAATTGTTTTGACAGTCCGCAAAACACTGATAGATCAAGTTTTTTGGAAATCTTGAATTCATATTTTTTTTAAACTTTAATAAAAAATGCATATCTAACCCTTTTTTCATTCGTCCTTCCAGGAAGAAAAAGAATCTGCAGAGCAGCAGGAGCTTATTCCAGAGACGGAATATTCGAATCCTTCAGAATCAGCAGTTGAGCAAGACTACATCAGTGCTAAAGGCAGCCCATACCGTGATGATGATGAGGAGTATGAAGAAGAAGAAGGAGATGATGATTCTAGTCAAAGGGCTGATGAGTTGGATAATGAGAGGAATGAAACCATGGATGGTGTCAGGCAACGATGGAACTCACCTAGTACGAGCTCGGAGCAACAAAATTTAATGAATGAAAAGATTGATAGTGATGAATCCCACACCATTCCTTCATCAGCAGAATCCGGTGTCACTAGCAGCACGAGATCAAAATCAGATTGATTTTGTGTTTGAAGAAAATACATCATTCTTTTTACTATGGTATGTATATATATATATATATATATATATATATATATATATATATATATATATATATATATATATATATATATATATAATACTGTATATGTATATATATATTATACTTAGTGGACCACATGTAGATGCAAATGTTTTGCATGAAACTTACACCATCAATGAAATGAAACGGGTCCAACCACAACATGAGCCATTATAGACGATTTTGCAAGAATAATATAATTCCTAAAAAATCTTTGAAAGTACACAACTTTTGGAGACTTAATTTATTATTGTTTCTGATGCTATAGTAAACTTGGCGTTTGTCTTGTTCCTTCAATAAAGAATTTAATTTTAAATAGAAGAAAAAAGTGTTAGGCAGTGCATCGACAAATAGATGGTTACTCTCAATAGTTTCAGTTTGTAAGGGTTTGGGTTGATTGGATGGTAGGCAGTGCACATCACAGATGTGCGTTTTGTAAATGATTTACAGCAACAATCCGATTAACATTTTAAGTAGCTTTATTATCAGGGGAAGTACTGACACTGAGCAGTAAAATTAGTCTAAAGTTAGAAACTCGTGCACGTACCTATTTATACAAAAAACGTCAATGTAAATAATTCTTTTTACAGTTTAGTGTTAGTATTAAATACGGTTCA
Source organism: Adelphocoris suturalis (assembly GCA_030762985.1). NCBI lineage: Eukaryota > Metazoa > Arthropoda > Insecta > Hemiptera > Miridae > Adelphocoris > Adelphocoris suturalis. Next base: position 49,019,798 of record CM061045.1, on the reverse strand, counting down.
CTAACCATGTATGCTGACGTCCATTTTTTCTATAAATAGTGTGATGAAGCACGCTTGTTGTATAGTCAGTATCATGGTAGATATCCTAGAATCTAGAAAGATTCCACATTCTCCACAAAATGGATGCTGGCAAACTCGTGGTCTTTTTTCCCTTTTTGCATTTAAACTTCCATCTTTCGTCAAAGAAATATGATACTCTCAAAGTTGGCTGTATTATTGGAAATTCATACTTATTAAATGAACGATTTTTCATGAGATTTGCTAGTTTTCAGAAATTCAAGAACTGAGAATCACAGTTTCAAAGATTATCAGAATTTTAGTGTGGACATTTTTCACAGACAATTTTTTGCATTCATGTGCCCGTCCACCTTGTCTATTAAATTAATTAATTTTTTTTCTTGATTAGTGTCACACTGGTTTATATTTAGGGCCATTCATTTGGCATTGTTTGATGATCATGTTGGAAGCTCAATTCACAAAACTCGTTTCAATAAAGAAAAGGTAAAATGAAACCGCTGGCCCTGATCAACAGTTAAAAAATTAACAAGTTTTGAATAAATATTTCTGTGGGTCCTTCAGCGAGCAATCACGGCACTTTGGCCATTTTCGAGTTTCAATTTAAAGGTTGTCATGCTTGAGTATATTGTCTCCTGTGTCATGGATCTCCTGTTCCAGGCTCCATGCCTTCCCCTCACAACTTCCCTTTCTCTTCTCTTCTTGTTTACAGTGCCACCAATATAATTTTTGTTCCCCTATAGTTGGCTAGACTGTCGTCCATCCCTACCCTCTTCAAGGGACCAGCTGCCACTCTCTCAATAATTAAATTAGCTTCCTGTCTTTCGTCCAGTTAACTCCTATTATCATTATTATATACGATCTGTGCCTAATAAGCCATTTCGCCATCTTGATTTCCTTTATTCAGCCACGTGCTATTTTTCTTTTTACTTTTCTCACTTATCAGTGAAATATTAGTTTTTTGTGTGGTAGACACCTGAGTGTTGCTAAGCAGTCAATCACCAGGTTGTACGTAAGTCAATTTAATTTTATATCTTTTTATCTTTTGGTTCATTTCCCTATTTTCATTTTTTTAGGTTCATTTCCCCTTCTTTTATTCGAGGTTCTGATTTTTCCTTTATTTAGTTTCACTGCGTTTTCTGCTTTTTAACCATTTCAACAAGTACAGTTTATTTCCCCTTATTTCTACATTTTTATTTTACTACCTTGATTTTCCTTGTCTTGTTGGAAGGTGTTTTAGTTTAATATTTTCCGAACTCAAGAGGAGTTCGGTGGTAGCAGAGCATATTTGATAGCTAGAGCGTGTTAATAATTGCTCCTCTAGTTATTACAAGGTACCATAGCGTACCATTGTTTATTACATAGTAAGCAGAGCGATTCTCTGTTTATCACACCTTGAAACAAAGTAACTCAACATAACTCTCTATTAGACATTACTATACACCACTAGGATTCGTTAGGATCTGCTGAATCCAACGAGCACCAATATTTAGTTATTGAGTGAATTGTTATGGGTTTAGGAGTTACTTTGTTTCAGGAGACAATCTACTCAAGCATGACAACCTTTAAATTGAAACTCAAAAATGAGCAAAGTGCCGTATGATAGTAACATAAAAAACTAAACATATTCTCAGGCATGACCTTCTTAAGATAGAAACACAAAATTGGGCAAAGTCCCCTAAAATTGTAATGTTGAAAATGATATTCATACTGGGGTAGGACCACCTTAAAATTAAAACGAAAATTACGACCAAATTCATTATGGCAATATCAACATGACATTAGGACAATATACCTACATAGCAAGAATGAGGTATACAAATACCGTAAATACCTAAAATGAACATCCAAACTTCAAATATCGACACAGCATCGACAAAATACACCAAAATTTGATTCAAAAATACAGTTGATAATATAATATGACACCTATGGAATTGGAATGGATATATAATTTACCTCTGTGTGGGATATAGTTCAGCAATGCTTGCTGGACATTACGAGCTTGTAGTTTACCATGTACAGCTGTATTGTTTGGAATGGTGCCCTACAAAGATGCTGGGTTATGGTGGATAGGGGGCTTTATCATCATCTATGGGAACATATGGTGGTTTTCATAAGAACAAGCCCCCCCCCCCCCCCCCCCGGTACTGAAGTACCCTGAGCACACTTAGAAACTTCTCCTCCAGCTACCGCCATCTCCCTGGCATGGATAGCTGGAAGGAAACTGCTGGGAAGATCCTCCTCTTGGTCCCAAGGGGTTTTATTTTATTAGTTAAATTATTAAAGGATTCAATGGTGAAATAGTTTGAATTTGGGGCTTAACTAAACCACCAAACAGTGCCCTTAGTGACTGTTGGGGGTGTACTTAGTACCCATGGACTAGCCAAGTCCAAGAGGCACCGTTTGTGAAACCATAACCCTTGTACCATTCAGCTCTGGGCACGGTATGCACAAATCACAGCTTGGGATTGGATATTCAAAAGGTCGTAGTGAAGAGCCCCAATCTTCTCAGATCCATTCCTCGTCAGTTTGGTAAGGTTAAGGTCCCTTCAATCAGGGGGCACCACAAAATGGTGAAGTTCTGAGTTAAATAGGAGAGGCGAAGTATTGTGAATATCCCCGAATCCTGCAGCTAGGTGCTCTCATAACCATAATCTGTCCTACCTGATCCTCGAGGCTTTTTGGGGATGTTTTCATCTGACATAGAACCCTCAGGTCAGGCTTGGACGTATAAATTCTGACACAATGAACACACTAGTAAATATTCACTGGGGCTGTGGAACAGGAAAAGATATCACCGGGTCTGTGGAAGAGGAAGAAAAATAGGATGAAGAGGGAGAGGATGGCCGACATTCATGCCTGAATTGCCTTTTACCACCCACCCTAGAACTAAGCAAAGTGAGTCATCAGGGGTTATGAGGGGCCAACAGGGGCCTCCCACCTGATTCTATCGTTCTACCCTCTGGTCACACAGGTCGGATCCGGAAACAGGTAACACCTCGTTGTATTTAACAAACGGATTTGTCATCACTTAAGTGCATTTTCAACCCAAGAAGACTTATTTTTTCAAGAAAGGAATGTAAACTCAACTGGGTAAACAACTGGACAGTCATCAAAAACATAACAACCCCAAAACTTAGGGGGTCTATCTCTTCAATAGAGCATCCAGACAAATCCACATTGTGGCAAGAGGTGATGGAGTGGTGTAGGGACACCAAGGGTGGGACGATTTGCTTGCTGCTCCCAGAGGATAACCAGGTAACCTTCAGATCCAGGTATAGCCTAGGAGCGGCAGTTACAAGAATCCGGAAGGGGGAATTTCCATATCCATCACATCTGCAACTCCCCCCCCCCTCCCCTCCCCCCCGTGAAATCATTGATGACTCACATCTTTTGTGCTGTGCAAAAACTATCTGTTTAGAGACAGTCATTACAAAGAGTAGCAATTCTGTTGAAATCCAAGAAAATAAACTCGCCTGCATTGAATTCTTCCTATAAAAACCAATGTAGATTATAGATATGCCGGAAGTTGGTATAGGTACTAATTTTGTGCATCTTAATTTTCAGGCATTGGGAGCCATCCAGGCAAAACATTAGGAAACCATCCCATTTGAAACAAATAATTCCACTGTTCTCGTATTTATGATGCTATAGTTTTATACGTTCCAATTTATATCTAATATAACTCTTAATCATATAAATATATACATATATCGTTGTTAAGAACCATCATGACATAAATACAATAGTTTTTACCCATTCTAATGTGGAAACCTGCATCAAATATAGTTTTGCTGTTAGTTTTTCGGTTTAACGCTAATTAACGCTAAAATATTGCCAGATTCCCAATTATGGCACAAATATATTTTGTTGAGAGGATGTCCTGTTTTTTCCTGTTTCCTTAAAACCCAGGGAAATTTAGTTTTGCCATGATGATTCTTAAACGATAGTATATGTATATACATATATATGATTTCTTTACTTGTAAGTTGTTATTTATTTAATTTTTATTAGTTATTAATTGTTTCTATTTTTAATTTTTCTAAATTTATTTTATTATTATTATTTTTTTTTAAAACAAAAAACCAGGATGGCAAATGGCAACATTAGTTCTTAATGCTATTCTGAGGACCACATGGATTGAATTAGAAATGACTATTGTCTCTTCTTTTGTCATTCATGCATGTACCTACCTACTAGTAAAGCTGTAAATTATCATCGTTTTTAGATAATGAGCACATTTACTATAAATGCCTAAAAGAGCTATACACCTGGTAAGATTGTTTTGAGTCGTTTTTAACTGACAAATAAAGCTAGTCTAATTATTGTGCGCATTACTTTTCTTTGTCCATGTTTTTAATTGTGGTGTTTTCATAATTTTGTACACTATTAAGCTTCTCTGTATCCCAGGATAATTATTTTATGAACAGTTTTCAGTCACTCCTTAATTTTACGAAATATGTCTTGTGCTAAAATGATTGGAAACCCAGCTTAATTTTAGTTCAACGTTCCTCTTCCTTATGATTTCTTAAATGTATGGTATTTTGTATAACAGTAATATCGTGATTGAATCACATATAAATGTTTATTCAATTGCACTCTGGGGTTGTAAGGTTTTAAGACTTTACATTGTTAATATTAGTAGTAGTAGAAAGTTATTTATTTATTGTTCGTACGTGGTTTTATTGAATTTCTTGAGTTTTGTTCGTTGAAGTATACTTGTTGGATCATTCTACTCATTCTGTGCTAGAGGCACACCGCCGATCATCTTCACTCTCTTCTCCTCAATTCACTTTTCTCCTTTTGTATCGCCGGAAGGCTTTTACAAATAAACAATTTCATTTCATTTTTCATTTCAATTCACTTTTCTCAAAGTTAATGAGTTTAGACCAACATTTTACAAAAATTTAAATAACTAATACAGCCATTCATTCTCGCCCCTGTTTTCCATATTATCAGTTCACTGTTTTGTACAGCTTCCAATCTCCACGTTTCTTTGAGAAGGAGTACTTTTCTAGAGGTACTGTTATCCTCCCAATCACTGGGGGTGGTTTCGGTGGAGTCTCTAAAGATGTCTGGCATACTGCAGGTGTTTCATGCAGCATCTTTAAAAAATATAATTGTTTCTGTAACTTGGTTATATTTCATTTTATTTGTTATAGTTCTGCTGAACTTGAGGAACTCTTATTCCAGTTTCGTCAATACGACTATGAGTAACTTCTTGTATACAATGTTCTATAAATTAATATAATACGTTCAACACGTTTGTTTTTGTTCATTTTTGCTTTTACCAAGTTGCCTAAATTGGAGTACCACCTGAGTCATCTGGCGATCATTGAGACACAATTACTTTAAAAGCCTAACTCAAGTGCAGGTATAGACTAGGATTAAAAACTCTTTATTATAATATGTATCATTGGAATCGATAGGAGCTGTAGTATCCCAGAAAACAAGGATTTTTGTCAAGGATATTTTAAAATATATTCCTCCAATTTTATATCTTATCTTACCACCACGTTTTTTCTGAAATTCACAACTACATCTGGAGCATTTAAAGCCATGGAAGTCGTTCCAACACATGGATGGCACCCACGTGGCCATGTGATGTGCAGGGAAACTCCCGCAGTTCTACTAAGTATCTATGTTTGTATACCCATTTATCTTGTCTCAAAACAGCCATGCAGCATTTTCGTAGACAATCATATTATATTGACGATGAAATGTTTTGAAATTTCAGCTCTTTGAGTGAAATTAAGTTCTCAACTAACAATTTGATGGCAAAAAAAACTTGTTATAAATAATATTCTGCTATTCAAACAAAGATTTTTGGAGTTTGGTGGTTTTTAGCAATTTTTCAGCACGTATTAAAGAAATTTAAGTACATTTTTGAACTTAATTTTAAAAGTACATTTAAAGTGCGTACATTTTAAATGTTCTAGTTCTTTGTTGGTAAACTTACTGTGAGCAAGATTCTGCTGAAATAATATAAATTCAACTATTTTTAGCCATTTTTACTGATTTTTAATAATATTTTGAAAGTTGACCAATTTATTGTGCTCAAAAGTTCTGTCCAACGATCTCCGCCTATCTTTTGGAATGAATGATTTTTAATCAAGAACGGTATTTTTATCTCAATCCTAAGGAGGATTATCGTCTGGTATGACATACACACACACACACAGGAATCGTTTTTGAATGACTCAAAATGGATTTCGATGAAGAAAATTTTGGGATATTCCCATTTTTAAATTTTTGGAGACATCGCAAGAAAATGCAAGACATTGCTAGAGGCTTCTACGAAAATTTGATAATCAGACCAGCAAAGAACTTTGAACAAAAATCAGTAGGCAAGTAAAACTTTTTTTTTAAATTAAAAAACAGTTAAAATGGTTTTCATAAACTTTTGAAGCACAATTTCAAATAAAAACGATTCATTGTTAACTTGATATTTGAAGTGGGAAAATGTAACACAACGACCTACATTTATTCCTATGTCACACACAGTTTCGAAATTGGACCTATGCATTGCACCCTTAAAATACGAACTTATAAAATACTCGTTTGCCTTTAGTGGGCAATACTCTCATGATTTTGCTACACATATTCGAAAAATTAGTTCCTATCTTCACCAAAAAGCTGTATGAGTCGACGTATCTGTCTACGTTAAGTGGCAGTTTTTTGTTACCCTGGAGAGAAAACACGTGCATACCTACCTACCTATTAAAGCGTAGGAATAGATATACTACTAGAAGCAAATGCCAGAGGAAGTGGGGATAACAAGAAGTTATCATTTAGGAACAGGACAATTGTTACGAATGGAGGGAAGACGAAACATGAAAAGGAAGTGTTCTTTAATGACAACAAGCAGAATCCTCAAAGAAAAAAAACAGTTCCAAAGCATCGATACCAAAAAGTGGAGAATTTTTTGAAAAGAACCAGGAAATGCACGAGAGGCGAAACTTAGACAAATTGCCGAAATAGAAAGACAAAACTTGGAAATTGAGAGACGAAAAATGGAAGCGATCTTTGCAGAAGAAGAAGAGAAACTGATAAGTGAAACTCATCAAATTAGAATGGTAATTCAAGACAATGAAAATGAGACTGGAAGAAGTTGTGGGTCAGAAAGAAGTAAAACACGTCAGATAGCTAAATGGGTGGAGGAAACTAAACAAATAAACACCATTAAAAAAGATCGGACTACGGGTATGAGAATCATGGACCATCGATGAGCTGAAACGAGAAAGATCCTATGAAGGAAAGACAATATGAATGAAATAAAGGGTTGGATCGTGCGAAAGAGAGTGCCTCTCACGAGCTACCAACGGGGATACCAACCTCATTGTTCATAAGCTTGTGCAAGAGGTCGACCAAAGTCGGGAAGTACACTGAAGATGAAAACTTGTTGCGTCTTGAAAAAGCGATGAAGGGAACCGCACGAGACCAAGTGGAGGGCCTTTTATCTTTGCCTGGAGGACTTGGAAAAGTGATTGATCGATGAAAAAGAAGGTATGGCCGTCCTGACACTATCGCCAGAGAAGTGATGACAAAACTTGTCTATGTTCCTAACATGGGAGAGACTGGGCTGGAAGTTCTTGACAGTCTAGCCACCAAAATTGATATTGTACTCACAACAGTGGAGTTAATTGGCAGAAATGAAAATCTATTAAGGCTGTTACGCTCCAGGAAAATAACTCTCACAGTCAAAGAGGTTTGATCAACCCTGGCCTCTTAGCACTGATCGTTAGAGTGTAGCAACTGCGGGGAAATTTCTCGTAGTTGTGACGACGAGAGTTCGAACTCCTATCAAGGTATCAAATATTTTTAGCCCGTTACAGTGGCGCAGTCGAAATAGGACCCGAAATCATACGAAACAATAATTATTAAATCCCTCTCGAGCCAAAAGACTGTAAACATTACATTTCCTGTTGTTATGCCTTTCACTTCCTCGCTCACTTGAGTCAAAACACACTGTGACAATGACCTCGCTAGACTGCTGACTTGTTCCAACGAGCCTTTAGTTTCACTTTGTCATTCGTCCGACCCCAAACCAGCCGAGACGGCTTTTGACTCCGGGGAAATGTTACGATCCAGGAAAATAACTCTCACAGTCGAAGAGGTTTGATCACCACCCTGGCCTCATAGCTCTGATCGAATGTCGCAACTCCGGGAATAATAATTTCTCGTAGTTGTGACGACGCGAGTTTGAACTCCTGTCGAGGTATCAAATATTTTTGGGCCTTTACAAGGCCTATGATCATAGCCCTTTTCTCGGCACTGAACCTCATGAGGCTCGTCTCGTTTTCAATTATGATTCACTTTCCTTCCATGTTTCTTCGTTTTGACCCTCCTGATTATGTTACATTGACGGTAAACGTAATTCAGCGGGATTGTGGGTGTAGAAGGGTCCAGTGTGAAATCATCAAGTTCTAGTAATTTTTTATATAATTTATAAATAGGGACAGTCCAATATATATATATATATATATATATATATATATATATATATATATATATATATATATATATATATATATATATATATATATTTTTTTTTTTTTGCCAGTTTGTTAGTCTATTCAAAATATCTGAGAAACAATAAGATTTATTCAAGTGCTTGGTATAAATTAATTATCATGGATTACACATATGAGCCTTATTGAGCTCAGTGGCAAGATTAAGTCTGCTTTTTCTTGAAAGAAGTAGACCTCCAGGTAGACCATCACAAAACGATAGTGGATCTACTCTTCTGAGAGAAATTTCAAAGATTTCATAGAAACATGGTTGTGATTTCTAAATTAAAATTAAATTTCATAAATTTGACATTGAAGTTTTTATCATGATACACCTTCCCCATTCGTGGTAAAGCGTGGTAGAAAACTGATGCAATCGTTATCGTTGGCGTTGTCCTTGGCGTTATCTCGTCCTAGAAGGCTCACTCACTAAATTGCAGTTTTAGTACTAAAATTTATGCAAAATAGTTTTTCCTTAGTTTTCTCATACTCGGGAATGGTTTTTGAATCAGGAAAAAAAATTTAGATACCTACTTTTTTTCATTTTGATTTTTCTGCCTAGATAAGGGTTAAGTATGCTGGTGAACAAACTCTATGTGTAACTGAAATTACAGTGGGGATGGCATGCAGTTTGTTTGGGGGAAGGGCCAATTGGCCTCAAATCATTCAATGATTGCGTCAGGTGTCGTTATTGTTGATCCAGACAGTGTGATTCACGTAAATTGAATTAGCTGTTTTTCACTCGAATTTCTGCTCTGAGGAATTGCCCCTGATCCACCCAGTAGGTAGGTAAGTGTTGCTCTCCTCTCTTTTACGCTACGTTCAAGTATATTAAATGGAGAATATAATGTTGTTCTTGTTTTACGGTAGAATGTTTTTCTAACTATATTTTTTCTTGTTCTACGTCATGTAGGATGTGTGCCTAACACCGCCTAATAGGAGGAATTATGAACATAGGCTATCAATCAACTTCCTATTATTAAAAGTTGGTGCATACATCGATTCGGCTTTTAAATGTCTTCAAACAAAAATATAAAGAAGCTCTGGGACCCAGAGGATCATAGAAAAGCTGTGGAGGCAGTAAAAAATACACTGCCAAGGAAATGGCACATGAGCTTCCTCGTGACCTTCACAGTACGTCACCATTAAATTCCAGAAAACTAGAAACGACTGGTTCTGGCATCAGGGAATTAATAAGGTGGGAAATTGGAAGCTGAATGGTACATATAATAAATGAAATCAATAAGGAAAATTTTGATTTTAATATGGGACCATCCAGGATGTAGTCCACATGTTCCCTTAAAATTTCGTCTAAATCGGATCAAAACTGAAGGAGTTTTTAATTGATTTACAGGATTTCATTAATATTTTGATCTAAATTCATGATTAAAACATCCTCGGGGATATTTTTTGGCAACTTTTGAGCATGATGGACCACCCGATTTGTTCATTTTCCAAACTTACCCTGTGTTGCTGGCCTACCCTGCTACCGCGCCGTTCATCCGCTAGAGCGCATTCAGAGCGTTCGGGCTCAAAGAGGATGGCCCGTGCATTCACGCTTGTACGTAAAGAGGCTTGCCGTCTGGGAGGCTACTGCCTCTGCTAATTGTTACACCATGAAATGCCACAAAAATTAGAAACGACCTTTCCGGGCGTCAGGGAGGTGGCAATATAAAGCACATTGGTACGTAATAAATAAAATTTCAATTGCTGATGAACAATAATAGCTACATCAATATCAGAAACTGTTAATCGACTGGAGGTGTTTTCCTTTTCAAAATTTGCCGACATGCAATACAGTATACGAACTTATATGTTATATAGTATATCACAAACGTCAACATTGATAACGATGTGTCCAGTATGATACTAGACACATCTATAGTGCCGGTCGAAATAAAAGGTAACAAGAAGAAACAATCTGGACTAGAAAATTGGACTAGTTTGAGTGACTGGTTACCCAAAAAAGAAAGAACAAAAAACAGTAGTGTCGATATGTAATAATATGGCTGAAGGTTGAGTGACTAGCAACGACAAAACGGCAACAGTGAGTAAGGATGGGCACAATCACTGGTAGTGCCGTACGATTCGTATGGCACCTCAAGGGACTCTACCGGGATCATCTCTGAAAATTTGAACAAAATCCGATAAAATTAACTAAGCTGTGACCGTAACAAAAACATCACTTTCGCGCATGCGCCTAGCGTACCGCTGCTGATGATCGCAAAGAATGTGATACGGGACCTCAAGAAACCTTGCCCGCATCATCCCTGAAAATCTGACCGAAATCCGTTCACAATTGCCTGAGTTATGACCAAAACAAGAAAATTTTGTTTGCGCCTGCGCAGAGGCTACCGTTGATTCGATCATGACAGAACTGATAGGGGACCATGTAGAGCTATACCCGCACGATCCCTAAAAATTTGAAGAAAATCGCATCAAAATTGTGGAAATTATTACTGTTTCAAGGACCGTATCAAGAATATTTCGTTCACGCATGCGCAGAGCGTACCGCTAATGCAATTATGATTATTGTCTTATGGGACCTCAAGCGACCTTACCCACATCATCCCTGAAAATCTGACCGAAATCCGTTGAACATTGACCGAGTTATGACCGTCACAAGGAATTAACGTTAGCGCCTGCGCAGAAGCTACCGTTGATTCGATCATGATGAAGTTGATAAGGGGACCATCTAGAGCTTAACCCGCATGATCCCTGAAAATTTGGTTAAAATCGGATCAAAATTGTGGAAGTTATGGCTGTTACAAGGAAATGTGGACGGACAGACAGACACGGAACCAAATTTGTTCAGGAGGCTCTGAAACGCAAAATGCGAGTGGAAATTTAGATTTTGGAGCAACAAATTTGTCTTCATTTCGAAAGTGAAAACAAAGCTTCCGCTGCCTTGCAGTCTCGGAAGCAATAAACGAGATGAGATCGTTAAAAGCGATAGTAATGAGTGATAATTTAAAAAAGCTCGTGTTCAACAGTTATTTTTATCTTTCGATTTCTGGTATAAACAGATTTTTTGACATTTTCGTGCCTTCACTTGGGCACATAAACTCAAAAAGTAATATTTTAATTTCTGCAGATTTTGCTTACTTACAACCGATTCGTTCATAACGTCCATCTTTGACATTTTTAATAGTACAAAAATCATCAACTACTCTTTCCTGTTCACCCTATTAAGTTAAAATTTGATAAGGTGACTTTTTGGGTCATTGGGAGACGGTTGAAATCATGGTCTCTTTCCTAATCAGCTGAGTGAGCTAAATTCTCTCCTGTTCACCCAAGGAAGTTGAAATTCGATTCTCTGGGCCATTAGGAGATGAGTAAAATTATGTTCTCCTTTCCAATCAGCTCAGAGAGCTCTCCTGTTCACCCTACGAAGTTCAAATTTTGTAGGACGACTCACTGGGGCATTAAGAGACGATTGAAATCATGAGTTCTTTCTTGATCACTGAATGAGTTTAATTCTCTCACGTTCACCCTATGAAATTCAAATTTCAACCAGGCTGGCTTACTATGAAGGCGAATGTGGTAACCGTCACATGAAATTGTGTCCCGGGGTTGCGGACTCGTACGCATGCTGTCATGATTCATCAGGCAATTGTGATACGGAATTTGAATATAATTCAGGATACATTCTACAAATTAGATTCAATATAATCATAACATTGCTTACAAGCAATGAGAAATTCATACCGTGTATTCTTAGACTTTTGTTCTGGTGAATAACACAAGAATCGTCCATTTTGGGTATATTTCAGCAAAATTTGCATCTTTTTACCCAAACTTTGTGTACTGATGATCCCAATTCCGCCTACCAGACGGTTTTAGGAACAGCTGGTAGGCGGAATAGGGAACACATTCTGGGAAAATGAAGTTTCCGACATTTTTACTTTTCATTTTATAATTCCTTCTAGGTCTACTGTAATTGAATAAGGGCTCCAGTAATCAAAGGTGGGTAGTTTCTCGTTATTATAACAACTTTGTTGATATTTGAGGAAACAGTTAGAGCAGGCGGAATTTGGGACACATACTCATACCTGTATCATGTTATTTTCTTATAGGATTGTAAATCGCATTTTGCTGCAATGCTGGCCGAAAGTTTTGCATTCAAACTGATATTGTTAAATCTCTTAGCAAATTTTCGTAGAAAGTGAAGCTGTTGCGATGGCTCGGAAAATTTTAAAATCAAAATTTGTGAATAATTTCTTCATTGAAATCCGTTTTGAGGCATTCTGAAACGATCCCTGATATTTCAGCTTTTTCATATATATATGTGTGTGTGTGTGTGTGTGTGTGTGTGTGTGTGTGTGTGTGTGTGTGTGTGTGTGTGTGTGTGTATGTGTGTGCGCACGTGTGTGTCATTCCAGACGATTCTCTTATTGATACTACAACCTCCTAGGGGAAAGTGTGAACAGCCTTAAAATTACAGAAATCGCAAATTTTATCATGAATCCAGAATTCTATGCACAATAAAATATTCAGACCATAAATTGTAAAATTATAATTTTTGTGCAGAAATATGCAAATTAAGAACGAAAATGTGCAAATTTGTGTACCTACACAAATATGATCAAAATCTATCATGATCTAAAAATTCTTCTCAGTGTCAAAATGCAATTTTACGTTTAAAAATTGTGACATTTTCGGTAATTTTTTGCCTTTTATGAGAATTTTTGTTTATATCGATCTGCATTAAATTCCCCGCCCTTTATAACTAGAGTGGTAATAACAGCAAAATAGACAGCTATTGCAGGTGAAAATTTCACTGCAGTATACATTCAATTAGGTAGGTACCTAAATACATTAGCAGACCAACGCTTAGTTATACTTTTCCCCAAAAACTAACGATACACGTGTACCTACTTAACGTAGGTTTTTGGTGAGAAATTGCATTTACTTTGGTTCTTCTTAGCTCGTCCAATCGTCTCCAGTCGCCCTAGTTTGCTGGATTGGTTGAGGTTCTAAATAAATGTATTTAAGTACCTACTTACTTCTAAGTTTAATGATGTTCTTCCTTGTTTCTATTGATCATGCTCACCTTCCAATTTGGAGCGCGACCAAGATCCAATAAAACAAACAGGTAGTGTGCTGCCACGAGACTTTTTAGGAAAGTCAGACCGAATTGTAATCCTAAATTTTAAATTAATATGGTAGGTGATCGAAAGGTAAAGGATTCTTCAAAGTAGCAAGTTCTTTGTGTTTACCTTCTGTATTGAGACTGAGGGAGAGTGAAGTGAATTGAGATTCAAAAGGGAGATTTATTTATAACTGGTAGAACAGAAAATATAAATGTTTCGAGGTAAGCCAAGTATTATTTGCAAAAGTTTGTAAGTAGAAAGTCAAACAGTCTTTGGAAGGTCAGCACTTTACAATCTTTAATCAGGGGACTCAACAGGTCGACTCAACTGATTAAACCAAGAGGGCACCAAAGAAATAATATACCTGGATTTCGGTAGAAATGAAAATTAATTATTTGTTAAACGTTTTATTCAACACGGAGCTGTAGGCGCAACGTGGAGAACTAGTAGAAGGAAAAACAATCATGACTAATGAACAAAGAAGACGATAAGGTTGTTGTTGCCGTTCTAAGTTTTGCCTGTCTCATACCCCCTCAATGTTAACGAATTTTAAATTTATAACATTTATCAGCTAAGTGAAACAATCGTTAAATGAATACGATCAATAGGCAGCAGTGTTCATAAGTGATTTACAAAAATGACGATAGCTTTTCTCTAGATGGTACCTACAACACAATATTACTCACAATTTCATCTTCTTCTTAATTTAAAAAAAAGTATCAAATCATTTCCACTTACGACAAACAAATCAGACATTCAGATAAAGAAAGAATCATACAAAATATGTGATACATTAATTTTAAAAATAATTCAATACATAATAATAATCAAAATATTCAATGCATAATAATAAGCACAAAATATAGGTATTTCTTTATGGAAATTTCAACAATATTTATAGCAAAAAATATCTAGGATTAATTTTTCAACAGAATATTTCTGAACAAAACAAATTTCTCCTAGCCCAAAGCTTTTGTACAAATATAGGCACAATCAGAAGGAACAAATCTTTTGATCAGAAGGATCAAATTCTAATGCAATCTCATTTTTTAGGCATAAATCTTTCACAAAATTATATTTTATTTCTATGTGTTTGCTCCTTTTGGAATTATCACACGACTTTATGTTGGAAATAGCTCTTAAATTGTCAATTTTCAAGATGGGAGGAATGTTTTCCCCAAATTCACTCAATATTCATTTCAAATTTATTATTTCTAGTGATCCAACTCCCGCTGCCACGTATTCTGCTTCCATCGACGACTGTGCCATCGAGGATTAAAATTCTTCTCCCTCCACCAAGAAATTGGTATAAGGTATATAAGTTATATTTCATAACTACCTCATTAGTGAATATCCGTAAAAAAATAAAGCAATTTCAATGGATCAAAAATTTAAAAAATAGAATTTTCCAAATTTATTCATTGAGTATTTTCTTATTTAAGTATTTGTAGGTATGCATTTATAAAGTATGCGTCATTCGATAGAATAACTCTCCTTGAGAGTTGTGATTTTAAAAAATCCGTATCTCCGCCGAAAGATCAAGCATTCCAAAAGAAATAAATGAGTTCATTGAACAACAATTTTTGCGCAAAATAAATTGCTCAAACTCCAATAAAATGCGTTTAAAAATCACTAAAAACAGCAGAAAGCTACTTAAAATTGTTTTATTTATATTGTTTTGCAGAATATGACTTAGAAAAACGTTATTAAATATAAACTCAAAAACAGAAATATATGCACAATTACCTATGCTCAAATTTCATTCGAATGTGCCTCACTTCAAATTTCATTCAAAACCCTCACTCACCTTCTTCGTACTTCTATGAATGTCATTCGTGGTCTTCTTCCTCGTGTATCGGCCAAACTAAACGGTCATTTGAGCTGAAAATTATTGCAACTAGGGGGTTTCCGAGTACGCTGAACCCGAATCTGAGGTCAAAAGTGTGAAATTCCAAAAGATGAAACTTCCCCATCCAAGCATAAGTGGGAGAGACGCTGCTCCCAGACGCTCCACGCGGAATCCCCCCTTCAGCGTCTGGAAGCTGGTTCTTGGAAGCCGGGAAGCGAACGCTGGACGCAGACGCAGATGCTCCTTGCGAAACCACACCTTCACCGGTAACCACCGCCACAGTATCCCAACATTACACACCTTTTAGCTCTTGGGTTAATTTTGTCGTCTCTAGGTAGTTGTTAAAACAAGCACGGCAACCAAAAACTCTCAGCTTGTTGATGTCGTTTCTTCGATGCCAAATCAGTGAAGGGGTTGAGCCGTTTGGAATCGCTGAACTTGGTGATCGGTTTAGCTCATAAGCTGAAAATTTCGCTGCTTCTCCCCAGAGTGTATTAGTAATTCCCGAATCGATTATTTTGGTGCGAATCATGTTGAGCATAGTTTGCTTTATGCGCTTGCTTTTTCCATTCATCGCAGGGTTGTAGCTCATCGTTTATTCGAGCTTGATATCAATCTTGGTCGCTCAATCTTTGAATTTCTTCGTCACATTCGCTCCATTTTGTGTCTTAACAGTTTCTACGAAATCCTTAATATTCTTCTCAGCTCATTTTATTTTGCAATAATCGA
This sequence comes from Adelphocoris suturalis, assembly GCA_030762985.1. Classification (NCBI taxonomy): domain Eukaryota; kingdom Metazoa; phylum Arthropoda; class Insecta; order Hemiptera; family Miridae; genus Adelphocoris; species Adelphocoris suturalis. The sequence continues at coordinate 49,003,599 of CM061045.1, read as the reverse complement.
ATAACGACAAAGTGAGAGAAATCGTCTATAATGACTTGAAAGTAGTTTTCACCGTCGATCGTAGATGGCTGGATTGGACCACAAAGGTCACTATGAATCGTTTAAATGGGAGGCGTTTTGCCTTGCCTTTGATGCAGCTACATAGTGCACGTCTTTGTAGGCGCTTTGAATCCCAACTGACACAGATAATCACAATTTATATGGCCGAACTATTTGTGCCACATATTGTCAGCAACATAATAATTAATATTGGGAATTTGAATCTTTAACACAAAGATCATTAATCTTCGGACATGAAAACGAGAAATCTGATCCACGAATCATCAGTTTATATCAATTTAGTATGTATGCAGTATGTAAATATTATTAAATTCATACGTTTTAATGTCAATATCGAAACAGAAATTAGATTCTGTTTAATATCAAGCGCTATCACAGCCCGAAGAGTAATATCATAATTCCGGCACTTTGTCTTCAAACTTCCAGTTTTAAATGCTTTCAAAATTTGTCCGTTCACAATATGTATATTTACAGGACGATCAAGTTCCCTAACGTTTTCCATATGTGACTCTAGTTTGGCCTGTACAAAATTTTTACTAGCTCCAGAATCTAATATCAAAGCAATATCATCACTTGTTTCTTCACACAAATGGGGGAACTTTCATTTGTCGGAATATCACAATTCTGACCTCAGGTTCGGATTCAGCGCACTTGAAACCCCCCCCCCCGTAGTAATTTTCAAAAAGACCGTTTAGTTTTGCCAATATACAAGTAGGAAGATCGCGTGTGACGCATACCCATCATATAGCACCTTTTTGGAAAGCTCTTACAAAGATCTCGGTGTTGAACGAGTAAAAAATAATACCAGGCGACGAGTTACCTTTCATAGATTTTAAAATAGTCTTCGTCTTCTTCGAACACACGTTTTAGTGTAAATACTGTGTATGCTCTGTTATTCGAAGTATGTGTTCGTTTTCTTTTCGTGGCTTCACATAATCTTAATTGGATTGCCCTTCTACGCAGATAAATGGCCTATCTTTATTAAACCTAATAAACCTTTCATGGTACCACATAGAAAACGCAGCAAATTATTACACACATGTCCCACTCAACAGTGAAGACCATCGCATCTATCGCATCTATACAGCCATACTCAGCGAGCGAAGCGAGCAACATTCCCTACACACGTTGGATTTCAACGAGGTTTTTCCTATGGACTCGGGATGGACTAAATCCCATCGCATCCCATTCCATAATGGCCTACCTTTAGAAAAATAGAACTGGAAAACAAATACGTACACACATTCAACATCTGAGTTCTGTCACTAATGAAATGTTCTTAAAACTGTTCCACATAAGGAGCCGCTTTTGATAGTCATTACCAAAAGAAAAAAACGTCTACCAAGTTGGGTGAGCAGTATAACTTCCTCACATACACAGCCATACCGAGGTTATTCCTACGGACTCGGGATGGAGCGAGACAACTCACCTCAAATGAGCTCAAACTCACATCCCCTACACATGTTAAACCAACTCCTAGTTATCTTCCGTTTCCAGTCATTCTACAAGTCCAACTCGACAGTAAAATACCATCGCATCTATACAGCCACACCGAGCGAGCGACATTCCCTGCATGTTTCAATTGTAATACACCTATACGGGGGGGGGGGGGGGCTTGGCCCCCCCCTGGCTGGACGTGGAGGCGAGCAAAGCGAGCCGGATCGGCTAGCGAAGAAATAAGCTTCAGGGCATCCTACCGGGGATCATATCATAATGCCAATAGTCATTGGCAAAATCGGTCGAATAAGGGGCTTGGTCGTCGTAATAGGAATTTTCTTCATAATAATAGTGATTCTCGAGAAGGCGATGGACTTCACAATATTCAAATCGCTATCGTAGTCGTTCACAGGTACATTCCAATGAGGAATTCGCTGCCAATGGGGAATTTTCATGGTTTCAACTAAGCATTATTAAGAAGTATGTTGAACTTCTCGGAATTCCCCTCCTTCGTATTTTTGATACTAGCATTTCAAAATCCATATTCCCTGACACATTCAAACTTGCGAAAGTGATTCCATTATTCAAGCGAGGAGATGTAGGTGACTTGGGAAACTACAGACCGATCTCCATGTCAAGTACCTACTCTTTCCAAAATATTGGAAAAATTCGTGAAGAACGAGCTGAACAACTCTGGAAGTGAACAATATATTAAATCCCAACAAATTTGGTTCTCGTACAAAAATGGTTCAAATGAAGCAATATTTTCGCTGACTTCAGACCTCTATAATATTTGCGACAAAAATAATAAAGGTGCTCTCATTCTTCTTCTTATCGCGAAAGCTTTTGATGCAACTCCTAGGGAAATACTCATGCTAAAATTGCAGGAACTTGGAATTGTAGGCTCTGGCTTATTGTGGTTTAAGAGCTATTTATCCGAACGAAAACAACTTTAGGTATCTGTGGTGAACTCACCAGAGTAATACCTCTCCAGAGTATCCATTTTAGATACCACAAGTGATGAATGTACCAACAATTTTGGAGTAACTCAAGGAAGCACGCTAGGTCCTTTATTGTTCTTAATTTACATAAATGAGTCATCAAACTTAGTCCTAACTAACACTAAAGTATATTTATTTGCGGACGATACGGCTGTACCTAATAGTTGTAGGAACCACGTGGGAAGATGTGTTTCACACAGCTAACCAATCGATGAAGTCTATTTGCGAATGGTTTTATAGGAATTGCCTCACATTAAATTCAAGAAAGACTAAATTAGTCTTATACGGTAGTAACAAAAAATTAGTCGAAGAACAAAAGCTGACTGTAATCTTACATACACGTGATTCTAAATTCCTTATGTTCTTGCGATGCAGTTGCGCGTGTTAGAGCGCTTAAGTGCCTGGGCGCTTAAGTGCCTGGGCTTATTTCTCGATGACGGGCTAAATTGGATAGCACATATGACTGCACATGATAAAATTAAAAAGTTCGTTTATGTGTTCTATAACATAAGACACTTACTGCCGACATACAAAATAAAACTGATATATACATATGGTACAATCGCTATTGCAATATATTAATCTTGGGGTGCTAGGTACCTAAATTTCTAAAATACATAAACTTCAGGTACGGCAAAAAATAATCTTGAAAATTATGCTATCATTACCTACGAGAACACCATCAAACGAATTATTTGATATTGCCAAGGTTTCCACGATTAGACAGCTGTATGTTAAAAACCTACCTACTTCTACAATACTGTAAGCATCCTGATATAGTGATTACTCAGCGTTCGAATACGTATATATAACTCGATATATATCTGCAGGAAATGAAATTGCTCCTAGACCTTTATTGACTTTAACCACTTACAGCCCATGTTTCCTATGTAATTTACATCATTCATAGAGCCCTAAATAGCCACTTGAAAATTCCTCAAAACTTTTCGAGATCCAGATATAAAAAATACGTACTAACCTGGTTAATAACAACAGAATGTATGCATATTGAATCATTATTAAATAGCTCAAATGTTTAACAGAACATGTATTTAATTGCTAGTAGTTTTGGTAATAAGCAATTCAATTGTATTATAAATCTATATGGGAATAAAGTTAGGTACCTATATAATTACAATTAAAATGTAATTTGGAAAATAATTTAGATACCTGTATACTTATAAATTAGCAGCAGACTCATCGCCAGACAACACGGGCCAAGCCTAGCGTCAGGCAGCACCTTCGTTTCAGGAGTCCGAATTAAGAATGTATTTTTTACTATTTTATATTGTAATATTCATGTAAAAAAAGGATGTAAATAAACTATTATATTCTATTATAAGAAAGAAGGCTACTGAATCAGTCGCCATGCCTAGGAGAGACGTCACAATACTTGTGGGCCTACTTTCTGGCCACTCCCGACTACCCCACTTCTATATCATTTGAAGAAAATTAGGAAACTTACAACGGACACCTGCCGCTTCTGTGAAACAGTAACAGAGGATGCCGAACACATCATGTGCTACTGCGGTACAAGCGGTCGAATTAGCAATAATATCCTTGGAAACGATGTGTTATCTCTTTATGTCATTCGCAAGGTGGTGTGTGCTGATCTTCTCCAGTTTGCCAAAACATGGGGGGAAAGTTCTTTTGACAAACCCTTTTCACCAGGCTAATGCAGCCTGGGGGCAATCCACAATAGATCCTTTTGGTAGCAGCATAGGGTTGCTGGAACGCAGAACTCTGAACTCCCTCTACCATTATAAAAAAAAGAAAGGACGTATTTTCCCCTTGATGCTGCCTGTCCTGCCAGCACTAGTGTTTACTGGCGCATAATGGCGTATTCCGATACGAGGAGATATTTTCGAACATTTATAGTGCGATTTCATTTACCCATCCATATTTCATACCCTTACATTGTTGATGTTATTTGCCAGAACTGGTTTTTCAAAATTCAATGTTTAATTTCCAGTTCATCTCACGGATCTTTAGAGAAAACTACGCTTCTTAATGGTTCATTAGCACCTCTCTGAGAACAGAATGAGACCTATCGCAATTCCAACTTTACCAGTCTTTTCAGCGCTAAACAAAAATTGTTAAAATGAGGTGTCACTCGACAAAAAATGGAAGAAAAAAATTTGCAAGTCCCCCCCCCCCCCTCCCCCTTGGTAGTTCAAAACCATTTGGATTGTTCTACGGTTTTGCCTAAAACTTAGTATCAGGCTCTTCAAAAATGCTTAAGTTCGATATCTCGAAAAAATCTTGGAAAAAAGGGGAGGGATTACTTTTTGCACACCCTGTAATATTTATAAATGAAGGTATTTTAATGTAGGTATTTATTACAAAACATCGTGTGCTGAGGACTGATTTAGAAGTCTCATATACTATGCATCAACATCAGGTTTTGTTCTATCAACAACAATTCTGAATCAAGACTTGTGTAATGAGTAGGAAACAGTTCCTTATTGGTTGCATTCACTGGTCTTCGTAATCTGAGAGCAGGGTATTTTGATTTGCGACGCATGTATCGTTGGACATGATTGAAAAGCGTTTTCCACCAAAGCCTCGCAAGTAGACCATCGTCACAGAAGGCGTTCCGAATATGGATGGCGAATCGTTCACATTCCAACAGTTCACCTGACATACGGACGTCCTTATGCTTTGAGGCTAGAGTTGGGGCAGACAGCCTATCCAGTTCAATCTGAAAAAAAAAAAGAACAGAGCGGGTGAGTAGTAAAGAGAGTAGGTATGATAAAGGTATTTACTTGGAGGTGCTTCATTACTTAGTTATGTTATCAACATTTGGGGCATTCCACGTCATATGAGGAGCTCCAAAAAATGATTCTTTCTAAAATTGATCCTTTTCTCTCAACTAGTACAGGCTATCCCGAAATTTCCTTTTGTGCGCATTTCCTACTTTAATATGGCTACAAATTGAAGAAAAAATGAATTGGTTTTAAATGTCGAAATTTGAAAAATGACTTTTTACCGTTTTTAAACGGGTTTTTTGCGGAGTGATTTTTTTTAAAATCTGAATACATCACTGGAAAGAGCAGGATTTTTTCTGTCACGATTACTAGGAACAAGATTCTTTTAGCTGCGAAATTAGGGCGATAACATCTATTTAAGTAGACCCTTACTGCCAGTTTCTGTAAAGTTTGGCTGCCTGTGGAAAGGCCAAAAATAATTTTTAAGACCTGAAATATGGGGGGAATTCTTTTCTTGCATATAGATACAAGATATGAAAAAAGGATCAATTTCGAAGAGGATTCATTTTTGGAGCTTCCCGTTTGACGTGTATTGCCTCTTATATATAATTTGGAACCCAAATTATTGGAAAACCTCTTTCTTTTTTCCTAAGGCTGTGTGAATTTCGCTGAATCTAGAATTTTGAATATAGACTTTGTTTAATAACCCTCCTCGGTTCCTGCAAGTAGGAGCATCAGCAAATACCATTACAGCTACTCATTCCCTAGGGGAGATATCTAACCCCTTACTCATGACCGTGACCATGACATGGAGAGAAAACCCATCGCCTTGTCTCTGCCTCAGGATGAATGAGTGGGCATCATTCCTGAGGGAGTAGGTACCTACGTTCGGTTGAACCAAAGTAGTTTATTTCTTACAGGGAATAATTTGTTCGCTCACACACAGATCTAAGGATAGTAGTAATAGTGTAGGATGATAAAGAAGCATCATGATCCTAAATTGAGTGCTGACGGTGTGAGTTCCTGCCCAGTATGACGCTATGTTGATATTGGAGATTTCTGGGGTGAAGGTGAACTGGCCTTCATTTTGTGCTGTTCGCTTGATCTGATATGGTATGTTCTTAAGCTCTCGGCCTATTCAGCAATCGTTAAATCTACGAACAGTTACACAGTTCAGTTGAATATATATTTTACTCGTCGTATGTCAGTTCTAAAAGCATTGTAAATTCTTGAGAATGAATTGATTTGGGTGCGCTTTGTTTTGGGTCGGTTGGTGCTGGGGCTAGTTATCCCATTACTAGTTGAGTTCGCCAGTTCCAACAATCTAACTAACTAGGGTTACTATTATTATTATTATTTATTTGTCAAAAACATAACATACGTGACAATTGTCAATCGGATAAACAGTAAAACATAACTGCTATGAACTTAGTCATAGAGCAAACATCAAAGTTCTTCGTGCAGTCAGCAAGTGATAGAACGAACTTGAAAGTCAGTAGACTCAATCACCCGCCCACAGGGCGGCTCGGTCTGGGCTTGCCAGATGGTAAGTTTCAAAATGGTATTACATGACAAAACACATTGTTTTGAAATTTGTTGTAATACTCGTTAAAAATAATATTCTGCAATTCAAAGAAGATTCGGAAATTTTAGCTCTTTTTGGGAGTTTTTATAGATTTTTCAGAAAATATTAATGAAATTTTGTACAATTTTCTGCATAATTTTGTGCATAAATGTTATAGTGTTCTAGTTCGTTGTTGATCAATTTTTTTTGGCTGAAATTCTGCTAAAAATATAAGTTTTGTCAATTTTTAGCCGTTTAATTTATTAAAATGTGGCCAATTTAATGTGCTCAAAAATTGTCATCCAGCGAACTCATCCTTTCGTTTGGAAAGCTTGATTTTGTTTTTATCTCAATCCTAAGGAGAGTTATCGTCTGGAATGACACACACACACACACACACACACATATATATATATATATATATATATTATATAGTCGTGTCCGAGACCTCGGAGAGGAAACATCGCGCTCGAGTTATTCGGAAGTTTGTTTCGCTAATGTGAATTATCAGTGAAAAATGAACCCACCGGACGCCGCCCGGTCGGTGACCCTTCGTGAAGTTATTGAAGAAACTGAGGCGACAGTTGCGAAAATAAAGGCTGAGTTGAACGTGCTTACCGAACAACTACAAGATTCACCGCTCGTTCATCCAATTGGTGAGTTATTTAAAACCGTTTCTACTCTAATTTCATTTCTGAGTGAGACAAACGAAGTGGTCTTGGAGGAGAAAAGAAAGGTGACTCTCGGGAATATCGAGTAATTTTATCTACGTCGAAGACAGCGGAAGCCTCATGTCTGATCATTCCGCAATAGTCCTCACAATTAGCGACACAATAATAATTAAAGATAAACCTCCACGATTAGTTACTCGTTATACTGATTGGGATGTTTTTAGGGAATACATAGCTGTTAATATTGATCTATCTGTTCCCCTTAAATATACAGAACAGCTTGAAGATGAAGCGGAAAATTTCATGAAATGTATCCAGCGAGCAGCTTGGGCTAGTACCCCACAAGGGACTGAGCATTCTGATGCTAATGTATCATACCCTCGTGAAGTTAGGGACCTGATCAGGGAAAAAAGGAAAGCTAGAAGAACGTGGCATCTTACTAGAGCCCCAAGTGATAAAACTAAATTAAATAGGCTGAAGAATCAATTGGATAATCTATGCTCAGAAATGAAGCAAGAAACCCACCTTAGGCTAATACATAGTCTAAACCCTGAAAAAGATACGGATTATTCACTCTGGAAGGTTACCAAGTCACTCAAGCAGACGAAGGAATACGTACCTCCCATTAAAAAGGAAGACGGGGAATGGGCAAAGAGCCCAATTGAAAAGGCAGAAGTCTTTGCTGATCACCTTGAAAAAATATTTGTCCCGAACTCTAGCAATGTGAATGATGGAGAACTACCGACTATCACCCCCTCTACGGATTTAAAAGATATACAACCAGTTACACTAAGTGAACTTAAAGATGGGATTCGTGTCCTTAAAACGAACAAAGCACCTGGGTATGATCTCATTACTGGTAATGTAATTAAAAAACTTCCAGAGGAAGGCATACGAATGCTTCTGTATCTTATCAACGCAGCACTGAAGCTGAAACATGTACCAGGTTGCTGGAAAGTGGCGGAAGTTATCATGATTCTGAAACCGGGGAAAGACCCTAAGGACAAAACTTCTTATAGACCGATATCTCTGCTACCAGTAATCTCGAAACTGTTTGAGAGATTACTTATACGAAGACTGAAAGTTACTGTCGAAGAGAGAGAACTAATCCCCGATCACCAGTTTGGTTTCAGGGAAAAACACTCCACCATAGATCAAGTGCATCGTATCACTGATATAATAGAAAATTGCTTAGAAAGGAAAAAAGTTTGCGTAGGCACCTTCCTGGATGTTTCCCAAGCTTTTGATAAAGTCTGGCACCAAGGCCTTGAATACAAACTTGAGAGAGATCTACCAAAGCAATTCTACTTAATTCTGAAATCTTATCTCTCTGAGAGACACTTTAGAGTGAAACACGAAGGAGAGTATTCCAGTCTCAAGAAAATAAAGGCAGGCGTTCCGCAAGGTAGCGTGCTCGGGCCCTTGCTCTATATTCTGTTTACACGTGATGTACCCAGCGATGACGACACAACAATTGCAACTTTTGCTGATGATACTGCCCTGTTAGCGGTTGGCGATACGGTAGAGGAAGCAACTAGGAAATTACAAGTTATTGTTAACAATGTCAGTACATGGACAAAAAAATGGCGGCTCAAACTCAATGAACAGAAATCTACACATATTAACTTTACAAACAAAAACGTAACAAAAATACCAGTCATGCTGAATGGGCGTGAGATCCCCTACGCCAATACAGCAAAGTATTTAGGAATGACTCTTGATGCAAAACTAAGATGGAAGGAGCATGTCATTAAAAAAAGAGATCAATTAAATATCAAGTACAAAAAAATGTACTGGCTGCTCGGCAGGTACTCCAATCTATCCCTTCACAACAAATTGCTTATATACAAGCAAATTCTAAGGCCAGCCTGGACGTATGGCATCCAGCTCTGGGGCTGCACGAAAAAGTCAAACATAAAGATCATACAAACTTTTCAGAACAAGGTACTAAGGAGTATTGTTAACGCTCCCTGGTACATACGAAATGATGACCTCCACCGGGATCTCAAGATGGAAACAGTTAGCGAAGTGGTTAAGGACTTTGCTATTAAACACGAACAGCGGCTTCATGAACACATGAACCTAGAAGTTCTTCGTCTATTAGACAACAGTAACGTCATCCGGCGTCTTGACAGAACGAAACCTCTCGACCTCGTAACGTGATGTGACAAGACTTGTGAGAAAGTGATCCTATAGAGTAGTTGCCATTGGGCTATGAACTCTACACAATGTCGAATATAGTATTAAAGTAAATTAACTTGATGGGCCAAGCTCAGTTGTTATGTTATGTTTCTAATAAAGAAATTTTGGAAAAATAAATAAATAAATATATATATATATATATATATATATATATATATACATCTATGAGGAGGCTGTTTGGCGCTCTGAGTATATAAACCCATGGCAAGGAGTGTATCTACGGGGAGACTGTTGAGCGCTCCTGTCTGTTAGGCGCTCCCTCTGTATTGTATATCCACGGAGAGGCAGAAAGGCGCTCATTTCGCTTTCCCAGTACCAAAGGTATCACTAGCTTCTATGTACTGTTGGGAGCTCTCGAATGTGGCCATAGGGGCTTTTGTTTATCAAATAGTTTACTGAACTTTGAACTAGAATCAACTCCAGGTTGGCAGCAGTAATTCATAGAGGGAAACCATGGAAGAAGAGCCTCTCTTCTTCCTTGGGGAAACGCTCAGTGTGAATCCAGCTCCCTAAAGGACCACACGTATTCTGAGAGAAATTTTTTTTCAATTTTACAATAACTGTTTTTTTTTTTTTTTAATAAGTGCTCTGTCAAAGTGAATTTTTTTTTTTTTCAATTTTTCAAAAACTGTTTTTTTTTTAATAAGTGCTCTGTCGGAGTTAAAATTTTCTTCAATTTTCCAATTGTAAAAGTGCTAATAATTAGATAGCTCTTCGTGATCCCCATCTCGTCGTTGCTGCAAGGTAAGTTACCATTCATTATATTTCCAATATATTTGTCTCAGTGAGACATAAACCTAACAATTTCAATTTTTTTTCCAATTCGTAAATACCTATTGCTGATATCGAATTTCTACAAATCGGATGTAGATATATTTCTAAAATTATTATTGTTTATACTTTTTTTTTATAAGCTAGGGATGTATGTATGTTAGGAATGGGTTCATAGATAGGTAATGTACAAAATGACTGAAAAACAAACGCGACACATTCAGCTGACAAAAAACATAAGGTACAAGAAAAATTTATAATTGTGAAAACAGACACATTTTTACTGACCACTCATAATTATTTTTAACAGGTAATAAAAATAGTATTACATTATCTATATATTTTCGATGCGGGAAGCCTTATTGGCTTCCGATAAGTTTTTTGAAGATTGATTTTTAGTGCTTCTAATTTACGGATGTGAGACACTGGAGCTGGGGAGAACTAGGTACCTGTTATTTATGATTCGTTGTAAGCAAGGATAGGTAAATGAGAAGTCACACGGTACATACGATTTAGAAGGGAACGAATTTATTCAAGAAAAAACTGACACAATATTCACGCGATTTACTCAATGACAAAATCGGAACTCATCGTTGTTAACGTTACCTACTATAAATATAGGAGTAGGAAAAAACCGTTGCCATACAATTTGAAGGCGAGGGTATAAACAAGCGTATCGTACAAGACATGGGTACTGTTTCTAACATCCTCCCATCTAATTTTTCAATTTTGGAAAATTACAATAAGCCGAAAAGAGGGAGTTAAACGAAATTCTTGGTGGGCTGGACGGAGAATCATTTACAGGTCGAGCTTTGATGGCTCTTCAATTGGGTCACAGATGCCTATGGCCTCCAACTTCCAAAGGTCACTTTCGTCTCCCGACAGAAAGGAAACCATCGTGTACGTCATGGCGAGTCCTGTGTTCACAGTTGCGTGCTTCCTTTTGTTGACTCCCATGAGAGTCCATCCAAACTGTGTCTCCACTGCTACTACGCCAGATGAAAGGACCTTGCGAGTGCCCGACCATATTTTTCCGGCAACATCAGCACCAATGAGTACATCCACAGGTCCAGTTGAGTCTTCAATCAGCTGGATATTTGACTCAGTCAGCTCCTTCTGAAGCTCCCGGTCTGCTGCGACTTTGGGAACGAATTCAGCAATATTCTCTTGGTCAAGAGCGGTAAAATTGCAGGCGTAACCATTGTTCAAGCCTCGAAGACGTATCTTGTAGGCGACATGCTTGACCAATCCCATGCTGCTACCACCAAACAGTGAGTGCACGAGATTTTCCTCACCGATCGGTTCGTAAGCCAATTTCTGAGCCAACTGCTTTAGAATGTAGAAGCGCTGGGAACCACTGTCAACCAAAACTCTTACTTTACATTGCCGATCTCCATTGTAAAGTACGGCTGCAAACGTCTGCAGAAACACTTCTGAACAATCACTTACGGAGAGAGTGTGATCCACAGCGAGCAGTGACGTTTCCTGGGAACTAATCTCCGATTGACTAGGCTCAGCAGACTCTTTGGGCTCGGATTTCTTCCCTTTGGGGCACAGCAAAATAATGTGACGCCCCCCGCAAGCACACCTAGCGCGACATCGACGAGCAGAATGATCCAAGCGAGTACATCCAAAACAAGCACAGGCTTTCTCCAAGACTGCCCTTTTCTCCTCCAAACTCATGGACTTTGCCTTACCACAATCGGAAACCCCATGGCTTCCCTGACAAAAGACACAACAGCCCTTGGCACTAACATTGGCCAAACCGGAAGCGGTTGCACCTCGATTCGGACGGTTTTGAGTAGTTTTACCACTGGACGGAGCACCATTTGTGGCCATTTCTACTCTCTCCTCAGCCTCAACCTCGGTTTTCAAAAATTCCATGAGGGCGTCCATTTGCATCTTCAGTGAAGCACTACGGTTCGTGTTGGTACGTTGCCAGACCTTCAGGATGTCTACAGGAATGCATGACTCGACCAGCGGGAACAACAGCGCCGCGTACTGCTCGGAAACTATATCGAGTGTCTCCAGAGCCCTCACTTGAGTCTTCAAACAGTCATACAACTCACTGAGCTTCATTCCTTGTTTTGTGACAACCAACTGCAACAGAGCACGCACATAGTGTTCGATGAGCAAATCATGGCGGCCAAAACGCTCTTTCAAGGCTTCCAAAGCTTTGGAATAATTTTTGCCTGATGGTGGAAAACTGTCCACCAGCGCTCTAGCCCTAGAACCTGAAGTCGTAGATTGAATCAGGTACTGGAATTTTTCCTCGTCGGTAAGGTCCTCATCTTGATCAATGCAAGAAAATTGTGACCAAAAGGCGATCCATTGTGAGATTTCACCACTATACTGCCGTAACTTGAGCTTGGGTAATTTCATTTTCGTCCTTTTTTCGAAATTATCAGCTGAACCTGCACCAGAAACGATCGTGGGCCCAGTTGCCACCAAGGAATCGATCCTACACTTGATGGTCTGATATTTCAGTTCATACTCATCACAACTCTCCAGATCGGCCAGGAGAGTGGCCTCAAAATCAGCCGAGTTTGACTCAAAAAGCTTGGCGTGATATTTCTGATTACATTCCACTAGCTCGAGATATTTGCCTTCCAGGAGCTTGAACCGGCCGTTTACCTCAATCAGATCGATGTCATCCGCTCTTAGCAGAGGTCCCAATCCATTGTAAACTTTCGTGAAGGACGCACGAATCACAGCACGCTTCGATGACCGAACGACGGGGTTAGCCGAAGTCATGATTTCACAAACACTTCACGTTTACTGGTGGAATCGAGTTGGAAACACGCGGAACGGGAACGATCGCAACTTCTCACTTTCACACACACAGGAACTTGAACACAAAGCACTGTAAAAACACTTTCCTCAAAGTCCTGTCACGGTCGCCAGTAATGTTATTTATGATTCGTTGTAAGCAAGGATAGGTAAATGAGAAGTCACACGGTATACGATTTAGAAGGAAACGAATTTATTCAAGAAAAAACTGACACAATATTCACGCGATTTACACAATGACAAAATCGGAACTCATCGTTGTTAACGTTACCTACTATAAATATAGGAGTAGGAAAAAACCGTTGCCATACAATTTGAAGGCGGGGGTATAAACAAGCGTATCGTCCAGGACATGGGTACTGTTTCTAACAGTACCAATGTACTTAAATTTTATTATCTTATTTTCTTGAAAAAAAAAAAAAAAAAAAAAAAAAACATAATGTAAGTCCAATAGACCGTGCTACATTGGTTAGATATTGACTATTTTAGATTTATAGATCAGTGAATTGGGCAGTTTATTATAATTTAATAATGATTAACAGGACGTTTCCATTTGTGTTCGTCACGTCACGTCACGGTGGGGTTTTCTATTGATTTTCACGTACAACCAATGCGTTACTAGGGAAGTGTAACTCCCTTAGTTTTCATAGCAGGAAAATCGTTGGCCACTTTTTGGAATGCTCTCATTTTATCACAGCATCTCATAATCCCTAAGCCTCTGTGGTGTCAAGGAAAGCTGATTTATAACGCTCAGTCATAAACCAATATTGCTAAGTAACCACAATGAACTAATAATGTGTAAAATTAATCATTATTAAATGATCTGACTGTAGAACCGTAGGTCTACCGTCCGTTTTGATATGAATGGTCGCATCGCTAATAAACGCCCTCTATCAATAAATGATACATACGAATAATCGATTATATGAATCACTGATAGAAGAACTATCGAGAACCGCTAAAGCGCCTCATGGACTGCTCTTCACAACTGATTTTGCAGAAAGCCTGGCCCTATCATACAACGAAGCGCCTAGAGGACAGGGGTGGCCTACCTGCGGCCCTCGGGCAAGGTGTGGCCCGCGACGCCTTTCAGCATGGCCCGTGGCCTGCTCAGAAATTTTGTCAGAATCCAACTTTTCAAAATTTTCAAAAGTTTTCTCAGATTCCGGAATATTTTTAAAATTTGTAATTCAAAATTCCGATTTTCAATGATATAGGTAGGTATTGTATTATAATGTAAACAATTTTATTGAAACTGAATGAATGTGTCAGGCATAGGTCCACACGAACATAGATTGATTCGGAAAACTAGAAGGCAACTGTCTAGTACTAGAGAGGAAAGGCGGTGTGATCAAAGGGATTAATGCGGTACCGCTCTTTGACTGACCCAGGCGGCAAAATGCAAAAAATCACCTTCTCATGTATTCCCCAACAGCCACGTTTACGCCCTTGTTTTCACTGCTGTCCCCCACCTTCCTTTCTTGATCATTTCCCTCTTTTCTATTACATAATTCATTGCCATTTCTTAGCTATCTTACTTTTATCATACTGGTAGCTTGTAAGTACGATTTTATAGCCTTGTGTAAATTATTTCTCACTTACGACTAAAATGAGTAAGTGGAAATCATAAAAGGAGTAAGAGTGGGAAGATCGGTAATACTTTATGGAAGTGAACGAACCTAACAAAACTTATATGTTTGATTTGTGGGGTGATTATCGATACGCATAAAAATTATAATTTGGAGAGAAATTTCTCGATAAATCATCCTGAATTTGATTTTAAGTATCAGGTTGGTCCTATCTTGAGTACGGATTTTATCGAAAAAAAGTCTGCCAGGTTGAGTGAGCAGTAGGTATAGCTTCCTCACTCATGGTTACATGGACTTATTTATAGATCAGTTGGAGACCGAAAATGTTGAATTTGTCGTTTGGGTATGTGAATACGCCACCATACGATATAGAACCGTTCTGGGCCTATCCTCCTCAATCGAAATCAGGCTGTTGGATTCGGAGAAATAGACGTTCTAGGAAATTCACGTTTGCGAATGCGCACACACTCGAACTGATCTGATGGCCATCAGGTTTGTAAGGAACAATTCAGGGTATAGCCCGCTCAACCCCAGAAAATTTAATTGAAATTCGCCCAATAGTTTCGGAGTTATGTTCCTGACGAAAAGTTTTACGTTTGCGCATGCGCAGTAGCCATTACTGGTCAGATTCAGATTAAACCTATAAGCAATGTCCTTGAGACCATTCTAAAACTACCCGCCAATTTTCGAAACATTCGGGTCATTTGAAAGGGAGGAATTGAGGAGCTGACATGGGAAACGAGTTAAGTCCAAAAATCAAATTTCATAGGAACTCCCTCTGAACTCTTATCAGATTTTTTTGGACATAATCTCTTCTCCATGTAAAGGTCACACATTTATTCAGGGTGCGATCTAGCAAGGACGGGAGGACCTAAGACTGTTGACTGTTAACTTGCACTTCGACGAAAAAAAATGTTCTTTGGATTTTTGGACTTAACTCGTTTTCCATGTCAGCTCCTCAATTAATGTTAATAGAAATACACGTTTGGGCATGCGCAAACGCTCCTATGGAACCGACGGTGATGAAATTTATAAAAGACCATCTGGGGTCAAGCTCGCATAACCCCTGTGACTCAATAGTTTCGAAATTATGTCTCAGAAGTCAACATTAGAATTTTCAATGTTTCAATGTAGGTAATGAATGATTATAATTTTCATAATTATATGAAAGTGCCCACTTGCATGAGGTAGGTAACAATTTATTCGATTTCAAAATCTCAAAATGTTTGACCATGTGTTTAAGCACTGAAAAAATAAAAATTACCAATATTTCCATTAAAAGAAGGAATTAGATCAGTATAAACAAGTTTAAACTCATAAAACTAAATTTGTTAGACGAGGGAAGGGTCTGAAATTGAAAACTGCATGAAATATTTCACCGGGACTGCACACTGCAGTCGGATGTTAGGGTGCACACTTATATCCTATATTTATAAAATGTTAGTGTCAACACCAGTGACACTACCAATGTGGTAGTGTCGTTGATTAAAATCATTAAATTTTGCGTTCCTTTTTCTTTTTGTGGTTTTTGAAGACGATAGGTACAATTTTTTTAATTTTTCTGTCCTTCTGTCAAATCACAGGCAAAAAATACAGGCTTTAAATTTGATCCATGGAGGGTTTTTTGGGGAGAAGGTGGGTTGGGATGTGGTAAATCGGACATCACTGAACAAACCGGTGGTCCGACGTATACGCTAATTTAAATCACAGTCCAGTTTAAAATTTCCAAATCTAAGCCATAGGAGGTTGAAGGAGAAGTAAAATGTAAACCTCAAGTTTTTACAATGCATAACATGGCTATACAGACATTTATAATACAAACAAATAAATTAAATTAGAAAGAGGATTGGAAGAATAAATGGGGCACCTTCGACATTACTGACCAAACTGGATATGTGAATGAATATGTTTGTGTCAGTTTAAGTTAAATCACAGGCTGCTTGCAATTTTTTTAATTTCAACCATCGGGAAGATCGGGTGTTGCCGAGGCAGTCGGTCGTGAGTAGAATTTTGGCAGTAAACACAATCCAAGCGCTAGAAACGTTTATGCCAACACCAGTAAATGCTGTTGCTTTGGTCATAATTGTTTCGGAGCTTATATCCATCGAACAGGAAAACGAAACGAGCCATTCGTGTCAAATAAAGTTAAATTTTTTCAAGTAATTTCATATTTTGTAAGAGTTTTTTATTATGAATTAAATTTGATTATTAGGAATTCATTTTCGATATAAACTAAACTTAAAACATATAGGGAGAAGTGGCTTAATTATTTTAAAATTGACAATTCCACAACTGAAAACATTGTAGGAATTTTGTTTGCGAATCCTTCAAAGTAGCGAAAGTATTGTGATCACTTTATTTTGTACAGAGCCAATGTTGTTCAGAGCTCAAAAAAAAAAAAAAAAAAAAAAAAAAAAAAAAAAAAAAAAAAAAAAAAAAAAAAAAAAAAAAAACGAGTGTTTAATAGTTTTGATTTTGAAGAACCACACATTTTCACCTTTCCAAAATGATCACATGGTTTCGGCACCTACGTTGAGATGAGATTCATAATTTAAAGCAGTGACTATTAAATATTCAAGTAAAAAGCCATTTTTTCAGCCCCTTCTATTAAAGTCACTTAATAGTTGCCTACGAAAAATATTCATGTCTGTCCAACTTAAATTACAGGGCCATCGTAATAGCATCCGTCTGTAATAAATACAAATAGGGGAAGTAGTGGGAAGCCGCGCACCAGATGTTTATTATTATTCCTCAACGGTCCACGGTCGTTAAACGATTCTGTAAATTGGAAGCACTATTAGTAAAATTTGCGCTCTTCAGTACTAGGTACCTAAGTATGCTCTTTAATGCTCCCTATGCATATTAAGTAAATTACTGTGATAATAATCATAATAAACGTAATCATTACAGGATAATAATAATCTTAAACGTTACAGCTTGATAACCGTCTATTGTAATTCTACGCAGGTTCTACCATGCTTTCGAAAATAAGTAAATAGGCAATCCTGAAGTGAATCCCTATTTTTCTGCACAGTATCGTTGAACAACTTGCTTCATTAGAAACAAAATGAGGTAAAGATATCTGACACACACACAAACAAACAGACTTTTGTACTAACTTGAATGTTATCCCTTTGAATTGTTTTTCCCCTTACTACGACAAGGAGGCTGAGTACTCTAGTTCCAGTCTGCCTTGTTTTTCTTTCCAGAGTACTTGGTTCCTCTTTTTATATTTTCAGCACACCAGAAATATCAAAATGAAGCGACGGTCTGCGTTTTTGGTACAACAAGCTTTGAAAACATCACTTCCGAATTATAGGTAAGTTCCTTGACTTTCGCTTCCAATTCTACCTTCGGTAGCAAAAAAATTGGGTTCATTTTTCGGAGGTAATTTTTTTTCTCTTCATAATTGAAATTTCCTCTCGCATTTTACGTTATAGACCCCCCCCCCCCCCCCCGATAATTTTTGGTTCCGTGTCTGTATGTTCTTGTGTCCCAAGAGTCATGCACCTTTTTTCAGTTTTTGCCTCATAAGTTCCATAGTTTTCATAAAGTCTAGATGAAATTTCCTGGGATTATACGGAATAGGTTCAAGAAGATGTCTTGTGAAAATCAGCGCTTTCGGGTCGACAGAAGCCTCTGCTGAGAGCCTGATACTTGGATAAAAGTATCAGGGATTATGCGGGTTAATAGAAAGGCCAACTAGGTTATCTATAGAAAACAACGCTATCGGAATGATAAGAAGCTCTGCGTATTCGCAAACGTGAAATACTTGCGACACTTTCACAGTTTCCATTCTAGTCGGTTTAAGCACCGGGTAGTCTCTTATGAACATGAGAGTTTGTGAATTGATAGTAGCCCCTACGCATTCACAAACGTGAAACCCCACGTAATTTCTACACTTTTCATCCGATTTTGAAGGATTTTTCAGTTTTTACACCGGTAAGACTCTGAATGGCCCCATGAGAAAATTATTACTCGCCGATATATACAAGAGTTTGGATGCGCCTACTTGAAATTTCAAATACGTCTGTTTCCCGCGATCTACTAGTCAAATTTTCCTCAAATATAAAGAATAGTAGAGTCTTCAACGTCCGATGTTCCTATCTGGATACACTTATCATTTCGCAGATCTAACATGGCCTCTGCCATGCGCAGTTGTCAAATACTCAAAACCTCAGATCTCAAACGCAAACCAAAAAATTTTGACAGGGGTTAAAAATGTTAATTCACGATTTAAATTTATTGCTGAAGGATTTGTTTCTTCTCACTAGTTTATTTCGAATATAACTGAGTACGATAAGAAGAATCTATTCAGTGATCGTGACTCAAAACAATTTTACTAAAACTGTTTTGTCTGTTTACAGTGAGCAGATAGAAGATTTGGTACTGTGTAGAGTACTTGAGCGAGGATTACTACACATATGTAAGAGAAATGAATTGACCATAACAAATACAGAGTCAGACGTATACTTCCTCAGACACATGGGTGTGGCATGTCACGCTATTATTGCATCTTCAAGTAAGTTTACTGTTCGAGCTCGTATCGCATTGAATTGATAAGCTCTACACTTTGAATTCTATTTCTTTGCTTTAGAATACCGTAACACTTTGGAGAAAATCAGAGTTTCGATTGTCAAAGACGAAATGTCAGGAGAAGGTTTAACAGGGAGAATGGGACTCAAACCCAAACTATTGAAACCTGTACAGTTTCAGTGCAAACTGATCTGATGAACGGTAAGACTAAGTACCCACCTGATTAATTCGATTTTAGTTTTTTGTCCCTCTCTCTCTCTCTTGTTTTTTTTAAATTTTATTTTATTTTTTTTTACTGCTGTTGTGACCATTAGGTTTTTGTGGATTTCCGTATTCGATGTTTATGTGTCTAATGCCAAGGAACTGTCGAACTATTGACAAATAGTTTTGGGGCAGGGGATTTCGGTCATCACTGAACGAACCGGGGTTGTGAGTGGAGGAATATGTGCTGACCATTTTCACTTAACTCACAGGTTACTTGAAAATCTTCAAATCTGACCCATTTGACGTGTTTTGGGGGAGTGGAGGGGGGCGAAGTAGGATATCTCGGACACCAGTTTAGATGACCATCCTGCCTTTCTACATGCTTAATTCGTTAAAATCTTAGGTACATATTTTGGAGGGTCATAACAGTTATATTTCTATTCGAGATGTAATAATTATATGAGTACTTCATAAATTTAGGGATCTCAAACGATGAACTGATGGTGCGTCAAGGAGCACAGCTTACAACAGGTCCCGTAGTTACAACTCGTGACGAAAGTGGTTTAGAAGAACTTCCTACCAAAAGTACCTATGATTGATCCGTTTAAATACTTTAATATTATATTCTATTGTATCTTCAGGTGGTATGTTACAATTTCGAAATGATTCAGAATTTCGAATGATCATATCGTTTTAGTGGTCTCATTTTTCACATGTAATCGGAGTTACGGAACCGCCATCGATGAATCATTGAATTTAGGGTGTCCCCGTTTCAGGAAGTCTTAGCGATGAATTTATGATGCTTCGAATAGTACCGCTTAAAACAGATCCCGCAATTTGTGACAAAGATATTTTTGACCATTCACTCAATTTGTCTCGTTCTACCGAAGGTGCGTTCGATAAATTAATAGCACTTGATCAATGAAAATAGTTCAGTATTATTTATTGCCATGCTTATGTATCTCCAGGTGGTATTTCACAAATAAGATTGATAAAATAAAAAAGTTTTGTAAATTTCAAATGATCATGTCGTCTCAATGGTTACATTTTCCACACAGACATCATAATCGTCTTACAAGAGAACCCGCAGTTTTGACTTGTGATTAAGATATTTTTGTACAATCACTCAATTCGTCTCGTCCTACCAAAGGTACTTAAGAGGAATAGATCTTGAACAGCAGACATGGTGAAAGGTTTTTAATGGTTACCTAGGCATATTTTTAGGCCGTACTTCAAAAATAATGAAAATTGTGAATATAAGGTTGGTAGGTGTCTACTTGACAAAGACAACAGCAGGTACAAGAATTTCGAAGATTAGAACGCTGTAGTAGTCCTGTATTTACCAGTTATGGGAATCACCTCATATATGAATGATAAATTAAGGGTGTGTTTAGTTTCAGAGATCCCCGGCGATGGATGGATGGTACATCAAGGAGTATTGTTTACAACGGACCCCATAGCTTGTGACGAGATTCATTCAGGCGAATCACCAGATTCGCCTCATCCTACCGAAGGTACTTATGACGAACAGTGAAAAAAATTCCAATACCGGCCGGCTAATAATTAAATTGTCGATAAGTCAGCATCCACCATTCTCTTCATTGTGGTAATATTAGCATTATGTTGTTATTAAACTCCAATTTTATTTCTCCGATTATAATCTAACCTTCTAGCGTGTGGTTACTCACGCCTTGCTCAAAGTGTGAACGATTGACGTCAAATTCATGCATGCCTCTCATGAGGTAATTTTTTCCAAAATTCCAAATTTGGGTGTCTGGTTTGGTTTTTCCCCTTGAAATGTTGTCTGACGAAGCGAATATCAACTTACACTACCCAGATGAATTGAATGTCATTGAACTTTTTCATTCCTCTTATGAGATAAATTTCAGTCAAATTTTGAATCCTAAATTGTTGTCTGATTTTTGAACGCTCCTTCTGATCTTGCCTGGAGACGTCGTTTCAAAGTTCAGGGATGGATACCTTCGATTCTAGAGGGTCAAACCTTTTCTAAAAGATGAGGTAGGAAAAAGGGGGTGGGCTCCCGGACTAGTATGGTTGTTGACTAGTTTCCATATGTTCCGTGTTTTTAAATTTCAGCCACAGGCTTTAAGCGGATCCAACTGGGGTTGCAGGGGGCGGAGCCTCCTCCGAGGCGCGGAGCGCCGAGTTTTCCTAAATAATCAGTACTTCCCTGAGATTGCATGAAGCTGTTCTGATATCGTAATCCCCCCTTCATCTGGCATTCCCTAACATCATCGTCCAGGCAAATAACCCCGCAATTAATGAAGGACGTGCTGGTTGTGAAACTTTTTTCATCGACGTTATAGCTACTACAGTTTGCTGGTAAGACATTTTTGCCACGATTCCATCGATACCGGGAATTCTTGGCGGTAGGCCGGATGACATTTTATACATGGAAAGGTGGCGTAAAATGTTGATAATAAAAACACCACAATGATCCCTGAACTCTTAAAAAAAAAAAAAAAAAAAAAAAAATATATATATATATATATATATATATATATATATATATATATATATATATATATATATAATAAATAGCAAGGCCTTCATGTTCTCGTTGCGGTTAGCTTACTCTTCTGTTTACAATACGCAATTATGGTATAAGTAATAAACATGATAATAAGAAGATACAAAATTATAGTCCAAAAGCTTGGAACAAAATATTCAATTATATTTAATGGCTCTAGACGTGTTACTCTGTTTAGTTTGACATTTTTGAAACTGAGCTCTTTTAGAGTAAGCGTTGTATTTGACATTTGTGAGTCTTTAATTTCAAAATTTAAGTCGGTTAATAATTTAGGTTGGCCTAATGATTCACTTTCTGAATGAAGGGGTTGTCCCTTGTAATACATCCTACTGTATATATTGTTGTATTATTTGACTTAGATTTGAGAAGATAATTTATCTTAGGAAATATAGAAACATACTGATTTTGCCTAAGTGTGGGTATTGGTCGTAAAAAGTACAAGTGGTATTGTTCGGTCAATGGTAGATTGAGGAAATACATTATTTCATCGGATTGCACAAGTAACTTGAATAGTGGATTCTATTTTTAGAATATTTTCGTACTTTATTTCCAAAGGTAATTTGGAACCGTAAGTATTTGACAATTTTTGGAGTTCTACAAACAGCTGATGCGTTCCAATTATACTAGGATGTAATGTTCTCATTTGCAAAATGTTATTGAATTCTCAATATCTTGGAATATTGTCACACATTAAATACTAGTTGTTGAAGGTTGAGTATTTCCTTTATGGAATCAGCGAGAGCCTGATTAGAACTAATTTTCATGAAATTATCAATTTCTAACAGTTTGTTTTTTATTTGCTCATTATTGAAACGAATGTCTTGAATGGTCGAATTAAAATCGGACATCAGATCTGCAATGAGTGAGAATTGAGAATCCAATTGATCCTGAACAGTTATTTCATTATTCTTAATTTGAGTAAACAGCTTTTCATAACGTTTACCGTCAGAGGCGTCTAGATTGCCAGTTATAAATTTAATTATATTACCTAACCCATTTACTAATCCCCTTTTTTTTCTACCTTGATTAACATTAATGTGGGTAATTTTTTCGTATAATTTAATAATTTACATATTCGTCTGTCTGTCTGACCTGGAATTGATTTACTTTGATCTTATTCAACAGATTTCCGTACTGTGAGGTTAGTTCGTAAAATTCATCTATTAAGCTGTCAATTTTATAATGGTGAACCAGAGTATGTTGGGAGTTTATAAGTCGGGCTGGTCCTAATAGAATAGGCAGTATCCCTTGATTAGTTGTTATATTTCTCACCTCGGAGCTTCCGATTGAGAAGAGGAGGGTCCTGGAACAGGTTCACGAGGTGAAGTGTCAGTGGGTAAGTCACTCGTAGTTTGTTTGCGTGGTCTTTTTATATTAGACGTATGAATTTTTCCTTGTGTGTTATGGTGTCGAGGAACTATTTGAGCGGTTTTTAATTCGGGATTGGTTGATTGCAAGGTTTCCTTATGATATTTTTGTTTAGTTTTATCTTGAATTTGTCTAGTTCTTACAAATATTTCTGTGGGTAATTCTGGAACTTCCTCTCTATCCTGATTCCTTCTTTCAGCAATACGTTCCTTTTGGGCTTGAGATCTTTCTTTGATTATGTCATAAATTAGTTTTACTTTGTCTCGATGTTTGTCTATAAAATTCGTCATTAAGTTTTTCTCTAAGTCGGCTTCTAGTAAAGGGTCGTTCTCTACATGACCATTTATTACTTCGAATGGCGTTAGTTTTGTAACAGAGTGGATACTACTATTATAAGCTATTAGTGCATAGTTAACTTTATTTTTTATGCTTTCATTTTTGAATTCGTCTCTATTTGACAGTATTCTAACGTGTTCAATTAGAGTCGAGTGAAATCTTTCTATTAATCCATTCGAATTGGGGTTTTGAGAACAAATGTAATGAACTTGAATTTTGTGGGTCTCTAGTAACTCCTTGACCAATGAGCTACCGAATTCTGCTCCATTATCGGCCACGATCATTTTTGGTATCCCATGGTGGGAAAAGAATTTTAGAAGGGCTCCGACTGTGTCAATACTATTAGATGATTTTAGAATGTAGGCTTGGGCATACTTTGGGGAACCGGCGATTCCTTCCCGTATAAGTGAAAGTTGGACCTTGCGACCCGAGGGAGATGGCGATTGCTACCGGTGTGAAGCCGGCCAGTGGGCCGAGGTTCGGCGATTCCTTCCCCTCCAATATCAAAGTGATAAGGCCCGTCGGGAGGAGTCGCCGACACTATTTTTGTTACGGAAGGTAGCGAGAAAAATCGCACTGTTATTTTTAGATATAGTTTCAAAGTTACTTTTCATAAAGATCTGGTTGGTGGCGTCAAACGGTGGTTTTGTAGTGGACAGAAGAAGTTTCAGTGTAAGGCGTTCATAAAAACTGTGGGACTGCTCGGCAAACTCCCAAACGATGACCCTTACCAATTCGCTAAAAGGGTCAGTATTAAATTAGGGGGGATTTTTGAGCAATTAAATTAGGACCTGAACTTTACGACGGATTTTTTATTTTATGATTATTGTAATTTTAATATATATGGTGATTGTTATACTTTGATTTGGGTTTTAACTAGTTAATTGTGCAATAAAGGGTTCCTATAATAAGGAGTCCTATAAAGAGTTAATTTTTGCTTCAAAAATAACCAACTCCGGGGAGGGAAGCAATTGAGTAACGGGAAGGAATCGCCAACACTTTGAGGGGAAGGAATTTAGTAACCGGAAGGAATCGCCAAAACTTTAAGGGGAAGGAATCGCCATGCTTTTTGGAGGTCGGGAAGGAATCGCCGGTCCCCGATATATATATTACCGTTTCTTTCTTTATAAAGACGTCGCTTTGAGCAATGTGTAAGTTACCACGCGTTATACTGATTATAATATCGAGTTATAACAATGAAGTTTAATACTAACATCAAGCTATTACTAATGAAATTTTAAGCTTCACACTTGTAAAACCGGCTAGTTATATTATTATCTCAACTATTATGATTACGTATTTCTAAAATAAAAATTGAGAAACACTAAAAAAACGTTAGCTACATGAATTTCGAACGATTGAAACAGCGCAATGGATTTTTGCATGTAATCACATAGTATTCATGAGTACCTACGAAATAAATATAAGGTGTGTTAGTTTCAGTGATCCCCAGTTTTGAGGTGATGGTGCATCAAGAAGGACAGCCTGCAATAAATCCACTTGTTACGGCTTGTGATGAGGATTTGTTAGGCGTACCAATCAGTCCCCCTCGTGCTACCAAGGGTAAGTACCATAATAATAAAAAACTCTTGAATAATGAAATATGGTTTTAGGTACGTAACTATTATTTGTATTTATATATAAATAGCCGATTACCCTGGCGTTGCCCTACTCGGGGTACGTATATGACTACTACCATCATTACATTTTCATTTCTAGAAGTTTATTCATTTAGTTTTCATTTTAATGGCATAATACTTGAGGAAAATTGTTATTCCAGTTGTAACTGTCTCCTTCCAAGATAACCAGTACCTCTCTTCAACTCCAAAACGATATGCACCCCTGACATCCTTGCTAGATGAACATTCAGCCGGTGAGTGTCTTACTAGATACGCAGTTGAGTCGAGTGAAATAGTGACTACATATCTTCTGAACATGGGTTTCATGTCAAGTAATGCAAACCGAAACCTGTGCGTGGAAGAATATCTCAAACTAATAATTTTCAGTTATATTACTATTAGTTCAGTTAAATAAATCTGTTTATTTTTTATTTTACTTTAGGAAGCTCTGACGATGAGTTACTGATGTATAACGGTCAGGAATATTCAAGCACTGACAGCGACCATCTACTGGATGCACCAGAACTAGGAGTTATGTCTCACCCCGATGCCCTCATAGATGTGTCACCAGAAACAGTCTCAGGTACCAAAATAACGAAAACAATTTATTATTGTTGTTAAACTACACATTGTATTGAATAGAATTGAATATTGAAATTATTTTAATCAAATCCATACGCCGTGTTTTAAGGGATAGGGAGGGTTGAAATTGCATATTTTGAATTTTATAATATTTTATGCATATATGAATTTCATTTTATTTTGAATTCGGGATCTGAATGAGCGAATATATTTGCACTACCCTAACTTGAATCGCAGGATATTTTACATTAGGGAGGGTGTTTCTCTGTAGAGGTGGGAATGAAATAATATATTTTGGTCATTACTGAACAAACTGCAGATCTGAGTGGGTATTTGTATTACTCCAACTTGAATCGCAGGATATTTGAAATCATTTAATCCGCACCCACAGAGGTGTTTTAAGAGAGAGGAAGGTGGTAAAATTGTGTATTTTGGTCATCATTGAACAAACTTTGGATCTGAGTGGGCGAATATATCTAGGTTAGTTCAACTTAAATTACACGCTGTGTAAAAATATTTATTTCTGAACCAAAAGGGGCTGTGATTGCAAAATGTATTAATAGTAATATAATAAACCGAATTTATTTGGATTAGTCCACCTTCAACTTCAAGCTGGGTATTAGGAATTCATTGGTTAAATCTAATTGTTTTGGCAGTAGTGATTCACATTGGAAACGTGATTTTTGGAATATATTTGTCGAGCGTGAGGCCAATCCAGCCAGATTGGAATTTTATGGGTAAAGGGTATTTCTGTAAATCGGGTTTTGATTGATTTTTTTTTTTTTTTTTCCCTTTTCAATGAACTGTGAGAAAGTTTTCCCTAAATTTAATGTATAGTTGAGGCTTCACCGTCCGATGATCCCATCTGAATCTCATTTTTCGCAGATCTGAGGTGGCCTCTACATACGCACAACAATCGTAGTGAAGGAATACCTAAAGTGTCCATTTAACTTTAACGTTGAGTATCTTTAATCAAACCCTCACCTAATTTCAGCGAGCTGTTAGAAACGAGAAAGCTACGTGCCCCACGCAACTATGCACTTTTTACGATCTAAATCACTCGCCGCGAAGTTGTGGAAACCTATTTCAAATCAGAAGTTAGTGAAAAACTTTGTCTATTTCCACAAAAAGGGAGACCGCCGAGTGCTCCCGAGGGGTTGAAAATGTTGGATGTTAAATTTGAATTGAATGTGGAGGGAAACTTTAAATTTAAACTGTTTACCCGCAATACCGATTCCCTATTGGTCCGCCATTTTGCCTGTCGGCCAATCAGATGACTTGTGTTGTACTATCGTTTGATTGTCTTCCATGTGAGCTCGTCGCTAAAATTATTTTCATTAAAACTTATATTAAAACTAAAATCTTTGGTTTTTATGACTTAAAAACCTCAACAGGTTATGTTGCCCAGATTAGGTTTTGATTTGAAGTGAACGAAGTGTCGGAAAAGTAAGGTAAAACTCTAAAACATTGCGTAGTGTGTGCAGGAAGTTTTGTCGCCGTCAAAACGTAAGTAAAAACACTTTTTCCTTCAAAATGACTTCTAATCAAACCGATGACGTTTCACACATTGAAAAATTGAGTGGTGTAGACAATTTCCACGTCTGGAAACTACAGATGGACGTAGTATTTCAGTCTGCTGGACTTGACGAGTTCGTGACTGGTGGGATCAAACAAGAAGACATGACAGCAGACAAGGATAAAAAAGAGTTCATTCGTAAGGATGCTCGTGCTAAAAAAGCGATATTAGCCTCGGTTAATAAGACTGTGTTGTGTCACATAATGCATTGCAAGACGTCAAAGGAAATGATCGACAAAATAACCAAGGTGTACGATCGTCAGAACGATGACCAGGTCAATGAACTACTGCAGTCGTTTTACGCGCACAAATTCGACAAATCGCTTGACATGGCTCAAAATATCAATTCAGTTCAGAACATAGCTTTCCGCCTGAATGCTCTTGAACAAAGCGTCACAGATGAGATGGTTACATCCAAAATTTTGTCCATGCTACCAACTGAATATGCTAATTTTCGTACCGCTTGGGGCTCTGTAGTTAAAACTGAACGCACAATAGATAATCTAATGACGAGACTTTTTTCTGAGGAAAAGATTGTTGGGAAACCTAAAACCATAGACAATGTTGCTTTTCAGACCTTCAAAAAGAAAAATAACCACTACAAGAAAAATGAAAATGCCCCAAAATGTTTCAAGTGTAAAAAACCCGGCCATCTCAAAATTTCTTGCCCAATAAATAAATCAAGTGAAGAATCCAATGATGCCGAAGAAAAATGCAAGTACTGCAAGAAGACCAACCACAAATCTGAAAGGTGCTACTTTCGTGCTGAACATGAAAAAAGAGAGAAAACCGCTAATAAAGACAAAGTTGCTTATTTGACCATAAAACCAGAAAATTCTGATACAAACGAGCTGAAATTTTATGTGGACAGTGGATCGTCGTCACGTATGACGAACCAACCCTCTATTTTGACGAATTTCAAAATGAAACATGATGTAGTGAAGGTCGCAAAGAAAAATCAGTCCCTACCTACTACGGGTGTCGGCACTGTGGATGCCAAAGAATGCATACTAAATGACGTCATACTTGCTCCATGTCTTGACAGTAACCTGGTATCAGTAGGTGCCATAACAGAAAATGGTGGTGAAGTACTTTTCACCAAAGAAAAAGTCGTGATTTCTAAAAACGATCATGTGCTTGAGGGGGAAAAACAAGCAAATGGTTTATATGCTCTAAAACTCACCCCAGACAACCCTGAAAAATTGTCATGTTTCCAAGTCAAGAAAAAGGATGCTGTTTACTGGCACAGAATTCTGGGACATCTCAGTTACAAAAATCTTGAAAAACTAAACAAAGAAAATAATTTGGGAATTTCTGAGACTGATCAATAAATACAACAACAGCCTCTTGACGGCTTCCGCCACTAACAAATTTCACGTCCGTCATGGTGTACGGGGGCGACGGCTCCAGTGCTCCCGTCGAGTCCGAGGGGCGAAAGTTGGACACCCGAGTGATCCCCTTCACTTCGCAATCTCGAAAATAGATTGTCCCGAGTGATCTCGTAGACAATAAGAGAAAGTGCACTGGAATCGACATGAATCCTTGGGGCATTTACCATCAGTTTGTCGATTACCTCTCTCTGTGCACCATGTTGGACGTGAAATTTGTTAGTGGCGGAAGCCGTCAAGAGGCTGTTGCATTTATTGATGGATTCAAATATAATTATCATAAATTATTACCTGGGGGTGTAAGAAGGTGGAATTGTAGTGTGAGGGGTGGGTAAATCCGATGTAAATGATACGCTAAAACAGATGGATGTGAGGTGATTCACATAACCATGAACCCAAGACCACAATAGAAACTAACGAATTATGGGCGGCCGTCAAAAGAAACGCCATCGCAAATGAATTTTCTTCCCGCCCATCGAAAGTTTTCCTTTAATCGGGAAATTAGAGGAGAAATATACCGCTATTTACATGTTATTCCTAATAAACTTTTTCAGCTACACAAAACCAATTTTTAGATTGTTGCAATTTTGGGGGTTTTATTAATTTATTAGTTTGTTTTAATGAAATTGAAGTAAACTTTTCTGTAGAATTTTTTATGTAAGTTTTTAAATGCCATACTTCATGTCCGATCACCTTTTCTTGAGTAGTACACTGTGTTAGAAAATATAGTGTACTGAACCTAATGCACGTAATAGTTGATTACATTTACAAAACGCATTGTACTGGCTACTTTTCAAACACGGGATCACTCAGGCGTGTCGGAGCACTCGCGCTTTTTTTCTAGGGGAGCACTCAGGTTAGGCGGAGCGCTGGCGTGATTTTTCTACGGGAGCACTCAGGTGTTTTTTCAGCCCCTCGGGAGCACTCGGGCGGTCTCCCGTGCACGGAAAGAGGTAATCAACAAACTGATGGTAAATGTCCCAAGGATTCATGTCGATTCCTGTGCACTTTCTCCTATCGTCTACGGGATCACTCGGGACAATCTATTTTCGAGATTGCGCAGTGAAGGGGATCACTCGGGTGTCTGAACTTTCGCCCCTCGGACTCGATGGGAGCACTGGAGCCGTCGCCCCACGAAAAATAAAGAGTTACAATGTTAAATCGATTTCGACGGCTAGGCCATCATCAGTAACAAACAATAACTGAATACACATTAGAAAGGACACAGCTTTTATAGTAACAGGTGAAGGGAGATTGAATCCCATTGGTCAAGAGAAAGGAAAGGGGCAGGACGGGTACAACCAATCAAGTGAAAACAAAGTGACGGGGGATTATTACTAATTAGATGAAGTGAAAGGGGGAAAAATAACTAAATATGGTTTCAACAGGAGAAGAAGAAGAAGAAGAAGACGACTTTATTGTGGTAAACAATATGTTTTTCACAAGAGTTGGCATTCAGAAATGTGCAGAAATACAAGTATATAAAATGATACAGTAAATATGGCTTGGGTCGAGTAATAATATAATTGAATATTGTTTGAAAAAATGGCATAAAAATTATAACATAACTTCAAGTAATATCAAAAATAATTAGTGCCAATGGAAATAAGCATACGTCTACAGAGACAAAAGAAATTTTGGAGTCAAGAACAATAAATGCAACATCGGAAATTTTGTGAAGCATGTCTAGCAAAGGAGGAGCGGCTGCGGAATATTTAGGCTATAATGAAACCTTCATTTATGGTAAACGCTCTTTGCCTGAGCACTGTCTGCAGGAACCCTACGGTCCTAGTGATCTCAGATTTTTCTTTGAAGTGGAGAAGAGTACGAAAGAAACTTTCATCAAAATAAGGAAAACCAAAAAACTTGAAACGTTCATAATTGTAAACGGGGCAAGTCGCTAACATATGAAAAAGGGTGTCTGGGCTGTGCGTGTTACAGATTGTACATGTTTGAGAGCCATCAAAGCGGTTAACCACCCGGTGAAGAACTATTCTACAGAAGGCTGGATTAGCGCACCTGATCTGGGCCAGAAGTCTCTTAGTAAACAAAGGGTGGTCGCTGGAAGGGCTGTGCGCGCTGAAGGGGTTGAATATTGGAACCTCTTGGCCAATAATTAGACGAGGAAACAGCAGCCTTGCTCAGATCAGCCTGGTGCAGGCTAGAAAGAAGCGATGACAGAAATTTTTCCTTTGCCCCCTTAACCACCGTGACGTCATTCTGAGACCACAAATCTTACAGACCAGCCTCCTTCAGAACATCCTTAAACTGTAGCGTCCAGTTAAATTTTGGGTCTGGAAAGTTGGCCGAAAGGGCTATGAGTCTCTGAAAACAGATCCTCGGCAGCCTCTCTGGAGACATGGACAACAGCTTAGTCCACCATCCAAACATGGATTTGGCTATCATAAATTTAAGGTGGGCAAGACCCAGCTCCAGCCTTACTATGTAATCGGGAGAATTGAATGAGAGACCCATCAGAGATTTGAATGCTCTAACCTGAACACGCTCCAGACATTCAGCATACGGGTATGCCCAGATCTCAGCGCCATACAATGAAGTGCTTGCGACTGCTCCAAAGAACAATCCGTACCAGGTTTCTGGATCAGCAGATTGAGATCTGAATATGATTGGCCAGTCATTCTTGTAGGCAGCAATCCCCTTATTCAGCGCCTTGCGGGCTTGCTGAAAGAAGACGCCAGATCTGGAGAACAGAACCCCCAAGTAAGTGTATGAAGACACCTGCTCCAACTCCTCCGATCCACACCAAAACTTGGTGCACGCCTGTCTCCCTTTTCTCTGGAAAACCATTACCCTGGATTTAGCCGCATTTACAGAGAGCTTATTCTGAATGCAATATTCATTCAAGGCGGCCAAAGAGCGGTTCATGTTCCGGGGCGTGTCGGCCAATAGCACCTGGTCATCGGCGTAAAATAGTGAGGACAATGAAGCACTTCCACCAATGCTTACACCCTCAATGCCTCTTGATGACAGAAATGAGTCAAAGTCCGAAACGAACAACGCAAATAGAAGTGGGGACAAGATGTCACCCTGCAGTATGCCTGCTGTTATGTCGTACAATTTTGATGACTCGGTTCCAAGTTTGATGGAGAACACTGCCTGCTCATACCAGTTTCGAATGATGTTGACAAAACGAGCACTTATTCCCAAAGAGAGTAACTTTAGCCACAGCAGCTCGTGTGGTATGCTATCGAACGCACGCTTATAGTCGATAAAAGCACAGTAGAGCTTCCTTCTTTCCAGTCTCGTAGAAATATGGACAACACTGGCCAGAGTGAAGATAGAGTCAATGGTCCCTCTACCCTTCCTAAAACCATTTTGGTTTTCAGGAAGGAGGTCTCTACTGGAAGCAAAGGCCAGCAACCTGTTGTGCAGAATTTGTGAAAAAACCTTAGCCAATGCATTGATGAGTGAGATTCCCCGGTAATTTCCAACGTCCGATGCATCACCTTTCTTGAAAAGTAGAAATACCTCAATTTTCGCCCAGCCAGAGGGAACGGCTCCGTTTGAGAGGATTAAATTGAAGAGGGAAATAATATACAGGAGCCCCTCTTTCGGCAAATTCTTAAAAAATTCATACGAAATCAGGTCCTCGCCCGGCGCCTTATTCTCCTTGAACGAGGCTAGAGCCCGGGTTAGCTCACCCATCTCGATCTCGGCATCCAGGATAGGATCGAAAGTTCCCTGAAAATAAGTGGCTTCACGGGAATCTCGTGTGGGATACAAAGCGTTATAAAAGGTTTCGATATCTCTCATGCTAAGTTTACACGGACGTGCAGTGCGGCCTTTAAGTCTCCTAACTGCCGTCCAAAAGGCTTTTGAATCACGACAAGATGCTAACATCTCCTTTAGATCCAAGAAATATTTCTTTTTCTTATCTCTGATGAGCTTCCTATAGATCTTCCTTTTTTCCGAATAATCGCCCATAAATAATAGAGAAAATCCCTTACGACGAAGCTTTCTAAAATTGGCCCTCATCTCGTATTTTGCAGATACGCATTCGGAATCGAACCACGGCACTCGATAGAAACCTGAACGCCGTGGCTTAGGTGGAAGATACAAATCTAAGAATTTAGCGCAGTTAATTATTAGTTCTTTAAGAGCTTGGTAACCGGAGTCTACCGACTCGCATACACGTGCAGAAAGCTCTCTTGACATAGCTTCACGATATTGGGACAATTTTTCGGGTTTCCATTTGATCTTTGCATCCATCCAGTCAGGCGGTGAGAATTCCTGCACTGTAATGTCGTTCCACACCGACAGTTCTAGCATGCAAGGAGAGTGGTCTGAACATGAGTCCGGAGGAAGAACACGGAAATCCCTTACATCCCAGATGGTATTTGAACTGACCCAAGTCAAGTCAACAGTGCTGGCCCCGTTATTAGAAAAGCTAGTAAAAGAACGTGGTGTGTCCCCAATCGATCTGCCGTTCAGTGCAAGTAAACCAAAAGTTTCCAGCGAGCTAACGAGTCTTTTTCCATTTGAATCAGCAGTGACATCCAACGACTCTCGAGTGGAAGACAGGGAAATTCCCTCAAAAAGGTCAGGGTCACTCTCATTTAGATCCCCTATCCTACTGTTCCAATCCCCGCCCAGAACGATACGTAAACCCTCAAAAGAGGTTTGTAGGTATTTCAAAGCGTCAAGTAGTTCGCCATTTACAGCCTCAGTACACCCTTCATTAAAATAAGCTACTCCCAAAATTATCGATTCATGCACGTATTCGGCCAAAACGATCAAAAAATACCTCGACTCCAGAATAACAGAACATTTAATTTTTTCACGAAAATACAAAGCGAGGCCACCACTAGCTCTACCTTTACCACTACATCTTACACCCTGCACATTTAAAGACTTATACCCATCAATTTTAACTGAAACATCCTCCTCAAGCCAAGTTTCCACCAAAAAAATGAAATCTAAATTTAAATTTAACAGATTTTCTTTCTCTAAAATAAAATTTCCAAAACCGTTACAGTTCCAAAACAAGATTTTGTCACTTCTCGAAGCAAGTCTTGAGTTTTTTGGAGTGGATGGATTTCTTTCGGGATGATTAGGGAGTTTCTTCGGGGTGTTAGTGAGAGGTGATGCTTGCTTGCGCTTGAATGCACCCTTAGTTGACTGAGCAGTTCCGCCAGAATTTTCTTCCGATTTCTTGAAGAAGGGGGGCAGATCCAATTTAATGTAGGCCGGTTTTAGCACCTGCTCCCTAGCGGCAAAAATTCTCTCTTTGGTTTTTACAGACAAAAACTCAACAACCACCGGACGAGAGCGGCCGGGGAGGAGCTTTGCTTTGTCCCCACGGCGATAGCAAGCCTCTATGTCTGACTCAATTCAGACGACCCCCTCTAAAGAATTTATTAGCTCCATGATTTTAGTGGTTAGGTCCAATTCCTCTTCGGGGATCACCATGAATAACAGATTTCTCTTTCTAACCTTCTTCTCTAAAGCGTACATTGAACGGTCGTGCGACTCCACTTTTTTATTCATGCCCTGCAAATCGACACCCTCCAAGCTATCCTCAATTTTTTGTAGCTTCGCGATAATCAAATCGAGTTTCTCGTTTGAGTCCATTTTCGCGCCACAAGACGGAATGGAATGTTATTCGGTAGCGAAGAACAGCTGATTACTTACTCGGTCAAGGTCAGGAGCAAGCAGATCCCGAGGGTGATGGCAGACGATGTGTGATTAGCGCATGCGTCGAGTGACTCCCACTCCTCGTGATGATAACGGCGATCTCGCCTCGCTTCTGGGAGCTAGTGAGCCTTTGCAGATAATTATTCAACTAAAAACGACGTTGAATAATTAAGAAAACGGCAAAAAACTGCTGATGTAAAACCGCACGAATTAAGTAGTGCGTACACGCAACCAATAAGCCAAAATCTAAGCTTAAATAAAGACGTTATCACGTACAAAACAGCAATATTCACAGAGCCGAACTGCACGCCGTGCTTACTCGAGGCGAACCTATATGGTTTCAACAGTGTGAAGGGATAATTCCAAGCTTTATAGAAATGGACCTATCAGTGGTGAAATGTATTGAGGTATATCCTCATTTAAACATTTACCAGATCTGCCACTTTTGATAATATCGAATTTTTCAAGAACATTCAACATACCCCCCTTTGCACAAAAATGAAGAAATTCCACAAACTGTCTATCTGTCAAATCAAAATTGTAACTATGATTGGATTCCTTAAGATGTTTCGCAAATGTAGATTTACCCTTATTTTCCCTGAAATCCTCATTATGCTCGTCTATTCTTTCCCTGAATTTCCTACCTGTTTGACCGCAATATTCGAAACCACAAGAACATTTTAATTTATAAACCACACTTTTATCCTGAACATTGATTTTAACCTTAACCGATCCTAGTAATGCTTTAAGACTATTTTTAGTTCTAAAACCTACTTTGCAACCTCTCGATGATAGAATTTTGCCGATTTGATCCGAAATTTTCCCATAATGAGGAATACTTATCCATTGATTTTCTTCTAAATTTACATCTTCCCTAGCCAGATTGGAAACATTTTCCCTACTCTTTTTCCTTAGAACCTTTGTCATATAAGGTACTAGGGCAAGCCCCCCGGACCCCCCATTTGACGCATTTCCCGATACTTTTTTCGCGATCCGATTGCGCCGTCGTCTCCCTCGTAGGACAACCTACGAAACCGGTATTTTTCCAGAATTTTCGACGGCCGTTTAGCGGGGTGAGGGAAGCGGGGAAGTGGAAAAAGCGCACATTAACCGTTACTTCGAACCCCTCCCGCCATACTGCCCATGGTTCGGGTGGGATTAGAAAATTTTAAATTCGCTCGTTCCCCCTTTTGGAAAATCCCAAGAAGATCCCCCCACTCGTAGACTCCCCCCACTCAGCCGTTTGGCCGTGCATAGACACGACAGACAAACAGACGGATGGAGTTTCATTCTTATAAATAACTAGCCGCTCCGGCTCGCAACGCTAGCCTCCACGTCCAGCAGGGGGCACGACCCGCCATTAAATTGCTCGCATCGCTCGCAAAATGTGGGATGTAGGGAATTTTGCTCGCTTCGCACGCAAAGTGTGGCATGTGGGGGATGTTGCTCGCTTTGCTCACAAACGGTAGATCCCTAAGGGTAGGTTTAACGTGTGTAGGGGATGTTGCTCGCTTCGCTCGTGAACGGTAGATCTCTAAGGGTAGGTTTAACTTCTGTGGGAGATGCTGCTCGCTTCGCTCGCTTGAGGAAGTTATACTGCCCACCCAACTTGGCAGACGTTTTTTTCAGTTGGAAATTCCTACAAACTAATTAAATCTTATAAAACTACGTGGAACCACGAAAAGTTTATTCGGGGATGTTGCTCGCTTCGCTCGCAAGGTATTGCTGTATATGTGTAGGAAAAAGTCCCTATTTATTCTATTTAAACATCTCTCGCTTCGCTCGCAAGGTACCTATGTGTACCTGCTCGCAACATTGTGAAACACCTGAGTCATCGAACCCCAAACACATCTTCCGAGAGCCTTCTCGCGTCCACGGCACAATTAATTCCCATTTTAATAGCTTAGTCTGGCTTCCCCTCGCAATTCGACACACTTCCCGTCACTTTTTTCGATATCCGATTTCGGATTCAGATTCGGCACAATTAATTCCCATTTTAATAGCTTAGTCTCGCTTCCCCTCGCAATTCGACACACTTCCCGTCACTTTTTTCGATATCCGATTTCGGATTCAGATTTGGTGGGATCATACCTCTATTTCGCCCGTGAAAACTGTTCCGAAAAACGGACCTTTACGGAGTATATTTTAATGGGAAAAAACGTAGTTTTTGGTCGGTCTTTTCGAGAAAACGGGTCCGTACTCTCGCATTTTTTTGACGCATTTCCCAATACTTTTTTCGCGATCCGATTGCGCCGTCGTCTTCCTCATTCGAAAACCTATGAAATCGGTATTTTTCCGGAATTTTCAACCCCCCCCCCCCCTAGAGGGGTAGAGGAAGTGGGGAAGTCCAAAAAGCGCACAATAATTCTTACTTCGACCCCCCTCCTGCCCTACGGCCCATGGTTCGGCTGGGATTAGAAAATTTTAAATTCGCTCGTTCCCCCTTTCGGAAAATCTCAAGAAGATCCACCCACTCGTAGACTCCCCCCACTCAGCCGTTTGGCCGTGCATAGACACGACAAACAGACAGACGGAGTTTCATTCTTATAAACTAGCCGATCCGGCTCGCTTCGCTCGCCTCCACCTCCAGCCGGCCCCCATTAAATTGCTCGCTTCGCTCGCAAAGTGTGACGTGTGGGGAATATTGCTCGCTTCGCTCGCAAGGTGTGGCTGTGTAGATGCGTTGTATTACAATTTAAACATGTAGGAGATGTTTAACTTCTGTAAGGGATGCTGCTCGCTTCGCTCACATGAGGAAGTTATACTGCCCACCCAACTTGGCAGACGTTTTTTTCTGTTGGAAATTCTTACAAACAAATTAAATCATATAAAACTACGTAGAACCACGAAAAGTTTATTTGGGGATGTTGCTCGCTTCGCTCGCAAGGTATTGCTGTATATGTCTAGGAAAAAGTCCGTATTTAATCTGTTGAAATGGCTCTCGCTTCGCTCGCAAGGTACCTATGTGTACCTGCTCGCAACATTGTGAAACACCTGAGTCATCGAACCCCAAACACGTCTTCCAAGAGCCTTCTCGCGTCCACGGCACAATTAATTCTCATTTTAATAGCTGAATTGAATACGTTGGCATTCTGCCAATACGTTCTGCCAATGTACCTATTTCACTTCTTCCTGCCTGGACTTCCCTACCGTCTAGCCTCCGCTTCAATTCGGTTTAAGGGGCATTGAGTTAGATTAAAACCCGCAATACACAACGGTCTTGAAGGTACTGTATAACTTCCTATCTGATAAGAGTAAAGTAAAGGTGGTTTCGTCAGATTATTGAACTTCAATTCAAACAATCAACAACAATGTACAACATTGATTTACAAATAAAGTTATCTTTCCTTAAAAACAAAAAGTCCGGTTATTTGTGAATTTTCAAATTAATGTGTTTTCAGAGGCTGAAAGTTTTTTGAAAATATTGAAGTTCAGAAAAACGAAGAATCTGCTCACACGCCGAAGAAGCAAAATGAATAGCAGGATCACAAAACCTCATCCTTTTAATATTAAAACTTCAGATTTTATGGTATAGATCAAGTCATAAAATGTTGCCATGCTAAATTAATGTTAAGTAGGTACGAACCTATCAGACGTAGATTTTGAGCCGGAGGATCTTCCCCGCATTTCTCTAGCTCGCCTCTTTTTCACAGATTCTCCTAGGAAAATCCCAAGAAGATCCCCCCACTCGTAGACTCCCCCCACTCAGCCATTTGGCCGTGCATAGACACGACAAACAGACAAACCGACGGAGTTTCATTTTTATAAATAACTAGCCGCTCCGGCTCGCTACGCTCGGCTCCAAGACCCCCCATTCAATTGCTCGCTTCGCTCGCAAAGTGTGACGTCTAGGGAATATTGCTCGCTTCGCTCGCAAAGTGTGGCATGTAGGAAATGTTGCCCGCTTCGCTCGCAAGGTGTGGCTGTGCAGATGCGATGTAGTACAAATGAAACATGTAGGGGATATTGCTTGCTTCGCTCGCAAACGATAGATCCCTAAGGGTAGGTTTAACTTCTGTAAGGGATGCTGCTCGCTTCGCTCACTTGAGGAAGTTATACTGCCCACCCAACTTGGCAGACGTTTTTTTCTGTTGGAAATTCTTACAAACAAATTAAATCATATAAAACTACGTAGAACCACGAAAAGTTTATTTGGGGATGTTGCTCGCTTCGCTCGCAAGGTATTGCTGTATATGTCTAGGAAAAAGTCCGTATTTATTCTGTTGAAATGGCTCTCGCTTCGCTCGCAAGGTACCTATGTGTACCTGCTCGCAACATTGTGAAACACCTGAGTCATCGAACCCCAAACACGTCTTCCAAGAGCCTTCTCGCGTCCACGGCACAGTTGATTCTCATTTTAATAGCTTAGTCTCGCTTCTCCTCGCAATTCGACCGACTTCCCATCACTTTTTTTGATATTTGATTTCGGATTCAGATTCGGCGGGATCAAAGCTGTATTTCACTCACGAAAACCGTTCTTGAGTGAAATTCCGTTAATTCTAGGTAGTTAAAATTTAAATTGCTTGGCACTCCAAGGGTTAAGATGACTTGCACTGCTGAGAGATAGGATACAATATACGAGTAATACAAGAACAGGATACACTTCAAGAAGTAAAGGCGGTTTCTTCAGATTTAGATGGATTTAACTTGAATTCAAACAATCAACGTCCGGTTGTTTGTTAATTTTCGAATGTGTTTTCAGAGACTGAAAATTTTCTGGAATTGTTGAAGTTCAGAGTAACGAAGATTCTGCTCACATTATGTTCATTTTACTTCTTCGACAAGTGAGCAGATTCTTCGTTTTTCTGACTTCAATATTTCCAGAAAACTTTCAATCTTCGGAGAAAACAAATTAATTTGAAGATCCACATACAACCGGACGTTGATTGTTTGAATTGAATACGTTGGCATTCTGCCAAAACGTTCTGCCAATGTACCTATTTCACTTCTTCCTGCCTTGACTTCCCTACCGTCTAGCCTCCGCTTCAATTCGGTTTAAGGGGCATTGAGTTAGATTAAAGCCCGCAATACACAACGGTCTTGAAGGTACTGTATAACTTCCTATCTGATAAGAGTAAAGGTGGATTCGTCAGATTATTGAACTTCAATTCAAACAATCAACAACAATGTACAACATTGATTTACAAATAATGTTATCTTTCCTTAAAAACAAAAAGTCCGGTTATTTGTGAATTTTCAAATTAATGTGTTTTCAGAGTGAAAGTTTTCAGAGAAGAATCTGAACGCCGAAGTGCAAAATGAACAGCAGGATCACGAAACCTCATCCTTTTAATATTAAAACTTCAGATTTTATGGTATAGATCAAGTCATAAAATGTTGCCATGTTAAATTAATGTTAAGTAGGTACGAACCTATCAGACGTAGATTTTGAGCCGGAGGATCTTCCCCGCATTTCTCGAGCTCGCCTCTTTTTCACAGATTCTCCTAGGAAAATCCCAAGAAGATCCCCCCACTCGTAGACTCCCCCCACTCAGCCATTTGG
Organism: Adelphocoris suturalis; assembly: GCA_030762985.1. Classification (NCBI taxonomy): domain Eukaryota; kingdom Metazoa; phylum Arthropoda; class Insecta; order Hemiptera; family Miridae; genus Adelphocoris; species Adelphocoris suturalis. Next base: position 48,963,488 of record CM061045.1, on the reverse strand, counting down.
CCGTGCATAGACACGACAAACAGACAAACAGACGGAGTTTCATTTTTATAAATAACATTCTTATAAATAGAGAAGCTTATATGAAGCTTATTGCTCGCTTCGCTCGCAAAGTGTGACGTGTAGGGAATATTGCTCGCTTCGCTCGCAAAGTGTGGCATGTAGGAAATGTTGCCCGCTTCGCTCGCAAGGTGTGGCTGTGCAGATGCGATGTATTACAATTGAAACATGTAGGGGATATTGCTCGCTTTGCTCGCAAACAATAGATCCCTAAGGGTAGGTTTAACTTCTGTAAGGGATGCTGCTCGCTTCGCTCACTTGAGGAAGTTATACTGCCCACCCAAATTGGCAGACGTGTTTTTCTTTTGGAAATTCTTACGAACAAATTAAATCTTATAAAACTACGTAGAACCACGAAAAGTTTATTTGGGGATGTTGCTCGCTTCGCTCGCAAGGTATTGCTGTATATGTCTAGGAAAAAGTCCGTATTTATTCTGTTGAAATGGCTCTCGCTTCGCTCGCAAGGTACCTATGCGTACCTGCTCGCAACATAGTGAAACACCTGAGTCATCGAACCCCAAATACGTCTTCCAAGAGCCTTCTCGCGTCCACGGCACAATTAATTCTCATTTTAATAGCTTAGTCTCGCTTCCCCTCGCAATTCAACCGACTTCCCATCACTTTTTTCGGTATCCGATTTCGGATTCAGATTCGGCAGGATCAAAGCTGTATTTCACTCACGAAAACCGTTCTTGAGTGAAATTCCGTTAACTCTAGGTAGTTAAAATTAAAATTGCTTGGCACTCCAATTGTTAAGATGACTTGCACTGCTGAGAGATAGGATACAATATACGAGTAATACAAGAACAAGATACACTTCAAGAAGTAAAGGCGGTTTCTTCAGATTTAGATGGATTTAACTTAAATTCAAACAATCAACGTCCGGTTGTTTGTTAATTTTTGAATGTGTTTTCAGAGACTGAAAATTTTCTGGAATTGTTGAAGTTCAGAGTAACGAAGATTCTGCTCACATTATGTTCATTTTACTTCTCGACAAGTGAGCAGATTCTTCGTTTTTCTGACTTCAATATTTCCAGAAAACTTTCAATCTTCGGAGAAAACAAATTAATTTGAAGATCCACATACAACCGGACGTTGATTGTTTGAATTGAATACGTTGGCATTCTGCCAATACGTTCTGCCAATGTACCTATTTCACTTCTTCCTGCCTTGACTTCCCTACCGTCTAGCCTCCGCTTCAATTCGGTTTAAGGGGCATTGAGTTAGATTAAAACCCGCAATACACAACGGTCTTGCAGGTACTGTATAACTTCCTATCTGATAAGAGTAAAGGTGGATTCGTCAGATAATTGAACTTCAATTCAAACAATCAACAACAATGTACAACATTGATTTACAAATAAAGTTATCTTTCCTTAAAAACAAAAAGTCCGGTTATTTGTGAATTTTCAAATTAATGTGTTTTCAGAGGCTGAAAGTGTAAAATGAACAGCAGGATCACGAAACCTCATCCTTTTAATATTAAAACTTCAGATTTTATGGTATAGATCAAGTCATAAAATGTTGCCATGTTAAATTAATGTTAAGTAGGTACGAACCTATCAGACGTAGATTTTGAGCCGGAGGATCTTCCCCGCATTTCTCGAGCTCGCCTCTTTTTCACAGATTCTCCTAGGAAAATCCCAAGAAGATCCCCCCACTCGTAGACTCCCCCCACTCAGCCGTTTGGCCGTGCATAGACACGACAAACAGACAAACAGACGGAGTTTCATTTTTATAAATAACTAGCCGCTCCGGCTCGCTACGCTCGGCTCCACGTCCAGCCGGGGGGCAAGCCTCCCGGACCCCCCATTCAATTGCTCGCTTCGCTCGCAAAGTGTGACGTGTAGGGAATATTGCTCGCTTCGCTCGCAAACTGTGGCATGTAGGAAATGTTGCCCGCTTCGCTCGCAAGGTGTGGCTGTGCAGATGCGATGTATTACAATTGAAACATGTAGGGGATATTGCTCGCTTTGCTCGCAAACAATAGATCCCTAAGGGTAGGTTTAACTTCTGTAAGGGATGCTGCTCGCTTCGCTCACTTGAGGAAGTTATACTGCCCACCCAACTCGGCAGACGTTTTTTTCTGTTGGAAATTCTTATGAACAAATTATATCTTATAAAACTACGTAGAACCACGAAAAGTTTATTTGGGGATGTTGCTCGCTTCGCTCGCAAGGTATTGCTGTATATGTCTAGGAAAAAGTCCGTATTTATTCTGTTGAAATGGCTCTCGCTTGGCTCGCAAGGTACCTATGCGTACCTGCTCGCAACATTGTGAAACACCTGAGTCATCGAACCCCAAATACGTCTTCCAAGAGCCTTCTCGCGTCCACGGCACAATTAATTCTCATTTTAATAGCTTAGTCTCGCTTCCCCTCGCAATTCAACCGACTTCCCATCACTTTTTTCGGTATCCGATTTCGGATTCAGATTCGGCAGGATCAAAGCTGTATTTCACTCACGAAAACCGTTCTTGAGTGAAATTCCGTTAACTCTAGGTAGTTAAAATTAAAATTGCTTGGCACTTCAATTGTTAAGATGACTTGCACTGCTGAGAGATAGGATACAATATACGAGTAATACAAGAACAAGATACACTTCAAGAAGTAAAGGCGGTTTCTTCAGATTTAGATGGATTTAACTTAAATTCAAACAATCAACGTCCGGTTGTTTGTTAATTTTCGAATGTGTTTTCAGAGACTGAAAATTTTCTGGAATTGTTGAAGTTCAGAGTAACGAAGATTCTGCTCACATTATGTTCATTTTACTTCTTCGACAAGTGAGCAGATTCTTCGTTTTTCTGACTTCAATATTTCCAGAAAACTTTCAATCTTCGGAGAAAACAAATTAATTTGAAGATCCACATACAACCGGACGTTGATTGTTTGAATTGAATACGTTGGCATTCTGCCAATACGTTCTGCCAATGTACCTATTTCACTTCTTCCTGCCTTGACTTCCCTACCGTCTAGCCTCCGCTTCAATTCGGTTTGAGGGGCATTGAGTTAGATTAAAACCCGCAATACACAACGGTCTTGCAGGTACTGTATAACTTCCTATCTGATAAGAGTAAAGGTGGTTTCGTCAGATTATTGAACTTCAATTCAAACAATCAACAACAATGTACAACATTGATTTACAAATAAAGTTATCTTTCCTTAAAAACAAAAAGTCAGGTTATTTGTGAATTTTCAAATTAATGTGTTTTCAGAGGCTGAAAGTTTTTTGAAAATATTGAAGTTCAGAAAAACGAAGAATCTGCTCACACGTCGAAGAAGCAAAATGAACAGCAGGATCACGAAACCTCATCCTTTTAATATTAAAACTTCAAATTTTATGGTATAGATCAAGTCATAAAATGTTGCCATGTTAATTTAATGTTCAGTAGGTACGAACCTATCAGACGTAGATTTTGAGCCGGAGGATCTTCCCCGCATTTCTCGAGCTCGCCTCTTTTTCACAGATTCTCCTAGGAAAATCCCAAGAAGATCCCCCCACTCGTAGACTCCCCCCACTCAGCCGTTTGGCCGTGCATAGACACGACAAACAGACAAACAGACGGAGTTTCATTCTTATAAATAACTCGCTTCGCTCACTTGAGGAAGTTATACTGCCCACCCAACTTGGCAGACGTTTTTTTCTGTTGGAAATTCTTACAAACAAATTAAATCTTATAAAACTACGTGGAACCACGAAAAGTTTATTAGGGAATGTTGCTCGCTTCGCTCGAAATGAGTCATCGAGTCCCTTCAAGACTTAAGTGCGTAGGTAGGCCTCTCGCAACATTGTGAAACGGCGGCCCGGCTGGATTAAAAATGTCATATTAAACGCTTCCCTCGCTTCCGCTCGCAATTTGACCGAGTTCCCGTCACTTTTTTCTATATCCGATTTCGGATTCAGATTCGTCGGGATCAAAGCTGTATTGCGCCCGCAAAAACCGTTCCGAAAAACGTACCTTTACGGGGTATATTTTAATGGGAAAAAACGTAGTTTTTCGTCGGACTTTTTGAAAAAACACGGTCCGTACTCTCGCATTTTTTTGACGCATTTCCCGATACTTTTTTCGCGATCCGATCGCGCCGTCGTCTTCCTCGTAGGAAAACCTACGAAACCGGTATTTTTCCGGAATTTTCGATTTTAAATTCGCTTATGCACCCTATCGGAAAATCCCAAGAAGATCCCCTCACTCGTAGACTCCCGCCACTCAGCCGTTTGGCCGTGCATAGACACGACAAACAAACAGACAGACGGAGTTTCATTCTTATAAATAGTATAGATAGATAGATAGAGATAGAGATCAACGAGATCTCCTCCATATCCGTTACCAGTCACTATGCTTATGATAATGGATTTTTCTTTTGATATATTTTGTTCACTCATTGGAATAGATAGTGCTCGGTTGATCATACTTTGGAAGGCTGCATGCTTATGGACTAAAGGGTGATTTGAAGTACTATGGATAGTTATATCGCTATATGTATCTTTCCTATAAATTGAAAAATCATGCTTTTCGTTTACCAAAGAGATGGTAAGATTTAAGAAATTGAGTTTATTTCCGCCGAATTCGAGGGTAAATTTGATAAAGGGATATAATTTATTGATTTTTTCGTGAAAAGAATTTAGTTGTCTTTCTGTGCCCTTCCATAGGATGACAATATCATCGACATATCTATACCTATAGAGGAGATTATCTGCGTTACAAGTTGTAAATATTTGTTGCTCAAGATAATCCATGTAAATATCTGCAAGCAGAGGAGATAACGGGGAACCCATAGCAACCCCTGGCTGTTTATAATATTGTCCCTCGAATAAAAAGTAATTCTGATCCATACAGACAGATATCAAATTAAACAATTCATATTTTTCAAAAATATTAAGTTTAGAGCCGTGAATCAGCCTGCATACCACATCGTTGCAGCTCGATATTGGTGAACAGACTAACCACATCAAAAGATGCGAGTTTAACATTTGGAGGCATCTGAACGTCCTTAATTTTGGAGACCAAATCATAAGAATTTAGTACAGTATGTTGAGGCCGAAAGTTGATGTTGTTTCTAAATAAAATATTGAGTTTTTTAGCCAATTTGTAAGCAGGAGCACCAATATAAGACCCCACCGGTCTCATCGGCGCCCCGTCCTTATGAATTTTAGGGAGACAAGATAACCTGGGCGCATGAGGGTTAATTTCTACAAAACTTGGAATGTACATATTTTTTAGTAAGCTGTCTTCTGATTGGTTAACTACTTTTCGAACTAATCTTTGAAATTTTGAAATCTTCGAATTTTCAGGATAAAAGTGTGGTTTATAAATTAAAATGTTCTTGTGGCTTCGAATATTGCGGTCAAACAGGTAGGAAATTCAGGGAAAGAATAGACGAGCATTATGAGGATTTCAGGGAAAATAAGGGTAAATCTACATTTGCGAAACATCTTAAGGAATCCAATCATAGTTACAATTTTGATTTGACAGATAGACAGTTTGTGGAATTTCTTAATTTTTCTGCAAAGGGGGGTATGTTGAATGTACTTGAAAAATTCGAAATTATCAAAAGTGACAGATCTGGTAAATTTTTAAATGAGGATATACCTCAATATATTTCACCACTGATAGGTCCATTTCTATAAAGCTTGGAATTATCCCTTCACACTGTTGAAACCATATTTAGTTATTTTTCCCCCTTTCACTTCATCTAATTAGTTATAATCCCCCGTCACTTAGTTTGCACTTGATCGGTTGTACCCGTCCTGCCCCTTTCCTTTCTCTTGACCAATGGGATTATATCTCCCTTCACCTGTTACTGTAAAAGCTGTGTCCTTTCTAATGTGTATTAAGTTATTGTTTGTTACTGATGATGGCCTAACCGTCGAAATCGATTTAACATTGTAACCCTTTTTTTCTCGTGGAAATAGACAATGTTTTTCACTAACCTCCGTTTTGGCACTTTTTTTTTCAAGTAAAATTACCTTAATGATTCAAGAAACTTAATGTTTGTTCCAGACAAGCAGCCCAAGAGGTCACGCGGGAAGAAAAAACATTTCTGCAAGTTCTGCCAAAAATTAATTGCAAATTTCTCACGCCATATATTTTCAATTCACAAGAAAGTTGATGAAGTATCCGCCTTTTCACAAAATGACAGCTTTGGTAAGGCAAATTTTATTCGGAAGCTGATGGCCGAAGGAGACGATATTTATAATAAGCAGGACCCTCTTAAAAATATTGTAAAGAGAAGTTCTCAGACCCCAGTTCTGAGAAAAAAATGCCCCACGTGTCGGAATCAGCGACCTACAGCTCTGCCACCACTCTTCGAATAATGTTCGAAAAGGAAAGGCTGCTGGAGAGAGAAGATATGTGTCAATCGTTGCGAGAAGGAGTCTTACCCCGTATGATGAATGACTCAATCAAGAGTCTGTGTGAGACAGACAGATTGCTGATACTGTACGGAAACAAGTTGTGCGAGAGATTCGAGGGAGAAGGGCAAGAGAGGAATATTCGGCACTTCCTCAGGATTGCAGGCAGAATTGTCAGGCAGTGCATTGTTGAAGATGCGTCCATTAGTGAAACTGCCTACCTGTTCCATCCTGTAAAATACGACACCTTTGCGAAGGCAATGAAAAGCTTATGTGGTTTGGGGGAGTGGTGTGGTCGTGAATATCGAGCCCCCTCTGGGCTCCACCAATATGGACCTGTCATGAAGGATGTCGCAGAGTACTATCGGGTTCACTTGATGAAAGTTGGCAAGAATGATGATGACATCGTTGTAGAAAACTTGAAACGATGGCTAACAATTAATGACAATGATTGCGACAAGAAAATAGCATCACTAGGAAGAAAGCAAGCTGAAAGAAGGAAGTTTAAAAATACTTCGGACACACCATCGACAGAAGACGTACAAACCCTGATAAAGTACGTCAACGAAAAACTGGACTCTCCATTCGAGGTACTGGACGGTGAAGAATTCAGTTACTCTGCATTCCTAACACTGTCGAGATGTCTCCTTTTGAAAATTTGGATTTTTAATAGACGGAGGGTTGGAGAAATTGACAAGTTGCTCTTGACAGACTATACGTCAGCACAAGATGTCAAGAAGAATATTGCTGAGTACCAATCTCTGTCGAAGTCGGAACAACTCTGTGCTTTCAATTTTAAGAGGATGTCAGTGATGGGTAAACTGAGGAGGAAAGTTGCGCTATTAGTGCCGAAAACTGATGCGAGATATTTCGACGTAATGAATAGTCTCGCTGAGGGAGTTCGCTAAAGCGTCTGGTGCCAAAGAATCCCAGTTGTTAACCGGTACTCGACTGAGGAAGCATTTTGCTACCGCACTAAGGTACCTCTCATTGAACGACGAAGATCTTCGACTTCTTTCTGAGGTACTGGGTCATACAGAGAAGACCCACTTGCTTCATTATAGGAAGCAAGATTCAGCCCTGGCCGGGCTGGTAAAGTGTTGTTAGCCCTGGACCGAGGCCTTATTTCAAAGAACAAGAGGCAGGATTTAGATCGCACTGAGATCGGAGACGAATGTGTAAATGCCGATGATTCTGAGGACATGGAGATACCACAGGCTGAACCCTCAGAAAAGTACTCAATGCAATCCACATCATCTGCAGCCCACACTGGAAGGCCATCCACTTCTGGTCCCTGATCTCCCGGGAGCTCTTATGAGCCTTCTTACAGTTCGGATTCGGAGGAAGAGCAAGAGGCTGTTCCTAGTTCCGATGACGGTCGGGGGAACACTCCTGGCAGAAAACGGGCATTGGTGAGGAGGAAAGCTAAGAGGCCGAGGATGCGGTGGGGGAAGGATTTGAAACACGCGTGGAGGAATGAATTCCAATCGGAAATATCTCAAAATATGTGTCCTTCACTAATCAAGGTTAGAGAAAAACTAAAAGAACTGGCACCGCGATTTCCACAGCTCAGGGACCAAACACCCAACAAATCTAAAGCCATGATTATAAATTTACAGCGTGATGAGCTAAAAAAGAAAAACAAAGATTAACAATATTTCATACGTGTACACCTTTTGTAACTTAAAAATTTATTCATTTTCAACGTCATTGTATGACGTTAAAGCGTTTATGACGTTGCAACATGTTAATGGTTATTTAATAATGTGGCCTTATTGTACAGCCAGTGTACAATGTATTTCAATAAGCCAGTGTTTATAGTATTTCAATAAAAAAAAGCTATTTGTTCAAGGCGAAGTATTATATTGTAACCTGTATAGGCGAGGTGTCCAATAATGTTTCCTTGAGCATATTTTTTACACTTTTTTTTTACTTTAGTACATTCTATTCCTACTACTTACTGGTTAATCGTGTATATTCATAGGTAAGCAGTAATTCAGGTGGTATAGGTCATTTAAGTTGTTTGGTGGATTTTGGTTTATTATATTCAATAACTTGAAAAAATTCACTTTAAAAAAGGAAAAAACTTTTAACCTCCTTCCCACAAAATTTGTTGGTTTAGTTTAGTGACAGTTCCCGTCAGATCCAAGAGAATACGCGTGCGTCAATCCGTCGCTCTCGTGCTGGGTTGAACTCGTCATTCTCGAGTTCTTGAAATACTGTGGTTGGCGATAGATGAGGATCTGAGAACCGGAAACTCAATCTTCTCTGAATATAGCACATTACGTTGTCATTAGTAGGGACTGTCACACCCCTCACCCAATATTATGGGACTGTCACACCCCTCTCTCTCTCTCTCTTTATTGCGCGGATTTAGGCCCTATTGCACCTCTGGGGAGCGACCCAAGTCTGTTACAGTTTTCAAGATGCTAGGTAGATTCAGAAAACGGAATATGATAAAAGCTGCAAATTCTTGACACAAAGGTTTATTATTACCGTAACAGATTACCCACCTATGGCAGCATTGTGGGATGAATAGGAGAGAAATCGGCCTCAGGGCTCACTCAGATGATCAGGGTGGCTCCATATCGTTTCATTACTACCAAGTCGTCCTAAAGAGGATTAATCGTGGTATGAATAGGGAAGAAACTAGGATATGGGCTCACTCTGCTCGCCCATTACTGTATCCTGAAAAGCCAGAATCCAATGATGCAACCCCCGTCAAAATTGGTCCAGAACATAGGTACATACACAACCAAATTTAGTAGTATGAATTCTCACTAGCGATTCAGAATCCTGTTGAAGTTCTTTTTTTCTTTCGGCCCTTTGTGGGGAGAATGGTCATAGAAAGCCTTGGTTGGGCTTAATCGAAGCTGAATAATGAAATCTATCCATTTTCATGAAAAATATTGAAAACGGAATTGTTGGGGATTTATTGAAATTTCAGTCCTTATTCAGGAAAGTTAAGTGTTGTGATAACAAGTTTCCACCCTGACGTGATGCTTGATTTTTGACACGAATTTCGTCAATTTCAGTCAAGTATTTCTGGGAGAAGTGCCGCGGATGGTGTACGGCGGATGGACGGCTTTTTTCAAATTCGATTTTCGGATACCACGTACCTCGAAGCGTAAAACGGAAATTTTTGAGATGGGGTTGAAATCTTTTTTCTTGGTAGATTCCGAAGGTTCATCATTGGAAATGATAAACCAAAAACTCTGCACATTCTTGACACAAAGGTTTTTTTTTTCCGTTGCACTCTGCTGATCAGGGTGGCTCCTTCTATTAAACCGCATTAGCATATCCTGGCGAGCCTGTGTCCAACGGAACAACTCCCGTCAAAATCGGACCAGACCATAAATACATAATACACACACCACCGAATTTAGCAGTATTTAAATGCTCACTAGCGATTCACAATCGGGTTGATGTTATTTTACTTCTGCCGGCCCTTATAGCGAGAGAACGGTTGGTCGTTGAAAGCCCCGGTTGGGCTCATTCGAAGCGGAATAACGAAATCTAACCATTTTCATGGAAAACAATTGAAAACTAACGTGTTTCGAATTTATGGAAATTTCAGGCCACATAAAATTTAGGCCTCTTAAAATTTAGTGATTTTGATAAATAGATTTCAGGATCATCCTGACGTGGTGCTCGATTTTTGACGAGATTTTCGTAAATATAGGTCAAGTATTTCTGGTAGAAACCGCGCGGATGGCGTACGGACTGATTTTTTTTTTCTTCTCGATTTCCAGAATCTTTGTATCTTGAAACGTAAAACAGCAAATTTTGAGGGGGGGGGGGGGGGGGGGGTTAAACATTTTTCTTTCTTGGTCGATTCAAAAGGTTTATTATTGAAAATAATAAGCCAAAATCCGTCCGTCCACCGTTCGCCATCCGCGGCACTTCTACCAGCAATACTTGACCAATATTAACGAAATTCGCGTCAAAAAATGAAGCATCACGTCAGGATGGTTCTTAAAACTCTTCATCACAATCACTCAATTTTAAGAGGTCCTGAATAAAGACTGAAATTTCAGTAAACCGAAATAATTCCGTTTTCAATATTTTTCATGAAAATGGATAGATTTCATTATTCCGCTTCGATTAAGCCCAATCGGGGCTTTCCACGACCATTCGTTTTCTCCCCACAAGGGAAGAAAAAAAGAAAGTCAACAGGATTCTGAATCGCTAGTGAGAATTTATACTTACTATTAAATTCGGTGGTGTATGAATTTTGTACGTATGTTCTGAACCAATTTGACAAGGGTTGTACCATTAGACTCAGGCTCTCCAGGATACAGTAAGGGGCGATATTAGAAGGAGTCACACCGATCAGCAGGGTGAGCCCAGATCCTAGTTTCTTCGCTATTCATACCACGATTCTGAAATTTGAATTTGAGCCTCTTTAGGACGACTTTGTAATAATGAAATTATGTTAAGCCACCCTGATCAGCTGAGTGAACCCTGAGGCCGATTTCTCTCCTATTCATCCCACAATGCTGGCATAGGTTGGTAATCTTTTACGGAAATAATACCGAAGGTATTATGACACCTCTTTGTGTCAAGAATTTGCAGCGTATTTTTCATTAGTTTGAATAGATTCCACTCCTCTAAACTGTCTATGAGTACCGAACCTGACTGAATTATTTATCTACTTACGTTGTGCATTCACTTCATGAGTGGGGGTAATGAAATAGACATATTTAGCCACCAACGCATAGCCCCTCCATCATCTGTCGAAGACGGAGAGTTGTGTCAATGCTGTTAAACGTCAATGCTGCTAAATATTTATTGAATTTCGAAAAGACTGAAATAGTGTTACCGAAATTGTATGGTACCAAGGAAACTATATAAAGAAACTGTTACTTTTTTTTTTCTTCTTTTGAAAGCCCCAAAAAATCGCTTTTCTATATTACAAAAACAAAACAAAAAAACACGGAATTTAAACATTAGAAGAGTCATTTCTCAGTAAATTTTCGAGATGTGGTTAATTGAAAGAGAGGGCATTATAGTCATGAAAAGCGGGAAAATGAGAATGAAAACATAGAATTTATCCCCGTGGCGAGTGATTGGGCTGCGGTCTGTAGCCGGCAACGGACTAGCCCCCCTCAACGATCGAAAATGGAGAGAGGTGTCAAACCGACATACGCTCTCGCGAGATATTTTGCTCCCTCAGTACCGAAGGTAGGGAAGCTTTGTATTCGTGCGGGAGGTCGAAAAATTTTGTGCCCTCTAAAATGAAAATTTCCACTTGCTTTTTGTTTTATACCTCCCTGAACAATGTTGGTTCCGTGTCTGTCTGTATGTCTGTGGTAAATCCTTGTCCCGGGCATAACTGTACGAAATTAGTCTGATTTCGATAAAATTTTCAGGACTTGCGCGGGTTAGTCCGTAGACGGTCCCCTATGAGATTCATCAGCATCACATCGATAGGGGCGTGTGTGCATGCGCAAACATGAATTTCCTGTAGCGTCAATTTCTTCCCTTCTAAGGGCCCGATTACGCTCAAAATTGGAGAGTAAATGTGGAATGGCCTCTAGGAGACTACCTGTGAATTGTATGGTAATCGGACTAATAATGGCTACTGCGCATGCGCAAACGTAAAAGTTGTTATTTGAAGCAGGAATTCGAAACTATTAGGCTACTTTTGATTGAATATTCACTTATGTTAAAGATTAGAGCCTAGATGATCTATAAGTTTAATCACCGTGGTCAATAGGAGCGTGAGCGCATGCGCAAACTTTAATTTCTTGAAACGCCAATTTCTCCCGACCTAATGGTTTCATTTACCTTAAAATCGAAGGGTGAATGTGGAATGGTCTCATGGTGAACGCAAATGAATTTCTCTGCGGTTGTATCAGTTATGGTCACTGCGCATGCGTAAACATATAATTAATTTTTAGAAGCAGAAATCAGAAACGATTAGACCAATGATTACACTTTTAGGTATTGAGTGGGTTCGTCCCTAGATGGTTTCCTACAGTATGGTGGCGTGTGCACATATCCAAACGACAAATCAATTCATCAACTAATCTTTAGATATGGCGATGATGCTATAAGTGAGGAAGCTATACTGCCCACCCAACTTGGCAGACGTTTTTATTAAACTGCGAAGTAATTGAAATTTTGAATCTAAATTTGATGGTACCTAGCGCACTATCGAAAAGAATCGATTTTTTTTAAAGCTGCAAAAAATATTGCTTCCCTATATTAAAAAAAGTTTGACGCTGAACATTCATTAACAGAACGATGCGTTGTGAACAACATCTCTAATCCAGTTGATATGTTATTAGAGGATGTTCAAAAACTCTGTAATTATTATTCTCCCTAGTAGGATCACAAAATGATATTTCTACCCTTTGTAGCAGATCTGCGAGGGTCGGGATTGTCACAGTTCTTGTGGGAACCCTCTCCTAGCGAGCTCACTAGGAAGGCTACAGGATAGCATCCCTCAGTTCAGTCTCTTTACCGAGCTCTTCCTGGTATGTTATCCTCCATTTATTGCAGTTTCCTTTGATACCAAAACCCAGATTTCATTTCGGACCTATAATAGATTAATCTAATATATGAATGGGAATATTATTTGTTTGTTTGTCCGAAGTCACTGGCCAAACGGCTCAACAGATCTTTATGCGGGCGGGCGCGAATTGCCAAGCAAGTTCCTGAATAGAACTTAGGCTATATCACAATCCTCTAAACTTCCTTTTTCATCAAGAACTCGGCTTTCCCTAACGGTGTCGCCGAAGTAAACAACTTCGTATTTAAGGAATAACCCACAAATTTGACTTTGGCAGTGAACATTTTTACATCAAAATTATGGCGAGTATGGTTTGCTGGAAAGAAACTTTTGCTACAATTCCAACGAAACCGAAACAATTCTCGTTCGTGAGGTGGATCTCATTTTATACGTCGAAAAGGGTCGTTAAATATAGATATCAAAAACAACTCATGAACCCTGGCGACAAATAATTGTTTACTAATATTATTTTTTTTGTTCCAATGCGTAGACATTGCATTGAGCAATAAGTGAGTAGCCACGTGTTAGAAGGTAATATTGAGTAATAAAATTGGAGTTTAATTATTGTAACATCAATTTAACACCAACGAAATGATAAAAGTGAATGTAAATTATAAATGTAGCGTGTAGGTAGCCACCTTGCGATTAATATCTGTGTGCGCACATCCGCCAATTTTTCTGAGTAAGAATGTGAGAGCCACCTAGATTAGCTTATCGAATTCTGAAACTGATTTTCTCCCTATTGTACCTAATACTGAATTTCGAAATGGAACGTCTTTGGGTTTACGGGGTAACAATGAAAAGGCATGGATCCACAGATCTCCTGACTCGGAGGCTAAATGTAACTATTTGCATTACGCTTCCTATTTAATTTGAATAACTCAATTGAAATGGAGCCTGTAAGGAACTACGACGGAATTACAAAGACAGGGTATGAAGCCATTCATATTTGCTGCCCGAACTGAAACTCGAATTTCATTCGTTTTTAACTTTCGACAGTGATGTTCGAAGTGAAGCTTTGGTGAGTTGTAAAATTCAATTTCTATTCAATCAATGACGTTGAAATTGGAATTGAAGCCTCTTTGGAACTACTGGAAAAGTTTGACAATAAAGGGAGCATATAGTATGCTCTGGGGCTTTCGAATTTCTGACTTCGATGGGTTTTTTTGCAAAACAAAACAATTAAATTGCCATTTTACCAGGTGTAACCGTAAAACCCTCAACCTTTAATACACCTTCAACCTGACAACACGCAGTTAATTTGAAATGGTACCTAATCACCTTCTCTAAGAGATTTATAGCTGTGCACGCGCGACCGCGAAAGTTTCTGGGTAAGAATGAACGAGCCACCCAATTTAGCTGGGCGCGCTCTGAGACGCTTACTCTTTCCTTTTTGACCCAAGATAATTAAATTTACATTGAAAGCTCTGAGGGACTACGGAGTAACGATGAAAAGGTATGGAGCCTCCTAGATCAGGTGAGAGCTTTGAGGCTGAATCCTTTCCTATTAGATCTACGATACTGACATTTTAAATTAAGCCTGTCAGAGACGACAGGGTACAAATAAACAGAGGCATGGAGTTACCGACATCATCAGAACGAGTTGAGGCATTCGAATGTCTTACTTCGATGGATTGTTTTTGCAAAACAACAACACTAACATTAACTCATGACCAGGTGTAGCAGCAATCTTTACACCTCGAACCGGGCAACGCCCGGGTAATCAGCTAGTTATAATCTATATAAACTAAACTCCGTTTGTTATCTTTTCATAATACCCGATTCCCTAATTCATTTATATTTTAATGTGTAAAAACTTGAAATCAAAATAATTGAATTATTGGGTAGTGTTAGTAGTTTGAATATACGTAGGTAAATTTCCAACTCTATCACACCTTCTACACACGCACTGATAAAATTCAATGAACCAAAATTGGAATAGATGAACGTGATCAAACTATTGCTTCCTCACTACCGAAGTTGGGAAAGCTTTGTATTCGTGCAGGAGGTCAAAAATTTTTTTTGTCCTCCAAAATCAGAATTTTCACTTATTTTTTCCGTTTCACAGGTTCCCCATCAATTTCGGTTCCGTGCCTGTCTGTCGGTCTGTCAGTGGTCCTTTTCTTGTCCCAGGCAAAACTGTACGAAATTGCAATCCGATCGTGATGAAATTATCAGGGATTCTGAATATGAAAAGAGTCGGCCAATATTGATTAAATTTTTGGAGATTAGGCTGTTTAGCCTCAATAGACGGTGCCCTACATTGTGGTATCGTGTCCACCTACCCAAGCGACGAACTCATTTATCATTTTGGTCACTAACTAATCTCTAAATATGTCGATGTTAATGTAATTGAGGAAGCTATAGGTACTGCCAATCTTGGCAGACTTTTTTTGTTGGTCGCCAGTTTTTACTCACAAGGGCGACAGAGGATGGGGCTGCCGAAATTCGGGTCTGAAGTAGGAATGGAATGAAATATCTATCATAACTTCTGTAGGTAAAAGTGCTGCTCAGTTTTTGAAGGAGCTCCCATTATGTAGGAGCGCCTTTCAGCCTCTGTGGTAGTTGAATAGGCGTTAGAGAAAGAGCTTGTAACAGAATCTAAAATAATGTGATGAGGAGCGCCAAACAGACTCTGAGAGAGTGCAATAGGCGCTCCTCGTGTCTGGGAGGGTGAAATAGGCGCTCCTCAGGGAGCGCCAAATGAGAGCGCATAACAGTCGTCCTAAATCTATATATATATATATATATATATATATATATATATATATATATATATATATATATATATATATATATATGAAAAAGCGGTAAACCCTAGAATCCGTTTCAGAATGTCTCAAAACGGTTTTAAATGAAGAAATTTTGCAAGAGCTTCATTTTTTACGAAAATTCGCTAAAATGAATAACTTATTAAATGTACGAGTACAAAAATTATTTTCATCACGTTACCAAAAATGTTTTATCTAAACTGATCTATTTCTAAATTTCAACTTTGACGAGCACTAGCCAACCTCCGAACTATAGGTCAACCAGAGCTGGTTTGCGTTCCGAGGGCGAAGTCTGCTGGAGAAAATTAAACCATAGGTACCTGCTTATCTTCCTATTATTCAAACATTTTCGTGTGTACGATATTTTTTCGTAATTTCCCCCTTCACAGGTGTCTGTATTTCCCTGCGTTCCACAGGTTTATCCACGCAGTGGATCATAGCTGATATTTTGTAATTTTTGTAAAACAATTGTCAATTACGTTCCTACTTCTTCTCCTTTTTTCAACACCTACCTTTTCAATGAAACAAAATTGCATTCCTACTTCTTTAACTTTCTTGTTTAACACTTTCATGTTTTAACATTTTTATGAATCAAGACGTAAATATAAATATATAATGCTCACATTCGGAAATATAACTAGCGTGTTTATTTGAGCCTAATTTTTTATTATAATCGAAGCACATGTAATAATATAAGCGCATAAATAAACCCGAAGTTTAGCATTCAGTATGATTCAGTGGTAATAACAATGAAAAAATGCATTACCCACTTTATTCTTATCTTTACGAGAAATATCTTTGGGGTTCCAGGTACTTGGTTCCTTTTGGTATCTATATCATTTATGCGCGACCACAATTATGAAGCAATTTTGATGCTGCTTTTTACAGCATGCTCTTTGAACACCAGAGAGAAAGAAAGGCTATATAAATATTTCTCAACTTACCCCTTTCAGCCTTAAAATCTCCATTTTATTGAAAAACCGCGTTTGCATCTTGCCTCAATTTAAATGCTTCACTTCAACAAAATTGACTCACTTCGACAATTTCATTAGATACCATAATGGTGGGTTTTAGGCATAAAGGACTTTGATACCAAATTCAACGATACCAAAACAATTTTGGTGGGTTGAGCCGAGCATTTTATATTCGTAAAGATATAGCATTAAACATTTATATTAATAACGCCTTATTAGCTGCAGCAATCTTAGTCGGGAAGAGTTTTAACGTAGCTAAAGTTACATATTGAGGTTGAAGAAACCGGGACGCTTTTACCAGTACCAATTGCTTAACAAAAGACCAATTCGTAAAAGACAAAAAAGGAGTTAAATATTCCCTCCTGTTCACCCAAGGGAGGTGAAATTTGATAGGGTGACCCTCTGGGACATTAGGAGACGAATAGAATGATGGGCTCTCCTTTTCACCCTTGGAATGTGAAATTTGACAGGGAGCCTCTCCAAGACATTATGAGACGAATGCAATGACGGGTCCCAACCAGACCAGATCATCTGACTTAGCTTAATTCTCTTCTATCCACCCTGGGAATTAGAAATTTGATGGGGAGCCTCTCTGGAACATCGAGAATCGAATAAAATTAAGGGCTCTTTCCTTATCAGCTGAGTGAGCTAAATTCTCTCCTTTTCACCCTAGGAATGTGAAATATGACAAGGAGCCATTCTAGGACATTCAGAGACGGATGCAACGATGGGTTCCAGCGAAATCAGCTGACTTAGCTAAATTCTCTCCTATCCACCCTAGGAATTTGAAATTTGATAGCGACCTTCTCTTGAACATCGAGAAACGAATAAAATGATAGTCTCTTTCTATGAACCATAACTTACAGTGTTCTGCGTATCCTTCAACGTCTCAGAAAGGTTGGGCTACACAATAACAGAAACTAATTCAAATACCCGTATTCATTCTTTATACGTACTATTCTATTATTTATATTCAATGATTTCTTCGCTTCTATTAAATAATAAATTTTGATGAATAAATTAATGTTATTTGTAACCATGGCTATGCGAATAATAAATTAGGCGGGACAATGTCCGCCGGGTCAGCTAGTAATTCAATAAAATAATGTAACAAAAAAAAAAAAAAAAAAAAAAAGAAATAAAAATAATCCCACGTTCAGCCAAGATCGCATAATAATCAATACTAAACGACGAGAAAAAGAATGAACGTAATACGTTATACCTTAATCAAATACGATGCCAACGAACATGTGTAAATGAAAACACAAATCTAGTAGAGAATGTCCTAAATGTTGACGTTTACAACACAGAATAAGCTTGTATGAATCAGATTCGCACGAAAGGAAAAATGTTCTCAACACAAAACGGACTGAGAAGTTATGAGTGAAGTAAATGAGTGATCTCCCGCTGAGTGGATGTTATGTTCGAATAAGTGCGGGAGGGGACTGTGGCCTATGGTAGTCCCCTATGATCTTTCTAGAAAAACCACGACGGAGGCGATTGCTCACATGGCTTCCCACGGACCTGATATCGGCAGTTTTTTCAGAGTCATTTTGAGTCCATACAATCGGCAATGAAGAACGTAGAATCTACGTTTTCGCATGAGCAGAGTGAAGTATTGAGTCAGGAACGAGATGCAACTACTCCTGATTTACTATATTTTTGGACGCGCAAAAGCACGGACGCGCAAAAGCACGGACGCGCAAACGCACGGACGCGCAAACGCACAGATAGTAGATGTACTGTAGTTATGCAAATCTGCCACTCGAATATCGCCGGTTCGCCAATTTAGACGTCGTTCAAAAACACTAAATTGGATTGGGGTCAAAAAGAAACTCGTATACATATAACTCAAATTACGGCCAATATTAATTGGTTTGATAGGTAACTTAGAAATACACGTCTGCCATCGAAGCGTCACTGGCTTACTGGTGAAGATGAAGTCAAAACAATGTAAATCCTTGACACAAAGGTTTATTATTTTCCATTAAAGATAACAAACCTGAGGCAGGATACCCCCGGTCAAATACTGTGAATCTGATTACGTAGGTACTATTAGAATGATATAATCAGTCGTTATTGATCTATATCTGATCTTATTTATATTTTGATTGTATTTTTAGCGCATTAATTTTCTTTTAAGAAAGGCGAAATGAGCTATTGTGTTCACTTTGTTCGCTGATGTTGTATGTATGTCCTCTTAAAATCGTTTTAAATGCCATTTCCCGACGTCCGATTTTGATGAAACTTGGTATGGATCTAATCTGTAACATTGTGGCGTAAGATCAAAAATGTAGAAAACAGTTCGAAAGTTGCGATGTTTTTTCGCAATAGCTTAGGTCGCCCAAGTAACTGGAATACGCACACTTGGGTTTTTACTATACCGTAAAATGGGGTAATAACGCTTTAACGAATACAATTGGGTAAAAATCCCACATGTTTACTTAAAAAATCACAAAAAAGAGACCACTATTTTTTAAACTTGACTTTCCAACTCTTGAACTTTTTAAACGTTAACATTTTCAAGGAACTTAAGTTTACAACCCTGATTTTATCAAGAAAATCACAGGAACATTGCTTAACAATGAATAAAAATCTCGACTTGAAGCATTATAAAAAAATTAGGGATAAATCCCTGTTTTACTGTATAATAAAACCACAAAATAAAGGAGTAAAGTATCCCAGAGAGGCTCCCCATCAAATTTCTTATTCCCAGGGTGGATAGAAGAGAATTAAGCTAAGTCAGATGATCTGGTCTGGTTGGGACCCGTCATATCATTCGTCTCAATGTCTTGGAGAGACTCCCTGTCAAATTTCACATTCCAAGGGTGATTGGAAAAAAAATTTCCTTCTTTCCGCTCCCCCCACGTCTCCATGGTTCATGTCGGTAACAAATTTACCTATATTATGTTCTCGTACCCAGTATTTAATAACTTTACAGCGGTCATATTTACTTGTGTTCACATCTAACTACATATAACCGGTTAACCACATTTATCAATACATTGGTGTCAAAACGTTTACAAACCGACAAATAGTTGACCTCCATTGTGAGTATTTCAACTATATAAAAAGGTTTTGTGAGTTTTCGCGAATTCTAATTCTCAATCATTATCACGCGCGGAATAGATGGCTACATCAGCGAACGTTATACTTACTGTTCATCAACAACGATGGGCCCATTTAGCTGAGGAGATACGGAAATTTGACCCCGCCTCCAGCCCTTATGCACTCGCCTTAAATCACCGTAGAACATTAGGACATTTGGAAGAGAAATTTGAAGATATCTTGTGTGTTCTTTCCGAGCGGTATGATGAAGAGAAAGCTAACAGCATGGGTGAACCGAGTACCAACTCAAATATCAGGTTCATCAAACTCACGATGTGCCAAACACAAAACCGAGAAAATCATCACTGGCCAATTTAGAATTCACTTCTATACCCTCATCACCAAACCACCCGAAAACTGTCAAAACGCTGGACCATCGTAATATTAAATCAGGTAACAATAGAGTCCAATCTTCTCCAAGTGTTTCAGGACAAATCTACAGCATCCTTACCCAATCTGTGGAGGACGTGACGGAGCTCAAAAGTGCAGGTGTTTCCTCCCGGTGAGTACCTACAGTGCAAAGTTGGCACAGCACTCGGTTGCTAGAACTGTGCATCAACCCCCCCCCCCCCCCCCCCCCCCCCCCCCCCCCCACCCCCCCCCCCCCCCAAATGCCTGGCATCACACCCTGCTAACAATTGACCAACTCGACGTATGCAAGCAGTGTAAAAAGCATCATCACATGTTACTACATGTCTAGAGAAACTGACTGGATCTTAAAAAGGGCCCGCAAGAAGGGTAAGGCTCGGCGTTCTCCGGAGGTTGAATGGCCTACCAACACGACTAATACTGACAAGGACGTAACCAAGGTAACCAAGGTAGAAACGATTAAGCCTAAAAAGGACCCTCCTCCACCACCCATAAATGTTGTAGGGCTAAAGAGCTACGCAGCCCTCAAAGATATGTTACTGAATATCCCTAGAGAGCAATACAAGGTCACTGCTCTCAATAATAACGTTTGGAAAATAAACGTAGATACAAGAACCAATTGGAAACTGATTACAGACAAACTACGTTCAGATAAAAAACAGTGGTACACATATCAAGACAAAGCAGACAGACCTATTAAGGTCATGGTTAGAGGATTACATGAAACATGTGAGAAAACTGACATTATTGGAGACCTTAAGAAGCAAGGTCTTGCCATCCTGGATGTTACCAACATTCTCAAGAAAGAGAAAAGGAAAAATGACAGTGGTGAAATTGTAACCATTCATAAACCTCTTCCTCTCTTTATGTTAACCTTCGACAAAAATGAGGATGTAAATAAAATCTATAGTATTAAGGCCATTCTCAACATAATTGTGAAGATTGAGCCGGTGAAAAAAACTTCTAAACTCATTCCCCAACGTAAGAATTGCCAGTCATACATGCATACCCAATCCTACTGCGGGAAGGAATCTGCTTGTGTGAAATGTGCTGGAAAGCATAAAACTTCTGAATGTACCCTGAACAAAGCGGACTCCCCCAAATGTGTCAACTGCAAAGGGAATCATCCAGCAAATTATCGAGGATGCGAGGTAGCTAAGGAGCTACAAAGAATGAGAAACAAAATTACTAAACCCCAACTGAAAGAACAGACCAAGCGTGATGCTTCAGTTGAGAGGAATTTTAATAGGCGGAAATCGCTTACTTCAACCATTACAGGAGCAACTACTTCAAAGGTTTCATATGCTACCGTTGCTAAAAAAGAGGTTAATGTGTCGAACACAGAAAAAATGCTGGCACAGATACTGGAAAGACTGGATGAACAAAAACATACCAATAAACAGTTATTTGAAAGAATAACTAAGCTAGAAAAAGGACTTACTAGCCATGGACTGATTTAATGGGACCGACTTTAAGAATAGCAACATGGAATGCGAACGGATTGCTAAATCACATTAAGGAAGTCGAATTATTTCTCCACTCCAACAAGATAGACATCTTACTTATTTCTGAAACCCATTTCACTCGGACGTCATACATCAAAATAAGAGGATACACGTGTTATCATACGTTACACCCAAGTAATAAAGCTAGAGGAGGTTCGGCAATTCTCATTAAAGCTAACATCACTCACCATGAAGAACCAAAAATCGAAGAGGAAAAAATGCAGGTAACTTCGGTCAAGGTACAACTCAATAATAAAAGCTTTAGTATAGCCGCAATATACTGTCCCCCCAGGTTTAACTTAAAGAAAGATGATTATACGGTCCTTCTTAAATCGCTTGGTAACAACTTTATAATAGGAGGTGACTACAATGCCAAAAATACCTTCTGGGGTTCGCGATTAACCACGGCTAAAGGTAAAGAGTTGTATGAAGCAGCAGCTTCTTTCAAGTGCGACTTCCTCTCAACTGGAAGGCCTACATACTGGCCCACGGATGCTAACAAAACCCCAGACCTAATAGACTTCTTTATAAGCAAAGGTATCTCAAGTGGTTACATAAATCTAGAGGACAGCGATGACCTACCCTCTGACCACTCGCCTGTCATAATAACAATCAGTGAAAAAGTAATCATTAGTGAAAATTCTCCGAGTTTATTCAATAGAAATACTTGCTGGTCCTGTTTCCGGCAGCAATTGGAAACATCGATCGACCTTAAAGTTCCTCTGAAAACCCCTAAACAACTGGAAGACGAACTCGACTTATTCATCAATAACATACAACAAGCAGCCTGGTTATGTACCCCAATAAACCAAAACTGTAACTATGACACTAATTCGAAATCATATCCGTTAGAAGTAAGGGATCTCCTGTGCGCCAAACGTAAAGCCAGAAGGAAATGGAAGAATAACAGAACCCCTGAAAACAAAACTATTCTTAATAGACTCGGTAACAAACTTAAATATCTTATTAGACCAATAGATAACCAATCAGTTGAACATTTTTTGAGTAACCTAACTGCAGAGAAAGACACCGAATACTCCCTCTACAAGGTAACCAAAAATATAAATAGACCTAAAGTTCATTCTCCTCCAATCAAAAAGGATGACGGGACATGGGCCAGAAGTAACCGAGAGAAAGCTCAACTTTTTGCAGATCATCTCTATGAAACTTTTCAACCTCTTCCAGTGCAGACACCTGAAGAAAACGCAACACTGATAGAAAAAAACGGATGAGCTTGATATTCGGCCCGTTACGTTAAAAGAACTCAAAGATGAAATTAAGGGCAACATTAATCCTAAAAAGACCCCAGGCTATGACCTGATAACCGGTCGAATTGTGAAAGAGCTCCCTGAAAAGGCTATAACAAAACTACTTCATATCATCAACGCCACGTTCAGGTTACGACATGTACCTTCCCAGTGGAAAGTAGCGGAAGTCATAATGATCTCCAAACCAGGAAAATCACCAAATGAGGAGACGGGGTACCGACCCATATCCCTCCTCCCTGTCTTATCAAAACTGTTCGAAAAATTGTTGCTCAAACGGCTTAAACCAATTATTGAAGACAGAAAATTGATACCAGACCACCAATTCGGTTTCAGGCAACGCCACTCTACGCTAGATCAAGTTCATAGAATCACTAACATAATAGAAAAGGCTCTAGAAGGTAAAAAAATATGTGCCAGTATCTTCCTGGACGTGGCCCAGGCATTTGACAAGGTCTGGCACAAGGGACTTGAGTATAAACTGCACAGGGATCTCCCAAAACAGTTTTACTTACTCCTAAAATCCTACCTAGCGAACAGACACTTCAGGGTAAAGCAGGGTGACCAGTACTCTGTCTTGAAGCCTATAAAAGCAGGGGTACCGCAAGGCAGTGTCCTGGGCCCAGTACTTTACCTGCTGTACACACGAGATCTTCCACAACAGGAAAACACAACTGTAGCTACTTTTGCAGATGATACTGCCATCCTCTCTGTTGGAGATGACGCTGAAACTGCAACTCGCAATCTACAGACGTCCACTAACAAGGTTGTCAATTGGACCAAGATGTGGAGAATGAAACTAAATGAAACAAAGTCAGTGCATATCAACTTTACTAATAGAAAAATCATAGCCCCAGAAGTTGAGATCAACTCAAATAAAATTCCATACTCTGACACTGTAAAATACTTAGGGATGCACCTTGATTCCAAACTTAACTGGAAATATCACATTGAAAAAAAGAATCAGGAACTAAAAATCAAGTTCAGAAAGATGTACTGGTTGATGGGAAGGAACTCCCATCTCTCACTACACAATAAATTACTCATATACAAACAGATACTGCGCCCTATCTAACAGTGATTACCGTGAGAGAGAAGTAGGCACAGAGGAGGCGACGCTGCATTCAGAAAATAATGTGATTAATGTGGATTGAGATCGTTCACAAAATGTTGGTTCAGGATGGGACAATCAGGATCGAAGGGACCTTGTCACGGAAAGTGATAAAACCCGCAAGCTTGCACCTGAGGGCAGGAGCGTAGTACTGGGAGAGGGAAGGGGTACAGGCCCACAGTGTTCATACACTGAAGCTTCTCTAAATTTGCCAGCCCACAGTAATCGAATATCAACAAGATTGAAATCGATAAATTCCTGACGGGATCGAAAAAGCCCATCAGCCAACCAATTTATGAAGGCCTTCAATTTAATTTATCTAGCCGACTTCCAAAGCTTTTGAATGAACATAAAATAACAATATGATAACCCCTCAGTCTTTTTTGTATATTTTTTAACATTCCACCACAAACTTGTCAACAGGCGAATTTTTGGAAATTTGTTCAGAATCGTAAAATTAATTTTTCCAGCGGAGTAGGGAAATCATACCCCACATGGAACTTCCTTCCCGTCTTAACCATATACCTGGGACAGGTATGTCGGAGGATGGAGTGATGTTACGGGCGCTGACCATAAGTGTCACGATGTGATGACACAGCGTGTTTTTCCTAATTTTCCGGACCCCGTCTATCAGAAAAAAAATTATTATAATTATAAAATACGAGCAATACCTTGTCAGCCGAGCTGAAGTGCCTACCGCGAACGCTTACTCTACTGCCCTCCCGCGTCTCCCAAGTTTGTGGTGTTACATCTGTACATACTAGTACTCAAATAAATAACGCTAAATAGTGGTCATATACGTGTGTGTTTACCCGAATCTCCCATTCTTTATACGTTACAACGCTTTGGGTTCCTTGTTCATTAAGTAAGAAGGTGGTACCTAATAAATCTAAATTTGCTTCAACGTGCTGAAGTGTGTGTGTGTGTGTATTCGCGCGAGCGCGTGCCTGCGTTCGTGTGTGTGTGTGTGTGTCATTCCAGACGATAACTCTCCCTAGGATTGAGATAAAAATTCCATTCTTGCGCCAAAAAATCAAGCTTTCCAATTTAAAGAATTAGTTTGTTGGCCAGCCATTTTTGAGCTTATTAAATTGGTCAAATTCCAAAAAAATGTGCTGACAAAATCAGTAAAAACAGCTGAAAATGGTTTAATTCATGTGTTTTAGCAGAATGTTGCTCAAATAAAGTTTATTAGCTATAAAACTGAACATTAAAAAATGTATGTACACAACTATTTACAAATCAGTCAAAGCCGTACTTAGGTACCTACATAAAATGGCTTACCAGTGGCTTGGTGGGTGTAGACGATTCTTTCCACGAAAAGGATCTCGTTTTGATGGTTTTCTTCTTTTGAGCATTCAAAGTCGTTGTATCTGGCTGCCTACCAAATAAACCTCTGATTTCTGCCATACTTATCATATACTTAGGATCCAATCGTGTAATTTCCTGTATAAAAAAGAAAAATCAATCGTACCAATCAAAATAATGTATCAACCCACGCTGAGAATTTTGATTTCAATACATATCGGAAAATTCGCCTTACAATGATTCAAATTTTACTAGACGCCCTGGAAGAGGGTGAAATCGATCACAGTCTCAGCGGATTTAGATTCTACTTGACCAGCTTGAAATTTTGATATAAAAAAAAATCTCGGAAAAACCTCCAAAATTTGCCTTAGAAGGATACCTACGAATTTTACGTCTGTCTGAAAGAGGCCGAAGTCTATGACAGCCTCAGTTTCTACTCGGCATGCTCAGAATTTTTATACCGAAACATCAGGGAACTTAACAGGAAAACCTAGGAAAATTTGCTCTGGAATATTCTCAATTTTTCCAGTCTCCTTGAAAGAGGGCGCAGAGGATTCGGTACAGTTTCAGCTGATAAAGTAGCCAGAAATCGTCAAGGGTTTGAACTAGGTAGGTAACTTCGATTAATTGCACTAATTGTATCTTTTACGGGTATGTTCAAAAGGTTCATTATTGAAAATAATTAACCGAAAACCAATACATTCATAGTTAAGAGATGCTTTAAAGATCCTAATCCAGGACCCTCCTAATCTAGGATTTTACCATCTCTATACATGCCCAGGCAAATTATAATTTTGCCTCATAAAAAATCGTGTCGAAGCAGTTATGATTTTAAACCACTTTGAGGCCTAAATTGAACTATAATAGGTTTGCAACGGTTCCTTAACAGCTGAAAAAACGCGAAGTTTTTGGAAAATTTTCAGGTTTTTGCTTAAGGGTCATCTTCGAATTTTTTCGTCATCTTCGAATTCATCATCAAATCGAAGTCACCAATCGATTTCTGCTAGTTTCTCTACCCTGGTTGAATCAATGACATTTTCAAAAAAAAAAAAAAAAAAAAAAACCAAAATTTTGCGTCCCGATCGTGACGAAATTTTTTATAGGTATCAAGCCTGAATATGTTGTAATGTGGGCGCAAAATAGAATCTAGCGTTCAAAAGTCTGGAGTGATACCTACAAAATGACAGGTTGAACTTCATGACCATAATAGGTCATCTTAATGTCCAATAAGTAAAGGTTTTTGACTCAAATGAAGCTCCACTATAAAGGACCCTCATGGGTTAAAAACTGAATAAATTCGTCTTCGACTGGCATGGATACCTACCCTACGTAATACGAAAGTCCTGAATTGATTACTCAATTTTCGTTCATTTATCACTATTTAGGAACAGTATTACATAATATAGGTAACTTAAGAATGGTTTAATTGATTTATTGTAATCTTCCTAGGAACAAGATTATACATAAGTAACTTCTGAATGGTACCTATAAAACAAAATGTTTGAGGTGCAACGATCGTAATTGTATTTCCAATCGATAAAATCACCCGAACGTCAAGAATTGCATGCGATAATTCTAGGGCTTTTGGTGGTACTCTTGAAAATGCTTATAAATATTCAAAATAAAATACACATATTGTGATGTAAACCGAACGCGATTTATTCTTTCTTATCTTGACATCTAATAAACAACATATGATTAATCAACAATAACTAGGTTGGTATGAATAAATTATTGACAATAACTGTAGTGGTCACGTTACACACTCCCCCACTCAAATTCCTACATTGCTCCTGCAATAGTAATGAAGAAAATTTTTGATGGCAGCACTAGACCTATTTCCTTCTTCATTCTCATACGAGATAGTTTTTTGGAATCCACCCATCTTCACTAGGTACTTTGGTAGTAACTGTGTACGGATCCTTGATGATTGGAGTTTTGCCTTTAAATCCCGTCTGCACCAATATATTGTCACCTTCCTCAGTTTTAGGTACCTACCTACTCGGTTGTATGCCTTTTGTCAAAATACTTTTTCATTCTCAGTTGATATGCTTTTTGTTGATCTTCCGTTAAGCGATTCTCAGACAACATATTACTTGTGACACCAAACGTTTGGTCTACTGGGAAGAGGAGTGGAGAACCGTACAGCTTGAAATGGGGTGAACACCCCAAACCAACTGAATGAGATGTTGAAGTGTTTTGTAGCTGCTTTAAGAGTACTCTTCCATCAACCAGTTTGGTTTGGATACGAAGCCAAAACTGATAAATCGTATTTTCCTCTCTGCTAAGCCGAATCCTGCTGGGTGATACGGAGACGTTGACGTTAGCATGATGTCATGGTCTATGGAAAATTTCCGAATCACAGCCGAAACAAATTGTGGGCCATTGTCAGTGACTATCCTTTTGATATTTTTAAAATGAGGGAAAGTTAGAAGATAGCTCAACACAGCCACTGAGCTCTCTTTCACGGGTTTTACTTGAGTGTAACGTGTGGATTCGTATACCATCACTAAAAACGATTTTGTCTGTATCTGAGTGTCTGATTTCTTTGTAAGTTCCGTGAAGTCTAGGTGAATAGTATGAGATGGTTCCGTGGCCACCTCGCCCAATATTATCTAATACATCTGGTTTGGTTTTGAATTCAAATTTGGCTATTTGGCAGTAGGGAAGGGCAACAGATTCCCGATTTTTTTGAAAAATTGATATTTCACTTGACAAATTGATGTTTTCTAGATAGATTTTGACGAGTTTAGTAGAACCGTGAATCGATACTTTTATTCCGGTTTTTAAAAAAGACCCAAGTGAAGCGTTGGTGGAATGGTAATTTCGCTGTTTTTACGAGAAAACATAATACAAGGAATAATAGGCCCGGTTAATAGGCAAGGTTAATACAAGGAAGACTGGCCCTAAGAGTATTAGAGAATTTTTTCAGATTTTTCGCTATGTAGGTACACTTTAATTTTTGGAAAACCAGCAGGTTTTTTTTATTTATTATTATTATTATTTTTTTTTAAATAGAATATATCCTCCTATTGTTAATATTACCATCGCCAGACTTCAACAGCGAGGTCAAAGGGTTCACAAAGTTATTTGGATTGTGCCCGCTCTAAGAGTAAATCAATAAAATTTATCAACATTTCTGTGTATGCAGTCAGCAACATTGTGCAATATAAGACTATTGCAATTAATGCTTACCTTTCTCTTTAGTAGAGCTAAATAGACTCCTTCTCTTTCAAGCAGTAGGCAATTGGCATCTCTAGGGCAAATGTCTGGAAAGGAGGCCACTTCATATAAGTCGCAAAGTGGTACTTGTATAACTACTTCTTCTGTTGTAGATTCAATGCTACCGACTTCAGTCTCTTCCAATTCATTGGGAGTTGGCGAACTTTGTCCTTGAAGAGTTTCTTCCCAATGTCTATCTGCAGCCCACTGGTTTATTTCATCAACTGCCGATTCAACCATTTTGTCGTTTTCGGCTTCAGATTTTGAGTGGGATTCATAAATTATAGCTTGTATCTGGAAGATTATTCACAAACTTTTATTTAGCTGATACTGGATACCAACTCACCCACTAAAGAATATAGTTCTAAACCTATATTCGTAGGTACCTAATTACTATGTTTTTTTTTTTTTTTTTTCAAATCAATATTTGCAAATATTCCAGTAGCTCATGTTATGGTGAATGAACAGGACAGATTAGGAATGGGAGGGAAAAAACAACAGTAGTAGTAAGGGTTTGGGGCATAACACTCTGTTACCTCCCTATTATTGTTCCTGCTACATTGGTGTCACATCAGTATATAATAGGTTTGTTCCAGTGCGGCCAAGCGAATATGAATAGAACACAACTAATTCAGAACGAGAACCTTGGTGGTGGGGATGAGTTCACAAACTTTTCAGTACTAATTAAACTGAACTGCTGGAACGCTGTCGGCAATCTTATTCCTAACCTTACTTACTCAAACCTCGAACTCCCGACTCCCGTCCACATCCCCAATTACACATTCGATACGAATCCCATTTTTTTGGAATCCCTCTGCGATTCTCCTTTTCTCATCTTCAGATGACCATTTTATGACTACCTATACCTACTTGAAAGTTCACTCATCTCATAGAGTTCTGAAATCTCAGCCACAACTCTAAATAAAGTGGTTTGATGACCAGAAAACCAAAGGAATATGAGAGTTTGAAACATGAATTTCGAAGTAGACGTACCTATTAGTCCTATTAGTTCAATGAATGGGATTTCAAGAATTCGTTGCCGCCTACGGTGACTGAACATTTGTAATTTGTATCTAAAGCGTATTTACGTCAAGATCGCTGAGGGATTTGAAGGTAGACAGTACTTCAACCTCGAAACTGGACGCAACGGAAAACTCAGTGCAATGAAAATAGTGTTGACCGAACCGCCGAACGGAAAGGGTGTCGTTGGACTGCTCAGTAATTTTTTATTGTTTTTCGGGGCTCTTAGAGAGCGAAAAATGGTTTTTATAGGACGTGTGTTCATTAATTAGTGTGATCTTACACAATAAGTCGCGAACGTGTAGGAAGGTGTGTTTTAGTGATTTTTGGTCCATCAACTTTCGCTATAGACACTGCAGGAGAGAAAGAGACAGACAGCAGCAAAGAGAAAAAGAGGGATCACGGCGTTGGGAGGTCAGACTCGGCGCTCGTGCCGCATCAGCGTTTCTCAATTCAGGTCGGAATCATTTTTTAATATTTCTCTCGCTCCAGTTTAATTTCAGTTGTTTCTTTTTCCTCAACTTTCAGACGGTACCATAAACGTTTTTTCTATATTTATAAGTACTATAGTAAATGCCAAATTTCCTATTGCCTGGACACAAATATCTTGGGCCCGGAAAGCCAGTGGATTATGATGATCAGCTCGCATTAGAACATGATTGGGCGTATGAACGGGCGATAAACGCGAAGCAGATAAGGAAGGCGGACAGAGAAGCATTAATAGGGTTTGGTAGTAACCTCTTAGTGAATGGAAACCTACATTCAGCTATAGTGGCAGCTGGTATTGCAGCTAAGTACGCATTGGAATCTGTGACAGGGTTTTATATCCACCAGAGCACAGTAAGCTGGGCAGACTAGTCACAAATGTAATGGGGGTGGATAGAACGGAAAATATCCTCAACCTGAAGGAAGAGGAAAGGGCCTCAGAGATAAATGACATTAGGCAATACCACCGGGAGTGTGAGGTAAAGGCAGCATACCCAGGAGAGGTGGGGCACTCTGGTCCAAACAGTGCAGGACAAACTGCTAGCAATAGGAAGGAGAGGAAAACTCAGGATTCCCCCTCTACCAACAGGCAAGGACTTACAAAAAATGGTAAGGAATGGCAACCAATGCCTCATCTTGCTACTAGGGCTCCTTTTCAAGGAAAAGAAAAAACTTACTCTGGATGGAATGCCCCGGCAGGGTATAAGGTGAAGCCAACATGGGGGGAAAACCCTGTTACAGGCAGTTGGTACACACCCAAAAGTACAGCAAAGGCAGAGCAAACAGTCGCCCAGAGATGCCAGGGTAAATGCCAACAAAAGATGACAAGGGAAGAGTGGCTGGAGGTGATGAGACGAGAAGAAAAAGTAGAGAACACCACGAATGAGGAGGATCAAGCATACCTAAGGCATAACCCCCCCCGTAAAATGACAAATAAAAAAGATTATGAAGAGGAAGCAGTAGACCCCACCGGATCTAAAACTACCTCTCCAGATGTACATGAACTGATGCAGCACCTCACAAGTGTTCATCGAGATGAAGCAGTGCAGAGGATGGCGCGCCAACAGGCCACCCAATGGGTGAGAATGGCAGGCATAGGAAATGACGGAGCGGAGGATGACTCTACACCGCAGGAACAGCAGCAGCAGCAACAGCAGCAGCAGGAAGAACAACATCAACAACAGCAACTGCTTCACAAACAACAAAAACAGGGGCAACAAGGCAGAGGTGATTATGGTGATACAGAGGAGATCACGAAACTAGGAAAACTAAGGAGAGCAGCAACTCACCGGGATAGGGAAAGAAAGAAACTCCTCAAACGATCACTCTCTAATTGATCTACAAATCCCAGTCAATGATATTATTAAGTACCTGGTGCATTGCATCGAGTTTCCCGTAGGCTCCAGCTTTCAGGTTGAGGTAGGTATCTACTTGCTACCTTCAAAACGTTCTGCTATTTTGTCAGCTAGGTACTTTCCGGCTGACAGGAAAATGCTTTACAAATATTTGGTCGTTGTAGGCGTCAACGACTTCTAGAAATTCCATACCTATTTTTAGAGATATCCCTCTCCTCCAGAAGTAGCTCCTCGTCCTTGGAGCTATTTCCAAAATCTCTCTCTTCCCATCTCCAGAAGAATCGCCAGCCAATTCGTCATTTAAAAAATCGAGATCCATCACTTTACTTTGGTAAAAGGCAGAATACCAGTCTTTTAAATATATCTACCAAATTATAAAATGAACTACTGAAGAAGCTAGGAGAAATTTTGGAGAATAGTGATTAGACTGAATAGATGTGTTTTAAAAATTGGTGAAGAAGGGCTTGTTGACGGGGGATAATCAGCAAGTAAATGAAAGGAGGGAAGGTAATATGTCTCAGCAAGGTTATCTTTTTCTTGCTCAGTTCATAACCCTGCCTTCATTTCGAAGCAAGAAGTTCATGACCCAGCACAAGAACTCAGGGCACTGGAACACAACAGGGCTACGCAGTACAAGAACTCGACTATGGGAATGTCACACTAGCTGCACAGAGCCACTGCGCCGTAATAGTACATGAAATCAAGCATGCTGGAACACACTTAATCTCTCTTGAATTTTTCACAACGTGATTTCATTTTCTCCCACCCTCGTTAAAACATTAATTCAAGATATTATTTAATTTCATTGACTCAATAGTATAACAACTGGTAACGATTTTACGTACCGTGCACGCAAAAATAGTTGTCGTCTGTTACTGACCACTCTTTTCTCAGTTTTTGTATAAAGAGTTTTTCTTGTATTGGAGTGTCTTTTCATATATAGGTAAAGCATATAATTATTCGTACACATTCATGTTTTTTCTTCACCATGAAATCCCAGATTGTATCCAAAGTTGTGCAGCATTGTATGAAGACTCTGGATGAGGGGGTTATAGAAAAGGGATTTTCAAACCACCTCAGGTATAATAAGGAGTCACGCAACTGGTGGTACCTAGGTGTCCAATGACTTGAGAGTTGGAAGTTTGTATTAAAGGATAAGACTAATCAAATAATAATTGAATCGATCAGGCATGTAGTTAATGATTTTAGTTTTGTAACGTATACAACAGTTGTCAGTGAATCTAATACCTCGTAATGCTTAGCAGTATTTTTTTCTTTTACGTAAGAAATTGAATGGAAATTCTAAATGTCTTACTTGGGGCATAGACATAGCCTTGAGCAGAGTCTCTCTTTGCCTCTCAATGATTTTCTGATCTATTTTGAGATTGGAGAAATCTTCTGTCAAAGCATATAAAACGGAAACGTCTCCATTCCTTGCCATTGCCAAATTAACTGGATCAGTAACAGCGGTATTGGAACTTGGCGGGGAGGCCATTATGGCAATGATGTTTTGAAGAACAGAGTTGTCCGGAGTAATTTCAGAGAAGTGTTCTGAGAATATGGTAATATTGCAGGCGCCAATGTCCTTGAAATAGTCTTCATATTCAGACTTCCTGGAACATTTAATTTTCAATTATCTTTCGTTGACTTGATAGGTATCTTTCCTTAAGCTTAGCCTAGCTTATCTGGCAACTGGTTTAATTTCTGGTAAATTGATCTGGTAAAAGCCTGAACACACGGCATTGACGTTTGTTTCAAAATGATGTTACAAATGAACCAGTGCAGGGCAAACAATATCCTGAACTTATTATACTTCTTCCTCTTGCCCAATGAATGCCTATCAGTGTATCCATTGAGAAAGTGTGAGAGCCTATACCTCCAGCCTTTACCCAAGATTACATGTCAGATGGATGCATCCCATAGAAGCCATCACAGTAATGATTATAATTGGAATGCAGTGAAAGTACAATTTCTATTTTGTTGGTACCTTTCCTCCACTTCCAAAAAGTTTTGTGATTTTACTTCCAAGTGACTGGTGCCATACAGTTCTCTAAACTGTAATTTCACTGGCCTGTATCAAGAAACACCAGCTTCGGCCTGTAGCTTTGGACATTGCTAAAGTCATTGACACTATAAGCCTTCTGTCTCAAATATTATGTTGACTGGATGTAACAGGAATGGAAGTGAGATGTAGGAGGACGTTGTCATTGGGCAGAGAAGCCTCCCGGTGTCCTTGGGCACCAGGGGCGTCCTCTGTCTTTCATCATCTTTAACCTGGTTTGGGATTCATCTTGGTTAGCTTCTGGCTGAAATTGGGTTTGACATCACCCCTGGGGTTTGCCATTAAGTGCACTGGCATTTGCTGATAATGTGATCTTGTTTGCAGAGTTACTTCACAGCAGCTAGTAAAGTGTGGTTTTGTGGTTAACCCAGTAAAGTCTCGATCAATCTGCATTGTTCTGTCTGGTCACCAGCACAAGATGAAGGTGTGGATTAGGATTTTTTTTCCCTCAGGACAGTCTCGCATTACCACTCAATCACAAGTCAACGAAGTCACCATTCAATGAAGTCAACTTCTTGGGGATCGCAGCCAAGCTTGGTGAAACAAGAAGCCATCTAATGCTGTCCAGGTGGCCGCTTTTAATACTTCGGTGAGTTATTTTAGAGGTTGTTGTGAGACAGTAGATATCCTTTTCTATGTCTGTCAATGTAAAAATGAAACCCTGTGTCATGAAATGTGGCAGTATCCACAGACAGGATGGCTGCATTCTACAACATGATGTAGTTGCCAAGTGGATTGAGGGAAGTGAGAGAGTTATATGCCAAGTGAAATGTGCAAATTGCTGGATTTGGTACTGCACTGCTCAGAGTACCAAATCATCATCTCGAATTTTTCAAACGAAGCTTTGAATACAATGCTATAATTATTTACAACCATTATGTTCAGCATCTCACATAGGTCCAACTAATGCTCCTAATTTTAAAGGCTATTGTAAAATTCTTTCAATTGATGAGGAATTCTATTGAACATCTGAGTATTCTTGTTGTAAATAATCTATTCAATGTATAACGTTCCAATATTTTCGACGATTGTTCTTCTCTACATTTCTGTAAGTGTTTCATAAGTGTATCGCAAAACCAAGCCACAACATCGGGCTCAACCATAACTTTTATGTTGGTGCCAAGCCGTTTGGGTATTCATGTCAACGAGTACTAGTTGTATTATTTCATTTTTGAGGTTTTTTAACCCCTCTAGGGGCTAAAAAGTGGTCATCACTGGTCATTTTCCCCCCTCTGATTTGCCAGTGGAGTCCGTGATGACACTCCGTTTAGTGACGGAGGGCAGCATTACCCCCCTTAGAATCGTGTCACTTGCAGTGTCCCTTTGGACACCTAGTTCAATGCCGCCTTCTGGTTGAGGTGCGGCTTAAACCATTTAATTTTTAAAAAACTATATATATATATATATATATATATATATATATATATATAAATATATATGTGTGTGTGTGTGTGTGTGTGTGTGTGTGTGTCCCACCGAAAGGTTACACCCCCCTTCATTTCCCCTGAATTAAGCTTAAAAAATTGGAACCAACGCCATTCTTCATATTTTTTTTCCGTAGATCTCAGGAAAATCACTTCCGCGCGCGCTACTTGTGCCAATGTAGAAACCAAGAAACCAGAAATCTCGGCCATCAAACTCCTATTCAAAGACTTATGGGTCTGCCAAGATCCTGAATGCCCGATTGCCTATTGTGGTCATGGGGCATATCTGATGGGCTAAAATAAAAAAAATACAAAAGGGTGACC
This sequence comes from Adelphocoris suturalis, assembly GCA_030762985.1. Classification (NCBI taxonomy): domain Eukaryota; kingdom Metazoa; phylum Arthropoda; class Insecta; order Hemiptera; family Miridae; genus Adelphocoris; species Adelphocoris suturalis. The sequence continues at coordinate 48,928,259 of CM061045.1, read as the reverse complement.
TGTGGCATGCGGTGTTGGAGTCAAGAGGAGTGCAGGCAATACCGTGTCTTGGTAAGGGTGGGGTGGTGGGAAGGTGCTATGAAATTCTCAAGTTGTGAATCACAGCAGGAGTGCTCCATTATATCACCACCTCATTGGGGCACTTAACCTCTATTGTTAGATTTAATTGGGGCACTTCTAACCATCTATCTCTCTCTTCTCTACAATGCTCAACTTCTTTTTTCGATTGGGCCAGGGTCGATTGGGCGAAGTACAAGCATTATCCGATAGGTCGGTATCTCTTATGCTTCGAAAAATACGTTAGGATTAGGTTTGGGCCCAAAAACGTGTTTATTTGCCCATTTTTCGGGGTTTATTTTGGGAATTTCTCCAAGGCATAATTTAATCTTTCAAAAATCACAATATCAGTTCAATAATGTTGGTTTCTATTGATGCGACCTGTAATATTAGCAATTGTAAAATATCAAAAGTGAGCACAGTTGTGTCACAATTCACAGATATTTATTTGTGCGGTCTCCTAAAAGACGAAGTTTGCTCCAGTGAGTTTCAAGAACGTGGATCACTGGAGCGTGCAGATCAATTTAAGCTGGGTATATCAAGAAGGCTACAACTGTTGAAGAGTGAGAGGAAGAGACCTGCGCTTTCCTTGGAGGTAGACGGTCGCCATTTGGAGCTTCTCTGAAAGTATGTAATTATGGTACCTACCTAATTTATTATTCATATGATTTTACGAATTTGTTTCTACCACTTTTTGATGTCCCTTTTGGTTTATTATTTCCAATAATAAGTCTTTGTAATCGTATGGGAAAAAATTATTTTCTTTCAAACTTTGTCATTTTACGTTTCAAGCTATTTCTATTGTTATTTGATACTTCCATTACCTAATTTCTGTCAGTTTCAAAATATTTGTTTTTCCCGTTTCAAGTAGAATAGGTACTTTTATTTTCAACGTTGTTTAACAGAAAACATTGGATCACAGGTAATGCTGCACAACTGGGATTATTGCAATTGGGAGTTGAGGTAATTCGTTCTTGCAGAATGCAAGTTTTTTTCTCCCTAATAGATTTTGATAAAGATAATTATGTAGATTACCTAAACTAACGGATCACCTAATTACATTATTTTTTCATTATTTCTATTATATATTTCCTTTTAGTTTTTTCCTATGAAAAATTGAGATAATCAATCCTATACAATCTGAACCCTAAACGTGAAGGCACTAGCTACTTGGTTAGCTTATAGTTCCACTAAATATCCTAAGCATACTACATTTACCCCACCTAGAACCTGTACTGAAGATTATAAGCTGATCAATATTTGGGTTGTGCGCAATCATCGAAGCCAGATAAGCAGTCGATGGCGGAGTTGCGATATGAGTTTGAGCCACCGAACCACACAACTCTAATTGTTCCATTACCTTTAGGAACGTAATTGCACCCAAACACTGAGATCGGTCCTGGAATTCCAAACAGACAAATGATCAATACATTGGCTTAACTGCATAATTAATGTCATTTCAATGTAGTACATTACAGTCAAACAAACCAACACACGAAGTAACAAGGTGCTGTAGAGTGGATGGCAAACTACGCAAACAGACAGTTTGCGCCAGCCAGCATGTGTTACAGAACAAAAAAGTCACAAATTAGTAATAGATTCGAACCCTAGCCGGTGGTGCGCCCAAAACAGCGACAACCTGTATAAATTGGTTTTTCCTATAGATCTCGCTATTCCCCTATTATTCAGCATAGGTTAAATTGTTATTTAGCCGTTTGAAATGATCAATTCAAAACTTCTTGTACCCTTAACTAATTTTTCCGCTTCTTCGTGATGGACGAACTCGAATACCTACACCATATTCTGTTATATTCAGCATTGTAAATTACAGCAATCGTTAAATTACACAACAACAACAAAAATTTATGTTAGTCCACCAAAATTCCCACTAGAATTTTGTGTTTCATGGCTTTCTGAACAAATTTGGTCTGTTGGGTCTGTCTGTATCAATCTGTATGAACGCAAATCCGTGCCTTGTGATGACTCCTTTTCGTCCGATTTTAGTAAAATTATAAAGGGGTCGTGTGGGACAAGGCGTGAGAAAATTTAGGTTTGCGCATGCACAGAGGGAAGTACCTACCTATTGATTTGTCAACAATGGAACTAATGGGGAACCATTTAGGCTAAGTCGTTTATTCCCTGAAAATTCCATCAAAATCGAATGAAAACTGTGGAACTAACCTTCAGGACATCAATTGAATGAACATTTATGTGATACAAGGATACACACACACACGCGCGCGCAAACCCACACGAAAGGAATGTTGCTCAGAATGATCTAAAACGTGAAAAACGATTGGGAATGTTTATTTTGGAGAAAACAAATTTTCGTCTCCCAAAACTAATGACAATGCTTCAGCTTGGAATCAAAATTTCATAACTTTGAACAGAGATGAAGAAACCAAAAAAATTAACGGCTTAAACCTTAAATAAAATCTTAACACTTGACTAATTCATTTGTTCAGAATGGTCTAATACGTAAAATACGAGCGGGGCGCATGAGAATGCCGACCTGATGATGTTTATTTGTACACATAGTCAAAAGTAACAAATATATATTGAAATGTACCGTATGAAATGATGAAACGGTTAAAATACATACTAAGCGCCATTCGTGATTTCACCGGATGATACTCGGAAAATGTCAAAATGTAACTCCAAAGCTATTAGACATAGATAGATTATTAAAAATCATTTCAAGTGGATTTAATACTCTACAATTTGACATTAATTAATTTTTCCCTTAAATAAAAGGCTGAGACACGAGAATGTTGGTTGAAAAAATTGAGGAGAAAACTTTTTTTGTTGTGAAAATGCAGTTTTCGCAAGCCGTTATCTCGGAAAGTGTGAAAGATAGAGAAAATCTTCCAAAATAGATTTGTAGGGATTTTGATGTTCTTCAAATTTTGACAGGATGATATTTGTTGTACGGTGCACCATTTCCGAGTTAGGGACCAAAAACCAATTTTTGAGACCTTTCCATCCCCTTTCCGCCAACTTCTGCACTACCTACAGTACAGGTCAGGACTTTTTCATCTACTACCTATCTACTTTTGACACATCCCCGATAAAATAAATCCTCCCGACCAACATGTTTTTTACAAAGTCTTCATTGTCATGATTAACAGTCAGGAGGGCTCCGTGTTGAAACCTTGGGGATGACTCCTATGAACATTAAGTGGACTCTTACATTAGTTCCTCTTCCAGGGGACGAAACGTATAACGCCACCAAAACTGTATTACATGACGCCGTGGAATTGGCGTTCAGGAAGAACTTTCGACGCCCACCTGGGAAAGCAATCCGAACGCCAATTCCAGCGCGAAACGAAAAGTTTAGTTTTGGGAAAACATATACAAATCAATCGTGAGGCTCTAGTGGAATTCTCGTACGCTAACTCTATACTTATACTGACCATAACCCTCAAAATGGCGTCAATCTAAAAGAGGCGCTATGCATCATCATGAAGGGTTTTGAACAGAATCGGACTCTAATGACGTCCATATGCGGATGCCACTTTGTACAGCGGTTTTTTTTTCCAGGATGGACCCCAAATGTGCGCTTTATGCAAATATATATGTATATATATATATATTTTTTTTTTAAGAAAATAAATTACAATTTATCACCTTTGTGATGGAAGCTCCCCAAATTACGGGATTAGATCGTACCTAGTTGTGGCTCCCCTAGTAGAGATTTGTTCTAGTGACGAGAAGGTAAACTCTTCATATCGTACTTTTTAACTAGGTACCTACCTACCTACCTATATCTCCTTAAAATAAAATAACCAATAAATAAAAACTTCATATCGAGGTAAATCGGCACTCACCTGGATAATGTAATATTTATTGTTCACGAGACTTGAATTTAGTATATCACCACACTCGGTAGGATGACAATGAAAATACTTTGGGATAACATGGTCTTTCACAAAATACAACTCTGGAAGTATATCGCAAGGCTTTTCCAGCGGAACGAATCCCATTTCTGTTTTAAAATCAGATATGAAGTTAGATATTCTAAAACATGCCACAAACAAAATTTAAATGTACAAACGTCCAAATACAATAATTCAGTATTGGGCATTATTAGCAGGCCTGTGCATATCTACTACTATATCTTGTCTATCAATTGCTACTTGAGTACCAATCAACCTACTGGTGCAGTATCAGCTTGTTATATAGGCACAGCTAGAATAGCATGTTGTCTGCTGGGAAGGCTATATATATATTCTTCTAGGAATATATATATATATATATATATATATATATATATATATATATATATATATATATATATATATATATATCACTTGAATAATGACTCTACAAGAGCTTCAATAAATCACTTGGTAAGAAAAGAAAACAGAAAATAACAACACAAAACTATTTTTAATACTTCGGCATCTGCCTTTTTCAAAACTACGAGAGAAAATGATTAATTTAGGATGTTTGCAACGTTGGCAAGGATTGTTGTAACTTTGGATATCGCTTCAACGTCTAATATTCAGTCCTGGAGGATCGTAGGCACCTAACACGTTGCTATGGGCTTTTTCCGACTGGTGAAGTATTCGCTTGTTGTCGTTGGGCCTCATTTTTTTCAAGAGTTTAATGCCAAAACAATCATCAAAAGATGAATTATGCGTAATGGCATGTCGGCTTACAGGGAGATCATCGTCTGACCGAACCACGGATGCTCGATGGTTGTTCACCTTCAAGTTGAGTGGAGTTTCTGCTTTCCCCACGTAAAAGGCAGGACACTCTTTACAAACCAACTCATAAACACACATAGGTGTCTGGCATTCTGCTGATCCTTTGCATGTGTATGAGCTGGGATTGTTCGGAGACTTGAAAACTTCCTCCTCAATAACTATAGGGCAAAATTTGCAGCGGCGCTTTTGACATGGGTGCAGTCCTTTGCTTGGAGCTGGTTCTGGTCTATGAGATCGCCGGTGTGTTAGGATATCTGGAGGATGCCTGACGATAGGTGAGTGTAGATGCTTCAGGAAAGACATTTCTTGTTATGGGGTGAGAGGATAAAATTGGGTGGAGATCCTTCAAAATTTTGTTTAGGCTCTCAATTCCAAAAAAGAATGTAGTTGTCAATTGGACCTTCTCACTTTTATTGCGTATTGCCGGCCGGTAGCTTACATGAGGAGGGATAATCCTCTTCTTCACTAAATTTGCGGGATATCCTCTAGTGAGAAGTTTGTTGGATAATTCCTGCAGGTATTTTATGTATACATATTTATAAAATATATATGTATATTTATTTTAATTTTAAATTTTTTTTTAAAGATCTCAAAAATGACAAAATTGCCATTGCAAACGCGGGCAATTGACATCAAATTCGTTATCTTAAGGGGAACCCCCATTTTTTATTGCAGATTTGAATTCTACGTAAAATGTCATAAAGAAATGATACATCACTCGAATTTTCAAGAGCGCGCAAACTTTCAATACCTAACTTAGTTTATGAAGATAATCAATTGCCACATCTAATACATGATTTTGGAGTATTTGTTCGTGCTGGACCTCGTGATGATGTCCATTTATTGATATTTGCAACACCAACTTGGGAAAACACCGAAAAACCTACATTTAGTACGCTTTGTGCTTTGTGGAAATGAGTTTGTAAAATGCCAATCTGGTCAATTATTCGGTGTTTACCCAAGTTGGTGTTGCAAATATCAATAAATGAACATCATTACGGGGTTTAGCACGAAAAAATACTCCAAAATCATGTACCTATTGCATGTGGAAATTGAGTATCTTCAAAAACTCAGTATTGCACTTTTACAGCGGAATTGCACACTTTTGGAGCGGAATTGCGCCCATTTGCGTTCATCATTTATTGATATTTGCAACACCAACTTGGGAAATCCAGAATCCAAAACCAGTATTGCAATTTTCTAACATATATCCACAAAACACAAAGTGTACCAAAATGTAGGTTTTTAGGTGTTTTCCCAAGTTGTTGATCAATAAATGGACATCATTACGACATTCTAAAAACTGCAAATATCACGTCGAATGGTCACCAGTGTAATGATAGCTTCGTGTGGGATGCAGGATATTGGAAATAATAACTTCAAGAAATCTTAGATGAGAATATGTATTGATGGCCCTCTTGGCTCTTTATATAGGTGCTGGCCTGGTGAGGGTTTACACCCCCAAGGCCAGATAAGAAAGAGTGACAAGTATCCACGGGTCCGGGTGTATACTACAGAAACAGCAAACAAGCTAAAGCTTCTAGTAATGAGCTCAAGTTTTAGTATTCATCCGATATTGATAAAATCTTCAGACATTGTGTGGGTCAAAGCCTAGATGGTCACCCATGAAATTAATTGCCATTGGAGTAAAGGCAGCCTCCGCCCATCCACAAAGGTGAAATTATTGTAACAAATATAACATCTAAAATAGCCATCAGATTTAAACTAAAATTTTGGAGATTGTGCTGGTTAGGGTCGATATAGTCCTTCATTTCATTTTTCCCAGAATAAAGGTAGAGCCTTTGGGCATGGGAATACGCAAAGATGTCAACAATCGGGAATGGGGTCGGAACTAATAAAACGCCTCTATCGCCGAGCTTTCGAAAAATTTATTTTCTTCATCAGGGCTCAAGGGCTCCTAGTGCTGATGAGAAGTGCCACCCCTCATCCTCACAGTCAATACAGAAGAAGGAAAACCAAAAGAAGAACAATCCAGGCTATTGCAGGTAATGTGAAAATGAAAATAAGCACCAGCTATCAACAACTACTGAATAAATATCTATATAAAACAACTATTATAATAATTCAGCAAACATATATCATTAGGCATAGGCTTAAACAAATAAATAAATAAATACAATAATAAATATATATAATAATATATATATATTTATAAATAATAAATAATATATATATATATATATATATATATATATATATATATATATATATATATATATATATATATATATATATATATATTTGTTTAAGCCTATGCCTAATGATATATTATGTTTGTTGAATTGTTATAATAGTTGTTTTATATAGATATTTATTCAGTAGTGGTTGATAGCTGGTGCTTATTTTCATTTTCACATTACCTGCAATAGCCTGGATTGTTCTTCTTTTGGTTTTCCTTCTTCTGTATTGACTGTGAGGATGAGGGGTGGCGCTTCTCATCAGCACTAGGAGCCCTTGAGCCCTGATGAAGAAAATAAATTTTTCGAAAGCCCGGCGATAGAGGCGCTCTATTAGTTCCGACCCCATTCCCGATTGTTGACATCATTGCTCATAGTGGGTCGATCTTGACATCATTTGGAATACGCAAAACCGTCCAAACAGTGCTTTTTAGTTTCATTATGAGTTTCTACTAGAAAATTGTGATGCTGATATTCTTATTTTTGCAGATACTTACTCGATCTTGAAAGTGTTCACCCATCCTCCAATGATCGTTTTATTTAGTATCTGGTGAGGCAGTTGTAGATGAGGAGGTAGCAAGTCCTCAATTGTTCGCGCAATTCTTTTGATCCTCAATCTAGATATAGTAGCGGCTAAGCTAACTTTGTTGTTCCACAGCACTTCATCTATTTCTAACAAACCGTATTCCTCGAAATTAAACAAATCCTTGCCCTCTAATTTTTCCCGCTGCTGAAATTCACGACGGTATAGGTCGTAGAGCAGAAGCCACACATTCCAAGGGCAAGATTGAAACTGAAACGGAGAAATTGTAACATCTGTATGCAATGATTGGAAAATATATCTACCTACAATAGTGGAAGGTCGTTCCTATGTAGGTGGAATAGAAAGCGCAACTGTAAAACTAAAATGCTAAACGTAACATTCACGTTCATTACTGTTAACTTCCTTCTCTTAGAGTTAAGGCAATCTATATTTATACTTGCCATACATATATGCTAAGTTCTCTAGTACCTTCCTACTCAAAATACATATCGAATCGTAACTTTAATTTTTTTTTTTTTAAATATATGTTTCATGTGTTTGACAAGTTTGCTAATAAAGTAACACGTTTGTAACTAGCACAGTTTATGAACCAGAACCTACTTCACAGCATTCAGAGCGTTCATTGTAGGCTATTGTGGTCAAGCAGTCCATCAGATTCTACCAAACTTCCTAATCTCATTAAAGTCTCAACTAATGTCAGTTCGAAATCGTTTCTGTGATCACAAAAACTAGAGGCTTGGAAAATTATTGAACATTTTCTACATGAAAATCATGAAAAGCGTGGGGTTGAGTGGCGTATTTGTGTGTGCGTGTGCGTGTGTGTGTGTGTGTGTGTGTGTCATGGGTTGCTGGGGTAGGGTAACAGTTGGTGTTTTTATCTCTTCGGAGCTCCTTCATATCCCTACCCAAGTCATGGTCATGCGTCCCCGTCGCGCAACCCGGGCACCCTCTGGGTGAACAGAGGGTGGCGAAATGACCCGCTGGCGATTAGGGGGGAGGCTCGTGTCAACGGGTCTCCCGACCCTTCTTAATGTGTCTCCCCCGTTATGGAAACAACTAGCGATGAGCCTCATAACCCCCGCCTGCCCATTGGTACGCGGGGTCTTAGGGGAGGCGCTCGGGGGCGCTCCAGGCAGGGGCGTCGGCCATCCTCTCCCTCATCATCTTCATCATCATCCTATCCCTCCTCCTCTTCCACAGCCCCAATTAATGCCCACCAATGTGCCCATTGTGAAAGAGCCTTTAGCACCAAGCGTGGCCTTGGGGCCCACGTCTGGCAGAAGCATCCTGTAGAGGCCAACGCAGCAATTAGTATAGAGCGAGACCGGCCCAGGTATGCTTCTGAGGATTTGCGGCGAATGGCAGCAGAAGAGGCAGAGGCTGTGCGCAATGGGGTACGTCAAATTAATGTTTATTTGCAGCAACGTTTTCCCATGCGCACGCTTTCTGCCATTCAATCTCTTCGCCTGAGGCCCCACTACAAGCAGCTTGTCCAGGATGCAATCCTGGCAAATAGCAGTGGGGGCTCTCCCGCATCTCCGGCAGACGTGGGACAACAGCCCGCCATTCAGCAATCCTCCCCCGTGACCTCCGGTCTTCTTTCAGACTTGAAGACTGAAGTATTGAGGCTCGGGGAGCAGGTAGGCAATATTGTTGGTTATGAGAGTGCCTACCTGCAGGATCTGGCGAGGCGGGCTGTTGAGGGGCCAAATGGCTTGGAGGACGAGGTCGCGGCCTATGTGCAGAGGATCTTCCCGCAGGTTGAGGAAGCGACCGTGGCGAGGCACCAGGGAGGAGTTCCTCCTAATGTGGTGCCTCGTGGAGGTCGCAGAGCGGCTAAGCAAGCAAGGAGGCGGGAATACCAGCGAGTCCAGAGATTGTGGAGGAAGCATCCGGCTCGTGCAGCTGCGGAGGTACTGGATGGAGCTGGGGAAGAACAAGATATACCCCCCCTCCAGGAGTTTGTGGATTACTGGGAGCCACTTATGAGTGCTCCCAGCCACAACTCTGGTGAGCCAGTTGTACCCCCAGCTTCCACCAGGGACTCCTTACGCAGCATCATGTGCACACCGGTGCTTCATGACGAGGCACATAAGTGCCGTGTCAAAAACTCCACTTCTGCTGGACCCGATGGTATATCCGCCCGACGCTGGAATAAAGCTCCGAAGAATATAAGGCTGCTCATCCTCAACCTGTTGCTACTATCTGGAAGACCCCCGAAAGCGTTGACCCGTGCCCGGACAGTTTTCATCCCAAAGAAAGGGGGAAGTGGGCTTGGAGGCTACCGTCCAATTTCTATTTCGTCGGTGGTCTTCCGCCACTTCCAAAAGGTTCTGGCATCTCGCCTCCAAGTGGCTGGTGTCATAGGTGACGTCCAGAGAGCATTTCGGCCAGCGGATGGCACAGCGGAGAATCTAACAGTTCTCCAAAGTGTCATTTCGCTGGCCCGTATCAAGAAACGGCAGCTCCATCTTGCCGCTCTGGACGTCGCTAAGGCCTTTGACACAGTAAGCCACAATGCCCTGACCGATTGTCTTCGTGGTGTCGGGGCACCTACTCGTTTAATTGAGTATGTTGCCTGTCTGTACCACGAAGGCGTGACGGTCCTCGAGGCACAAGGTGAGATGTCAGGGGATGTTGTTATTGGGCGCGGGGTACGCCAGGGGGATCCTCTGTCGCCACTCCTCTTCAACCTGGTCGTGGATACGGCCTTGGGTAAGCTGCCAGCTGAAATAGGGTTCGATCTCGCCCCTGGGGTGCGAGTAGGTGCATTGGCTTTTGCTGATGATGTCATCCTACTCGCAGAAACCCGTGAGGGCTTGCAGATCTCCCTCAACGCATTTGCTGAGCAGCTAGCCAGGTGTGGTTTGGTGGTCAACCCAGCTAAGTGTGGGTCGGTCTCCTTGGTCCCGTCGGGTCACCAGCATAAGGTGAAGGTAGTGGATGAGAAGTGTTTTGTCCTAGGACAAACTTCCACCCCTGCCCGATCCGTGCTGGAGGTCTGGCGGTACCTTGGAGTCGACTTCATGGGTGTTGCTACCATTGCCGCAAGCCGTGTGGACCTTCGTGGAGCACTAGCTCCTGTTACCAAGGCTCCACTGAAGCCACAGCAGAAGCTGCGCCTCCTTCGCACGTACTTACTGCCAAAGCTAACCTATGGGCTAGTCTTTGGCAGGCTTACTGCGGGGAGGCTGCTTGAGTTAGACCGCGAAGTACGCTCTGCTGTGCGCTCTTGGCTAGGCTTTCCACCTGGTGTCCCAAGTGCCTATATCCATGCGCCGGTCAAGGCCGGTGGGCTTGGCATTGTCTCTCTCTCAGCCTCTATCCCATCTTTACGCCGCCATCGCCTGCTTGCCCTAAGGGGCTCGAGCTGGGAGGTCGCCCGCACTGCTGCTGACCTTGATTTTGTCAGGCAGCAGTTGCTGTGGTGCGATCGAGCAACTCCAACTGCTCCAAAACCCAGCTCATCTGCTGAGTTCGCTGCTGCTCTGCATGATTCAGTGGATGGTAAAGAACTCCGACAGTGCTCTGAGTCCCCCATTTCCTCCCAGTGGGTTGAATGGGCTTCAGAGGGCATTGGGGCCCGCGACTACCGACATTTTCATGCCGTCCGCGTGGCTACGTTAGCCACAGCGGTGAGGTGTTCTAGAGGTAGTCGTGGGACAGTAGACACCCTCTGCCGTGCCTGTCGGGGTAAAAATGAGAACCTGTATCATGTGGTGCAGCAGTGTCCACGGACTCATGGTGGCCGCATTCTGCGTCATGATGCGGTTGCCAAGCAGATAGCAGGTGCTTTGTCATCCAGCGGCTGGGATGTGGAGAGAGAGAGACTGTACCATATGCCGAGTGACCGGGGCAAGAAGCCAGATATCGTTGCCATCAAGCCCGATGGGTCTGCCATAATCCTGGATGTCCAAGTTGTATCTGGCAGCATGGACATGGAGCAGACCTGGAGGGCTAAAATAAGTAAATATGATAGGAACGACCTGCGGCAAGCGATATCTGAGCTAAAAGGAGTGGCGCCTAATAACATCAAGGTCATGGCCGCGACCGTGTCATGGCGCGGGGTGTGGTGCGGGAAAAGTGCCACGGAGCTTCTCGAGTTGGGCATCTCGGCAGGAGTGCTCCGTGGTATCACCACCCGCGTCCTTCGGGGCTCTTACCTTAATTGGTGGTCATTCTATAGGGGCACTTCCTTTCATCCCTCTCTCCCTCCTCCATCTTCCTCAACTTCCCTAATCCCTAGAGCCGGCGTCGGGTAAACCTGGGCGTCCTCCCCAATTTTTAATTTAGTTTTTTCGTTTTTTTTTTTTAATGGCGTGCCCCCTCCGTCTTTGAGGGGAGTTTTCTAAAAAAAAAAAAAAAAAAAAAAAAAAAAAAAAAAAAAAAAAAAAAAAAAAAAAAAAATGTGTGTGTGTGTGTGTGTGTGTTGTGTTGTGTATATTCTTGCATCAACGTTTTCCCATGCGAACGCTTTCTGCCATTCAATCTCTTCGCCGGAGAGCCCACTGAAAGTAGCTTGCTGGTAAATGGCCTCTACCGTACTTCCTGCAGGCATGGCGCCTGGTATCTGAAGACTGAGGGGTTGAGGCTCGGAGGGCAGGTAGGTAATATCAATGGTAATGAGAGTGCCTACCTGCAGGGTCTGGCGAAATGGGCTGTTGAGAGGCAAGGGGGCTTGGAGGACAAGGTTGCAGTTATAGGATCTTCCTATAAGCTGAGGAATCAACCATGGTGCGGCACCAGGTAGAGGTTCCTCCTTCTATGGTGTCTAGTGGAGTTTGCTAAGCCACTAAACAAGCAAGAAGGTGGGAATATCAGTGTGTCCAAAAGCTGTGGAGGAAGCATCCAGCTCGTGTAGCTGTTGAGGTACTGGAAAGAGCTGGGGGTCAACGAGGGGGTTTTTCCCCCTCTCCAGAATATTGTAGCATACTGGGAGCTACTCATGAGTGCTCCCAGCCACAACCCTGGTAAGTTTGTGGTACCCCAAGCTTCCACCAGGGATTCCTTGCACAGCATTATATGCACACTGGTGCTTCATGATGAGACATATAAGTGCTATGTCAAAAACTTCACATCTGCTGGACCTGATGGTATTTCCGCTTGATGTAGGAATAAACCCCTTAAAAATTTAAGCTGCTCATCCTCAACCTGTTACTTCTGTTGGCGAGACCCTTGAGATGATTCATGAGAGTTCATTGAGAGTTCATGAACAATTTTCATCCCAAAAAAATGGAATGAGTAGGCCTGGAGGTTACCATTCGATTTCTATAACGTCAGTAGTCTTTTGCCACTTCCAATTTTATAAGACCACCTTTTATAAGACTTCTCCTTGTTGGTGAGTTTCCCGTTCTTGGAGGTCTCAGGTCCTACCCTGGTTCTGCCCCTGCCCTTCAGGATCATCTGTTGTATTTATTTTGGAAAACTACTTCTGGTTAAAAGTAGGGCACGACACCAATCAGTCATCGATAGAAGTCACAGATAGCAATACTGTTGGGAAGACACTCATTGAAGCATTACAATTCCGCCTCTTCAAAGACTTCATTACACCGACAGAAGTATTACATTTTATGCATAATATGTATCATGTATTCTTCAAGTATCAAACTCACGGCAAAAAGTTTTCAAAATAATAATCTGCTATACAAACTAATTTTATAATTTAAACAAATTTCGGAGTTTTGATAGATTGTTAGAACTTATAGGTAAATGGAATTTAAGCTCATTTATTCTGCATTATTTTGAACAAAACTTTATGAATGTTATATTTGATGACTGATAAATTTTCAAGAAGTCCTTCTGAAGCTATGTCTAGTAAGAAAGGCTTCGTAGGACGGTTTATCAGTATTGATCCAAGGGCTTGTGGGACATCATTGCCCAGGCTACAATTCTCAACCGCAATTCGTGATTCTTTTTTTGATATGGGTTGTGATTTTTCTAGTTATAGGTTGTGCAGCAAACATTGGAAATTTTGGATTCGCCATTAGGAGGCAGGTGGAGGGGATAATAGTTGAACCTTTTAAGCCCTGCTCAAGCTTGCCTACGATTCGTAACCGATTTTCGTAATTCTATTTTTGTAAATTAAAACCCAGTAAATGTGGATCGGTTTTTGCTCGGATTGGTCTTAAAATGTTCGTTGGAGTTCCAATTTGGTCCGATTTGAATTTTTAGGCATGAAATATAGCTTTCCGATTGTAGTGAACGAAAATGTAGACAAAAACGTTCGTTTTCGAGCTAGCGCTCTTCCTATTCCTTCGAAACGTAGTACTCTGTATTCGAACCTCTTGATCGTGGAGGGTCTCCATGATTTCATGTGAAAATAGGAACTGTAAATATAAGAATCCTTGATAAAACTGGAACTACTAATGTAAACAGTTAGAGAGAGATTCTGTGGAACATACGCTTCACAATCGCCAACAATATGACAATGCCTTTCCTTGACAATGTGACCATTCAAGTGCCCATTGCGTAGATAACTGAGAATATCAAAGTAATCACAGTGCAGATTTAGACATAATTCACGTCTACTATGGAAATTTAATATTATCATTAAAACTTAAAAAAAGAAAAAAAAAGTTTTTGACACTGTACCCGTATCTATTATATGTATAGTACATAGCGTTTCTTTTTAAAATATAGTGTGATACTATAAATTATAGTATGTCTGGCAACCCTAGGCTTAGGAGGCACAGAGCCGATGCTGCCTCTACTTCCTCCATGGCGCGAGGTCGAAACGGAACTGCGAAGTATAGGCAGTATGTAAACACTCACTTCCCTCGCTGCCTTCATGAGCAGTAAATACGGTGGCCTCAGCAGCAGGGGCAGGGGCTGTGGAAGTGGCTAAATGTAATGGGTTTCTAATGGGGCTTTAGAACCTCTTTAGTCCTGTGATTGGAAGGCACTTCCAACAGAAAAATAGACGGGAAAACAAATACGAACAAAAATTTAACATCCGACAGTTCTGTTAGTACTGAAATGTTCTTAACACTAAACTTTTCGGGGTTTCACATAATCTTTATTGAATAGCCCTTCTACGCAAATAAATGATTCATCTTTATTAAACCTAATAAACCTTCCGTGGTCCCACATAGAAAACGCAGCAAATTATTGCACAGCAATTTATTATTTTTGTTTTGCCCTCTTACAAGTTTTTTTTTTTTTTTTTTTTTTTTTTTTTTTTTTTGGGATCTTCAATATTGAAAGGGGTTGTAATTAATTCTCAAATGTTTCAACCCCACCACCATGGCCTGTAGGTCACGATGGTATGGGGACTATATCCCATCGCATCTATACATCCAACACCAAGCGAGCGAAGCGAGTGAGAAAACCCACCCCAACCGAGCAAAGCGAGCAACATCCCCTACACACATTGGATTTCAACGGGTTTTTTCCTACGGACTCAAGATGGACTAGTCTCATCGCATCTATACATCCAACACCCAGCGAGCGAAGCGAGTGAGAAAACCCACGTTGAGCGAGCAACATCCCCTACGCATTTCAAACCTTTATCCACCCTTAATGATCTACCGTTTCCAATCATTCTACACGTCCCACTCAACAGCTAAATCCCATCGCATCTATACAGCCACATCGAGCGAGCAAAGCGTGCGAGAAAACTTAGCTATATAATTCATGTTTGTGCATGCGCATACCGTACGATCAATCCAAAGGCATTCAACATCTAATGTACTGAGGCTATGGAATTGGTAAAATATTGTCTAGAGGTTAATTCGTACAATCCATTAAAACTTTATCACAATCGATATATAAGTCTCAGAAGGTCAAACGATATTAGATTTGCGTATTACCCAACCAATCGAGATAAAATACACATGGTATCATCTTGGAAATATAGCCAACAACCCCCAGGGGTTTGAACGGAATCGGACAGATACATGATGAGAAATCGACCAACCTATAAGATATTCACGATTGTGCATGCTCACTCATTACTATTAGCCCAACGGCAATGGAATTTGTGGGGGATCGCACAATCCCTGAAAATCGATCCGTTAGTTTTGGACTTTTGTTGGTATCAAAGAATTCAAGTTTTGCGCATGCGCAATTATTCGGAGTTATAGTATGGAAAAATAACTAGACGACATTTTTAGAAGGCATGCATCTAAAAATTCTAAGCCTAGAACTATTGGTACAGGCATTCATTGATCGAATTAGAAAGATTTACAAGCATAAGAATTGCACACTGGGGAGTTGCGTGTGCATTGGTTTTTTTTTTTTTTAAGCGAATCTTTGAAGAAAATGAAGCTAATGCAGTGGTTCCAAATATTTTAAAATACAAAATTCTCCAAGTTTTCTTCATGGAAACACGTTTTGAGACCTGAAACGATTTCTGGATTTTAAGGCTTGTTAATGTATATATATTGTAAACTACTTTACATAGCGAACCTTCTAAGGATCGATTCTACGACTACCTACTTGATTTCCAACAAAAAGTTCCACTTGGAGATTTTTCAATCAGTTTGTTTTTGAGTATTTCAATTTTCAAGATTTTTTTTTTTTTTTTTTTTCATGTATTTTACTTCATGTCATAAAAATGGTCATTCCTCCCATTAGATTCAGTATAAAATCAGAAATAACCACACCCTTGAATAGAGCGATACATTTTCTTTCAGAATATTAGGTACTCTTTTACGAGGTTTTTAACACATTAAGTGGAATAAATCTGGTTCTAAAATGAAGATTTTCACACTTATCCAAAATAACAGCATTATTCAAATGACTCTACTCTTTACACCCTTCGGACAATGATTTTTTTCCTTTTCTGTAACAAAAAACGTACGCGAGATTTTATCTTTTCAGCGGGAAGGTTAATTTTACTTTTACTTTGCAAATTAGGGGAGAAAATGATGGTTGAATGATGGAGAACGTATTTTTTTTTCTTTTTTAAGAACACATTGGTTTTCTTGAAGAAAAAGAAATGAACCCTTTATGGACCAACGAGTTTGGGGTTGGTTTATACATTATGTTTTTAATGCTTCATCGAATGGCAACACTTACAGATTGCTCAACACTGTTATCTTGAGCAATCTGTAAGTGTTGCCATTCGATGAAGCATTAAAAACATAATGTATAAACCAACCCCAAACTCGTTGGTCCATAAAGGGTTCATTTCTTTTTCTTCAAGAAAACCAATGTGTTCTTAAAAAAGAAAAAAAAATACGTTCTCCATCATTCAACCATCATTTTCTCCCCTAATTTGCAAAGTAAAAGTAAAATTAACCTTCCCGCTGAAAAGATAAAAATCTCGCGTACGTTTTTTGTTACAGAAAAGGAAAAAAATCATTGTCCGAAGGGTGTAAAGAGTAGAGTCATTTGAATAATGCTGTTATTTTGGATAAGTGTGAAAATCTTCATTTTATGATGCTTCATCGAATGGCAACACTTACAGATTGCTCAACACTGTTATCTTCAACTAAGTGCTCCAAGGCGTACCATCATAGTTAAAAAACAGAAAGATGCCGACTCTCTGAACATGGAGCTAGAAGCTGCAAGCAGTGGAGATGAAGTGAGAGCAAGGAACACCTACGCTCAGGCTTTGTGCTCTCCAAAAACAGTTAGGAAGAACATTAAATCTTCAATAAATGCAAGGGAGGAAGGTCTGCAGATTGATGAAATGAGACCTGTAGGCAAGTCTGTGGTGAAATTGGTTGCAGCAACACCTGATCAGGCAGTCAAACTGTCGAACAAACTTGTTGACGCTGGATTCATTGTTGAAAAAGAGAGACTACCTGATAGACCGTTGATGGTAAAGGTACGCCGAGTAGATCGTAACATCAAGAAAGAGGAACTTGCTTCCTATATTTACGATCAAAACCCCTGGGTAAGGACTATGTTCCCCCAATGTACAGATCTTGAAAAAGAATTCGCCCCTGCTTTTCAAATGGGTAGGCGAAATGATGCAAATGGAGTGCCTATTGATGACTGTATCTGGGTTGTAAGAGTTACAGAAGCACTTAGAAAGGATCTTCTGAAACAGGGAAAGTTGTACATTAACCTGGACATTTGCCCCATCTCGGACTTTGCAGAGGTGACGAGGTGTTTCAAGTGCCAGGGATACGGCCACATCGCATCCAAATGTCAAAGCCAAGAGGGCTGTGGTAGCTGTGCAGGTGACCACAACACTAGGGTTTGTCCCATTGTCAATTTACCCTCAAATGTAGCCCCAGAACCCAAGAAGTGTGTCAATTGCAAAAGGATCAATCTGGAATACATTCATGCGGTGGAGAACCCTAATTGCCCTGTATATAGGCGGGCACTCAAAAGGTACATCAGGAGAGTCAACCCACTCATGGATGTTCAAAAAGCTTCGGAGGCAGCTGGCAATAGATCCATACAATGATAAGAATCCTACAGGGAAACCTCCATAGGAGCTCAACAGCACAAAACCTACTTCATCAATTGGTGCAGGAAAAAAGAACAGACATTGTGATAGTAAGTGAGCAGCACCACAATAACACTAACCATAAATGGTACACGGACGACCTTGGAACTGCTGCCATATGGTCAGTGACACAAGGGCACATAGAAGACCAGGGAAGTGGTGAAGGATATGTATGGCTAAGAACTGGGGGAGTTACCTATTTCAGCTGCTACTTCACACCAAATGAGTCCATTCGTAACTTTGAAAGAAAATTGTGGGGCCTTGAAGATGCTATTCAAATAGTGAGTGGGGACAAAATAGTGGCAGGGGATTTCAATGCAAGGGCTCTAGAATGGGGCATGCCTGACCCTGACCGTAGAGGGAGGCTCATTCTGGAAATGGCAGCAAGAACAGGGTTAATACTACTCAATGAAGGAAACACGCCCACTTTCCATCGTCTGGGACAAAGGGGGACAATACCAGATATCTCCTTTGCATCAGAAACCACTGCCAGGAAAATTCGCAATTGGCAAGTTATCGAAGATTATACAGGGAGTGATCACCAGTATATATCCTTTGAATTTCTACCAGTGAACCGGCAGATAAACGACCAAATAAATAATAGCAGGAAAGATGTAGGATGGAGCTTGGCTAGATTAGACCGTGATGCAATGGTAGTTGTTTTACTGGAAGGAGATCGAATACTAGCTGACAAAGAACAGAATAATGAGCATACTGCAAATGCTGAGGAAGTAGTAAGCCAAACAATGCAGATCCTCACAAAAGCCTGCGATGCATCGATGCCGAAAAAAATCTTGACATCTGCTAAGCCCCCAGTCTACTGGTGGAATGAAGATATTGCAAAACTCAGAAGGACATGTAATCAGCTGAGGCGCAGAGCCCAGAGAAGCAGAAGAAGAGCAAATTGGCTGCAGATTCAATCAGAATACACTGAGGCCAGAAAACGACTTCGCCATGCAATAAATAGAAGTAAAGCAGACTGCTGGCAGACAATCATTGAGGAAGTAAATATTGATACATGGGCTCGAGGGTATAAGATCGTGACCGGAAAACTCCAGGTATCATGTGGACGGGTACCAATGAGTGAAGAAAGAATGGATCTCATTGTTGATGGGCTCTTCCCAACACACCCTCCCAGGAACAGTAATTATGCACCAGAGGATGTAATAGATTCCCTCTTATTCTCTGAAAGCGAATTAAAGAAAGCGATTGGAGCTTTAAAAAACAAGAAAACACCAGGACCAGATCGCATACCCTCAGAGGTGTTAAAAATAGCAACAGAAGTCTGTCCAAGGCTACTATTACGAATGTACAATTCTTGCCTTAGAGAAGGGATCTTTAGCAATAGATGGAAAAAAGCTCGCCTGGTGCTTTTAGACAAAGGAAAGGGTGATCCAAACTCTCCATCCTCTTGGAGGCCCCTTTGTATGTTGGATACTGCTGGAAATGGTTATGAGAAGCTTCTCCTGCTTCGCTTGATGCCTGCAATAGCGGCGTCAGGAGACTTATCCCCCAGACAGTATGGATTCCGAAAGGGTCGGTCCACTGCTCATGCACTGGCAGATGTAGTGAACACCTTGAAAAAAACTCAGGAAGGTAGTAGATATACTAGGAATCTGGCAATGCTAGTGACCCTGGATGTGAAAAATGCCTTCAATTCTGCAAGATGGACTGATATGTTAGAGTCTCTGGATACCACCTTTAAAATACCAAGATACTTACTAGCAGTTATGGACAGCTATCTTAAAAACCGAACACTGGTTTATGAGACGGCTCAAGGGGAAAGGGAGAAAGAAATCACCGCAGGAGCAGCCCAGGGTTCAGTTCTGGGCCCACAACTATGGAACGCGTCATACGATAGTGTTCTACGTCTGGAAATGCCAGAAGACTGCTATCTTGTCGGATATGCAGATGATGTTGCGGCAGTTATCCTGGCTAGAACCACGGAATTGGCACAGTATAAACTGAATCAAGTAATGGTAAAGATCACTAGATGGATGAAAGACCATATGTTGACATTAGCAGCAGCTAAAACCGAAGTAGTTGTGTTCACTCGAAAACGGATCCCTACCATAATCCCAATACAAATAGGGAGTACAGAAGTCACCAGCAAACCAACAGTAAACTACCTGGGAATCACATTAGATACTAAAATTACATTCTGGGAGCAAATAAAGAAATCAGCAGACAAGGCATCAAAGAAAACAACTGCTCTTAGTCATCTCATGAGAAATGTCAATGGGCCGAGACCATGTAAGCGTCGTCTCATGATGACCGTTGTACAATCAATACTCTTGTACGGTGCGGAGGTATGGGCAGATGCCCTAAACATTGCCTACTATCGCAAGAGAATTATTGCAGTTCAACGAAGAGGAGCGCTGAGGATTGCATGTGCCTACAGAACAGTGTCAGAGCCAGCCATACTCGTACTTACAAGCAGCATCCCAATCCATCTATTGGCTGCAGAACGCAAACGAATCTTTGATAGAAGAGAGGAAGGAGAAAGAGCTCATTTAGCCGCTGAAGAGAGAGAATATACAATGGCAAGATGGCAGGAAATGTGGACTTTAGAGCAGAGAGGGAGATGGACTGCACGCTTGATTCCTCAGATCAAGGTATGGCTAGATAGAAAACATGGAGAAGTAAACTTTTTCCTGACTCAGTTCCTTTCTGGGCATGGGCTGTTTTACGCATATCTCTATAAAATGGGAAAAGTAGACTCCCCAATATGTCCATACTGCCAGGAAATGGACGATGATGTGCTCCATACTTTCTTTGTATGCAAGCGATGGGCTACAGAAAGAAGAGGGCTACAGGATGCTCTGGAATTACCACCTCAAGACGTGACACCGGAGGTGGTAGTAGCCAAAATGATGGAACGAGAGCAAAAATGGAATTTTGTAGCTGCCTACGTTGAAGACATCCTCCAGAAAAAGATCATCTTGGAACGGGAGAGACAGAGGAGGAGGGAGCACATGGACCGAGAGGACTGAAGAAATTTCTCAAGGACTCGGCCTGAAGTAATGTGTTAAACAGTTCCAGGCTGAGTTCCAACGTGGGAAAAGGAAGGTGAGGTTTTAGTGTGTTTGAATCATACATAACCCGGAGTGCGGTCCCTTTTGGGTATCTTACGAGATCCGATTACCACCTTAGGATCTTAAAGATTTCCTCACCTGCCTACGTTAAAAAAAAAAAAAAAAAAAAAAAAAAAAAAAAAAAAAAAAAAAACCACTGTTATCTTAATCGAGTTTTACATTTTAACTAACTTGTAATTCGTTATTTTTTATGCACAATTTTATATATCTTTGGTGTAAAAATGGCGTGTTAAAGTGCAAAACTAGGTTATAAAGAGGTGCAATGTTTATTACCAATCCATTCAGTGTGAACGATTACCTTAAAAACTACCTCGAACTTGTGGGTTCACAGAGTGTCATTTCTCGAGAAAGCCGATTTCCTTATAAAAAGAACGATTTTTAACATTAAAACGCTATTTTCTCTACTAATTGGCAAAGTTAAATTGAATTTACCGTTGAAAAGCTGAAATTTAGGGAACGTTTTTCTCTAAAAAATAAAATTTTCCGAAGGGTTTAGAGCCTATTGAAAAATGCAGTGATAACGAGAAATTGAGAAAATTGTCATTTAGACCTACTCTCCTCCTCCTCCTACGAATAAGCTGAAAACCTCATAAAAAGTAAAAGAAAACTGAACGCTCTTTCCAACGGTGTACTTATTTTTGATTTTACAATGAACCTTGGGCGAGATATAGCTATTTTCATGACATGAAGTAAAATCCCGAAAAAATCTTGAAAGTGAAAATACTTGAAAACAAAGCGTAAGAAAAACTTTCTAAGGGGAACTTTTTGTTGGAAGTTAGTTGTAGAATCGATTTCTAGAAGGTTGTATTCTAAACTTCCTAACACCCTGTATATATTAAGTGATTCCAGGCGATAACTCCTCTTAGGATTTATATAAATAACTAGTCCGTTTTTCGATGAAAAATCACGCATCCCAAAAGAAAGGATGGGTTCGTTGTACAGGAGTTTTTGACCACAATAAATTAATCAAATTTCAAAAAATGTGCTTAAAAAATTACTAAAAATAGTTGAAAATTCTTAAATATATTTTTTTGGCAGAATATTAGTCAAATAACGTTTATTAACTATAAACGGGAACATTCAAGAATAAATATACAAAACTTGTTTAAAAATGTACTGGAATTTCATGAAAATTTACTAAAAAATAAAAAACTGTAAAAAAATTAAAATCTAAAATCCTTTTTTGAATAGCAGAATATTATTCAAGTTTTTCCAGAAAATTGACAGTTAACAATTTCTTTGCACTCAAAGTGCAATAGCATAATTAACGAAAATTCGATGCATGACTAGAACATTTCTTTTTTTTATCTAATAAGTGAAATGATGAAAGAACTTGTTCTAGTATAAACAAATATAAAAGTGACAATAAGAAGTATCAAATCCTTTCCAAAACCCTTCTGGTAGTCACCTACTCATTGCTTAGTTGCAATCGGTAGTTATTCATTTTTTTCTGATCGATCATATAGGTACTTCTTTTTTTAATTTTTTTAGGCCTTCATAAAAACATCTTAATCATAATTGGGAATCTCCGTAGGTACATAGGCAAGCATGTGTGGCGGATAGGTACTTACATTTACTTACAAGGATTGCACGATTAGGTGGATACGTGGTTTTGAACAGCATTAAGAAAACCGAATCATGTGAGGCACAAACTCCCCAGTGTGTCATTCCAAATGAATAAGCATCGTAGTATTCAGACCTTGGGATATATTTGGAAGAATTCATTGTCGTCCAATGCTTCCATCAGAAGTGGCTTGACTGTAATACGAAAAAGACAAACTGAAGTTAGTAGGTACCTACCGATTGTAAACTCATACCTGAACATCTAGAGCATGCATACATTTGCATAGAACACGATTGTAATTGCGAAAATCATTCGTTGGTTCTGAGTCAACTGCGATAATATTCGCGAATTTGAGTGCGTGAATACGATGGTATTGGCGTAATCGCATTCGTGTAATTGTATTCGTATTTGCGAATCGCTGACGGACGAATAGGAATATTCGAATACAAATATTCATATTCAAACGCTCAAATTTGCGGATATAATCGTAGTAGACAGAATCAACGAATAATTTTCATTTACTCAAAATTCACTGGGTTCATCCCTTCAATATGATGAAAGATGAGGTGGGGGCATTCAACGTACTTTTCAACCAACTAAGATAGGATAAAGATCAGTTTTTCACTACATCGTAGGTACCTACTTCCAATTTGATGCTCTGAGTATCAAGGACTCTATCCTAAAATGTTACAGTCATGCAGCATGATCGTATGAGCGAATTTCCGTAAATTATCGTATTTTATTTATAATTGTTTTGAAATGTGAGCACTGTAAGTGGAAAGAAAGTGTTAACTATCAATATATGGCAGAAAACTTGTTCAAATATATGTATGCAATAAAGTAATTCCTGCTAAAAATCTTCTGACTTCCATACTCTCCGCAATGGCAGCTGTTCGTGAGAGTTCCGAACCTAAAATTAACTTCATCGGGCAGAATAGCTCTAATAAGAGACAAATTGAACCCCGACTAAGATGTGCAGACTTCCGTTCTAATAATAAGTTTAAGACCCAAAACTTCTAAACAATTTCTAAGCCCAGCTCGTCTGGAAAGAATGATATAATGTCATCTCTCACACTGCCATAAATAAGTCTTAATTTTGACTCTTTTAAAACATGGATTAACATCTTAGTGTTGATAAAGTTGTCACTAAATCCATCATTATAATAATTTTCCAACTCCATTATTCCAATATGACATGATGCAATGATTTTTATGAAGAAATTTCAAAACGTCAACCTCTGATAAACTGCACACCCACGCGTGTAAACAGAAATATAGGTAATGATGATAATGATCTCTATTTCGCAATATCCAAGACACATTATGAGCATTTCTTACAGGTCCCTCATCAACATGATGTTAGTAATGGCCTGGTGTTTTTTGACTGGTGACATGCAACGATTTTCATTAGTTGACTATAATGATTTAAAACAAATAAATAAATTCCCAAAATATATGCAATTAATCTGAGATATGTAAATGTGGTAGGCAATAACATGTTAACGAAAATAATGTTCTTAATTTTGCAATGTCCAAAAGAACACTCCATTAGGGTTCCTACTTAACTAGTATTTTTTAATGGTTCATTTGACCCTAATAACGAACCTTTTAGGAATATGTGGAGTATAATGTATGCATATACAAACAAAAATAATGATATTTATTTTGCGGTATCCAAAACAATATAAGAGCTTTTGTAAAAGGTTCCTACTCAACTTATTAGGGACGTCTCAGTTTGATGGTAGTAATGGCCTAGTGTTTAGGTCGGGGGCGCACCAGGCAGGGGCTTCGGCCATCCTCTCCCTCTTCTTCCCTATCCCACAACCTCGTCCACTGCCCCAGTGAATTCACACTAGTGTGCCCACTGTGAGAAAAGCTTCAGTTCCAAGCGTGGCCTCAGAGACCACGTCTGGCACAAGCATCCTGTTCAGGCCAAGGCTGCAATTGATATAGAGCGAGAGTGACCCAGGCATGCTTCTGAGGGTTTGCGGAGAATGGCAGAAGAGGAGGCAGAGGCTGTGTGCAATGGGGAACGTCATATCAATGTGCGTCCTTATAGGTTCTTACTTCAACTGGTGGTCATTTTATGGGGGCTCTTCCTTTCATCCCACTGTTCCTCACCATCCTTCTGCAACATCCCTCATCCCTTGAGCCGGTGTTGTGTAAACCTGGGCGTCCTCCTCACTTTTTTTCATTTATTGGTTTATTTTTCAATTTAATGGTGTGACTCCTCCGCTTCCCAGGGGAGTTTTATTTAAAAAAAAAAAAAGTGTGTGTCATTCTGGACGATAACTCTCCTTAATATTGAGATAGGTATTCGCAAAAATGTGCTTAAAATATACTATAATACGATACTTACACCTGAGAATGTTGAAGGCGAGCGTCAGGACTCGTCTGGTCTGCTCTAGGTCGTCCCCATTGAACCTTGCTTCTTCTCTGCATTTCTCCGATTCGGAGAGCAGCCTACTAGTGAGGATGAGATCCTCATATGTCCACGAGTTACAGCAGGTGATTGAGTCCTCGTATCCATCTCGAATAACGTTACATTGCTCAGCGGCTGGAAGAATGTCTTCCGATAGGGGCACGTGTTTGTACTTCCTGAATCAAAAATACAACAATTCGTTACATTGTGTAGGTATATATTATGAATGAAGTTTTAACGTTGTCATCTACTAAGTATTAACAACTATCCGGGCAGATTGCTAACGAATGAGAGGATCCCGGAGAGTAGTGAGGTGTCTGGGAACCAATGGAGCCCTGCTGCCTCCACCTCGCTAAGAGAAAAAGTAAAATTGAACAAAAACTGGTCATCATAGCCTCAGAACCGAGTCCTCAAACATCTATACGTATATTGATTAAGTATGGATAAACGAATTTTTCTACGCAATAAATAATTTTTTTAAATCTAGTACCTAAGTCGAATAATGTCGGGAAATCCCTAACAGCCATACATAATCAGGACAAGAGAAAACCGTATAACCACGACCTTGTGAAAAGTTCTAATACTTTAACCAAAAGTCAGCGCAACAGCCCAAAAATGAACATGATTACCATTTTGTTTGGGTCGAAAGTGGTTAAAATATGGTGAAAAATAGTGTGGATCGGACACACTCATCTATCGTTATACGATCAAAAAATCAGCAACTCAATCTGAAAAGGAGTAAATAAATGGGGAGACCAGCAAGAAAACCACTTCTGTCACTTCATGTAACTAATAACTGTCGTCACTAGCTGTGGTCACAAAAATAATATTTCCTTAAGTGTTTATCATACGAAGTTGAATGGCATTTTCATATAAATAACTTAGGTTAATTATTATGTAGCTCAATTTACTGCAGTTTACGTGAAAGATGAGAGTCGATGGGACCGGGACTAAAGAGTTTGTGGTAACTGCGAGTTTTATTTTCACAACATTGGTTTGGTGCACCTGTTGGTTCAAAATAAGTTACAACGATAACTTGGGCGTCAAAAATAATATTTAGTATTAATAGTATTTATCTTGAGGAATTACACATGTGCTACCTATACCTACCTATAGGTACTAAAAGTACAACTAAATTGATGTTGAACAGTTAAAGAGTTGTGTTATTCTTTGAAATAATAAGTAGGTTGGTACTTGATAGAAGTAAAGAAAACCAAACAAATAGGTAGGTACCGTGTTTCTGACATTAAAAAAATACAATTTCTACGGGGGAACCTAATTAAATATTTTGTCGATATTCACAAAGAACGTATTTTAATTAGAACTATATTGTTCGTGTCCGATTTTGTTTTAATATAACTTTAAACAAATAAACAAGGAGAACGGAGCTAGTTGAAGAGCCCAAACGAACAGCACGTTTAGGCCCGATTCACACATTTAAGGCAAGGCGCAAACAGAAACTTAGGCTGGTGAGGTGACGGAGGGTGATGTAGCTCACGGGAGACCTACTCGGAGGCACCGTGCGCAAATAGAAAAGTAGGTTGTCGGTGACCGACTCCTGTTAACGCAATCAATCGCTGAACGAGATCTCAATCATGGACGATGCAGTGGCAGACTCATGTGAGACTCATTATTAAATTTAATATTAACCTCTTTTACACAAACATACAAAGTTTGATAACTAACCACTGTTTAACTCCGCTTCGATTCTGACTTCTTCCTATTTTTAGCGAATTTTTCTAGAAAATGAAGCAGGATGGCTCCTAATTTCGAAATCAAAATTTTCGAAAATTCTCTTAATAGAAATCCGATTAAGGCGTTCTGAAACAGATCCTGGAGTTGGATGTTTTTTCATATGTACCTATACATGTGTCATTCTAGACGATTAATCAGTCCGTGCGAATATGTTTAGATTATGTCAGCATCAATCACAGGCTATTAAATTTTTTTCTAGCCTTAACCATAGGGAGGTGTTTGTGGTTAGGAAAAAAAGGGAGGGGTGTTTCAATGGAATAATTTGGTCATCACCGAACGAACTGGTGATCTGATATTCGGAAGAATGAAACTGGATTAGCCTATACAAAAACGGAAGTTAGTGAAAAACGTTTTCTATTTCCACGAAAAATAAAGAGTTACAATGTTTCTCTTTATTTTTCGTGGAAATAGACAACGTTTTTCACTAACTTCCGTTTTATAATGGGTTTCCACAACTTCGTGATTTAATTCGTATTAGCCTAAACGTTCTTTTGGGTTACCTATCAAGAATATTTTTAATCTGAAATATGGGGGGTGTTTGTGGAGAGGGAGTGGGGGTTGATCTCAGTAGTTTGGTCCTAATAGGTAATTTATAAGTAAGTACTTTCAAGTAAGGACTGTTTTTAATCAGATCCATTGTGGTGTCCCAAGATGTGATGGGTGAGGTGGGGCTTTCATATATTCAAGTCAACCTGTCCAACGCACGGGTGAACGAGCTAGTCTTCCATAAGTAAAAGGGAAATTACAAAATTCTTAGCATTAAACTCTTCATACCGTTGTTCCAAGAGCTCCATGACGGACGCGAACTGCTCAGCATGATCTGGTGCGAGATCTTTTGTCACAATAGGTTGATTATTAGGATAATTCCCGAATCTTTCTTAGTGGTTCTTGTGAATGAAGATCGGATAGTAGATCATCGTTCCTTCATTTCGATTTTAAGATCAGGCATGTTGAAGGCATTTACTTCCACGGAAATACGATAAACCAAAACAAAATATCTACTCGTGGAAATTTTTCTTAGCTAGGACGCTCTTCAAAGACTTTATTTTGATCGAAGTTGGTCCTGTCATGGTTGCCAAATGTTGGGAAAAAGAAGCTTGATATTTCCACAACGAACTTTATTCAAATAAAAAAAGTAGATAATTACTGATCTTGACACAAACACGACATGAAATTCAAAACCAATCATTTCAGTAATCATTTGCTTGATTGGTGTTGTTTTGTTTGGGAATTGTGTTATTCGGATCAATGTTGTTGTTTCCCCTGCTATTCTCGCCCATAACTAAACTGGGTCTTAACGGTTACCTACACATTACCATGATCAATAGTAGAGTTCTCGATCAAAAAACAAATTTGTGCGAAATCGAGCACGGTTGCGCATTGCGCACGCGATTTAATCTGGCGGGGAAGTCACTAATAATTTCAACAAGAAACCGTCGAAATCCTCTCAGTCGTCTGGGAGCCAAGGCACGGACTCACTCACAGACCGAGAGACTCACGGATTTTATATTTTGATATTTTCCGATGTTATTAAAATTAATCTCTAGTAACTTCATTATTGGTGAAAATTTAACACAAGTTTTCAAAAAACATTTCAGACTTGGCCGCTAAAGAAGAACGTCTCGAATTGCCACTAACGAAGACATCATCCACATGATGTTTCAAACATCTGATCCATTCATTACATTTTTACGACCATAACCGAAAAAAAAAACCCTTCCACTTGCACCAAAGGCGATTGCTCTATTAGAAGAGCATCTAAAAAAAGCGCATGCACTATAATTATTACTCCACCAATAGCGATATAATACATAGGGAATTTTTTCCAGGAACATATACCCATCTAATCCCCGAGTTTGAACGAAATCGGACTAATAGATGATAAGAAATTGACGTTACAATAAATTAACGTATGCGCATGCGAATAGACTACTATCTATATGGCGGCAATGAAAATTATAGGGGACTGTCTAGAAGCCTCCCGCACAATCCCTTAAAATTTCATCAAAATCGTTCGATTACATTCGGAGTATTTCCTGTGTCAATCAATATTAGTTTGGCGCATGCGCAATGGTTATTACTCTACCAATCACGATATCATTTACTGGGCATTCTTCTAGAATATATACCCTATTAAATCTGTGTTTAAATGAAATCGTATCATCAGATGACGAGAAATCGACGTTATGAAAAATTCATAGTAGCGCACAGGCTACTGTTGATTCGAAGGTATTGAAAATTATAGGGGATCGTCTAGAAGCTAATCCGCGCAATCCCTGAAAATTTCATCGGAATTGGACTGAAACTTGGTATAGTTTTGGGCGTGACAAGGATTTACCACAGACAGACAGACAACAGACAGACACGGAACCAATATTGATCAGCAAGTTATGAAACGGAAAAAGCAAGTGGAAATTTTGATTTTGAAGGACAACAACTTTTTCGACTTCAATCGCGAACACATAGCTCCCCTACTTTCAGTAGTGATAAGCAAAAATCATTCTAATATTGTCAATGATTGTTTATGAATAATGATAAACTCCTCTCTACTTGGCATGCAATGCTCCTGCTTCCTCTTCCTGATAGTGCAAGTGACTACACGATAAAAGGAGATGCGCTTCAAGCAAACTCGCCACAAGATCCTCCATAATGCATATCATGAGGACAGGAAAGGGAATCCTGAGGAGGAGTTGTGAAAGCTTCAAATTACGAGTTTATTGGAGGATATCCGCCCGACTCCTTCCTACGTCAGATATCTCCAAACGTCATAGCATGAGGTCATACCACACTATCCGAAAATGTGGAGCCCCGACTGGCTGGGGCCAAATAACTCAGCGAAAATACATATCACTGCTGTGAAAAATTAAGGAATCACTGTCGAAAAACTTGGTTTTGGGATTCACGGTGGCCGAATTGTAAAATACCTGTCTACTGAGACAAAGTCTCACTTGTTGGTAAATAGACATCAAACGCGGCACCTCATGTGGAACCACGAAAAGCATAGTTTTAAGACAGTTCAGTACTAACCGATTAGTCAGATGTTGAATGTTTTTACGTATTTGTTTTCCAGCTCTGTTTTTCTAAAGGTAGGCCATTATTTTATGTGGGTAGAAGGGCAAACGGGAAACTTCCCCGGGATCAAGAGGTTCTAAGGCAAAGATCAGAATAACTACGTTTCGACGGAATAAGCTTGAAAACGTCCAGACGTTCGTCTATATTTTCGTTCACTACAACCGGAAAACACCATTTCATGTCTCGAAACTCGCGTGGGAACAAATCGGAACTTTAACGAACATTTTAAGACCAACCCGAGCAAAAACCGTCGAAATTTACTAGGTCTAAGGCGGAAAAAACCATTGCGGGGAACGCATTTTTTCGTCATTTCCCGCAAATTTTCGCTGAATTCTCAGGAATGACAGCATCTTTCAGCGATTTTGACGGTACCATCATGTTCTACGGGTCCTGAAACGTAACTTTGTCACTGACATACGAAGTGCTCTTGATCAAATTTTAATGTGGCAGCGGATAGAAGATTGGGCGCTCTGGGAAAAAAACGCGCATTAAAAGCGGCTCCCTCCCCCTCCCGCCCATCAGACCATGGTTCGGGTGGGATTCGAAAATTTTAAAATACCCTATATTCTGACCGAAAGATTTCCGGTCACGATAAAAATTAAAAAAATAAAAACCGTTCGGATCCCTTCGTCTGTTTGGCTGAGAAAGCGACACTGACTCACAAAGTTTCATTCTTAATAATTTAACGAGCCTTGTTTTCTCGCTCGCTTCGGTCGCTCGATATGGCTGTATAGGGATGTGCAGATCAGATGGGATATATTATCCATCCTGAGTTCGTAGGAAAAACCCCGTTGAAGTCCGACGTGAGTAGAAGATGTTGCTCGCTTCGCTCGATAGGGGTGGGTTTTCTCGCTCGCTCGGTGTGCAATGTATAGATGCGACGTTATAGTGTCCATACCACTGAGACCTGGAGCCCATGGTTCGGGTGAGGGTGGACAATTTGAAAATTGCTTACAATCTCTTTCTATAGACAATCCAAGGGAATCGGACTGAAACTTCGTATAGTTTTGGGCGTGACAAGGATTTACCATACACAGACATCAGACAGGCTGATAGACACGGAGCCAAAATTGATCAGCAAGCTCTGAAACGCAAAAGGCAAGTGGAAATTTCGATTTTGGTGGACAAACCTTTTTTCAACTCCAATCACGAACCTTCGGTAGTGAGGAAGCAAAACATTTTACATTACCTCTACAGTTTTTGTTTACCCTTGAAAGAAACAAATTGGGCGATCATTTGTTTGAAAACGCAACATTTGTTTTCTCCACAAAGTGTGTGTGTGTGTGCTTGGTTTACTTCAGAATGGACCATTCTATTGAGTTGGGTTCTATCGTAAACTCTTTTTCTGGACGTCTATTCACCGATAGGTGAGATGTTGTCTCAATGGACAGGCCAACCTGAATCCAAAACTGAGTTTTTTCGACAGTGATCCCTTAATTTTTCACAGCAGTGTAGTTGTAAGACAGCTGGAGGTTGCAAAACGGCAGGCCTCATATGCATCGACTGCATCGGCGAGAGCTGCATGAACATGCCTGGCGTTCCCTAGGGCGAAATGAGCATTACCCATGTGAGCGAAAAGGTATTTCAACTATTTTTAAATAGAAGAAGATTCCATCCTAAGAAGTTTGGCATCAACTGCACTCCTCTACGATGAGTAGTTTTCAGGCAGGAGGGGTGCTTTGACGTCACCAGTGTGCGAAACTTTGAAAAATCATAGAAAGAAACTACTCAACGTAGGAAAGTGAGGATGGTATAAAATTTCTTAGAATGGAATATATTTTCATTTAAAAATATAAAATGAATACCCAGGCAACGCACATTGAGTAAAAGATAGTGGGAAACGAGAATGTTCTATTTATCCAGACAAGCGCAAGTAGTTGAAGAGGAGGAGGATGGAGGGTTGCCTGCAAAGTGGAGGAGAATGGTGTCCGAATATTTACTAATACAATCAATATTACAAAATTATAGTTAATTATAGTTAGTATTACATCATTATTGTTAATAAACAATTATCGATAATAATGTTCAAGTATGTTTTATGTTTCCCTCATTGGCCAGATACATTTCTAAGAAAATCAGTTTTTCATTAATTCATTTCGGCAATAATACTATAAGTACTACTTGAAATCATCACCCTCAATATGGGAGATAGTACAATTAAATTGTGTTTAATTAAATTGTGTTTTAATTAATTAATTAATTAAATTGTGTTAAT
The DNA here is from genome assembly GCA_030762985.1 of Adelphocoris suturalis. Classification (NCBI taxonomy): domain Eukaryota; kingdom Metazoa; phylum Arthropoda; class Insecta; order Hemiptera; family Miridae; genus Adelphocoris; species Adelphocoris suturalis. The sequence continues at coordinate 48,896,226 of CM061045.1, read as the reverse complement.
TATTTATTTAATTTTAAATTGTGTTTGTTAATTATTAATTAATTAAATTAATTAAATTGTGTTTAATTAAATTGTTTAATCAATTTAATTGTGTACAATTAAATTGTGTTTAAAATTGTGTAGCCATACCAAAGTCATTCTCATTCAGACGAACCACCTTTGGTGTAGGAAGAAGAAGAGGTCTGGCGACAATTTTGAATTTTTCGTCAGAAATGTGCTAAAAATTGAAGAAATTTCCATTTCCAGTTGGTGCCTTTTAAATACCTAAGTAGTTGTTCTAAGATATTCAATTTTTTTTCTTTTTTTCTTTTGGGGTAACCGTTTCAGAGATTGAAGCACTCAAAAATCCAACAAGCTAAAAATGTATCCAAAATTAAAGAAGAAGAAGAAAAAAAGTACGAAGAAAAAATGTACGACAATGTCCATGTTTTTTCGCTATAGCTCAGCACGCATAATTATTCGGAATAGGCGAACCAGGGGTTTTACTACTCATATTATTCCTAAAAGCATATTAGGTGGATAGGTATCGGAACAACCCAACCCTTTATTTAAGAAGTGGGTCTTTTGAGGATAAATCAACTGGCCTAACCAGTGGTACGGAACGATTTGACGTGATATGGTAGCTGGTACGTGTATTTATTTTCTCAACCACTTCAACAGAGTAAGGCAGAATGCTGTAAATTTCAGACGTTCTGAAAACGCTAATATGTAACTGTTATGGCAGCCAAAATTATCAACTAGGCAGGTCTAATGAACATCTTAGAACAGTTTCCAGCCATTCTGGTCAGTTTTCAAAACGCAGCATTATTCGATGGCCCTTAAAGTCTGAGGACTTTGACAAATTTTAGGTACCGAAGTTTAGTCATTTTGGATTCGATTGAATAGCATTCAACTGAATTTTAAATTTTGGTCAGTTTTGGCAAGTTGGTAAGTGGCAGCCCAAATTTTCAACTAGGAAGGTCAAATGAACGTCTTAGAACAAATTCCAGTCATTTATCTCTCAGTTAAATTGAGTGCAAAATTTCGTCAAATTTAAACTGGTCAACTTTCAAAATGCAACAATATGGGACGTTCTTTGGTAATACTCTTAGCCTTTGAGGACTGAGTGACCGACAGCAGCGAGGTTTAGTCGTTTTGATTTCGGTTGAATTGTAGTAAACTAAAATTTAAATTTTGGTCAGTTTTGAAAACGCATGTTGGTAACTGGTCTGGCAGCCTAAATTTTAATCCAGGAAGTTCTAATGGACATTTAAGAAAATATTCCTGTCATTTATCTCTCAGATGAATTCAATGCAAAATTTAATGAAATACAAAGTGCTCAGTTTTAAAAACGCAAATAGGTAAGTGGTCTGGCAGCCTAAATCGTCGATCAGGTCGGTATGCCAAATGTGTTAAAGAAAATTCGAACTATATGTTATTTCAATCAGAATTTTCTAGAGGAAAGGAGGGGCGCGGACTGCCAGAAGAACGGTTCTTTATACAGGGCAATGAGAACTACAAATTTATTGGGTTAGTTGTTAGTCGAAAGAACTACAAATTTAAGAATGTTAGCTTTACGTTCTATGGTTAAATATCGATGTTTATGGTTCTTGATCTAATAACCAATCTCGTCTTCAAGGAAGAGTGAAGACACAGGACAAATGCTAAAATAACTCGATGTGTAGGAATGGATCAACCCATCATTAACCGAATGGTGAATTTGCGAAAATACGTTTACCAGAGAAAAGCGGGTCTAGTGCTGTTATGATGAAGGAGCCCTCTATAGCGACACAACTCGGTGCGGTAGACCCAAGACCTCCAGGCCGGGCTGCTCGGTAGATGAGCGTGCATGAGAAAAATCCGACAGGCCCAAGACAGCCAACCACGAAGCATCGAATGTTGGTGAAAAACTTAGTGGATTCCACGTCACTCCTCTCCCCTCCATCAGGAGTTGGCGCTTTGGCAGACACCTACCTCTCGTGTATCCGCTTTATCTGTTACTTCCTCATTACGAGTCACGGAAGCCCTGTCAGCACCAGCAGGTGGATGGTGATCTCTCTGCTGGCTGTTTAAAATTAGCGAAGGAGTTCGTGCATTAATGTTGGTTTACATCTGATCCCTTGGAGTAACGTTTGTCTGATCCGTCCTTATTAATAAAAAGAGTTCCAGCTTCCAAAAAAGGGTCAGGAAGTTTTGATTTAGATTTATTATTTTGAATTATGAAACAAAAGGAAATTATTGATTAAAATTGTTGATCGCAGCTTCAAATTACGCTGAGCCACCTACGACCTAGTAGATCAAAACTTGGGCGATACCGATATGTGAAAATAATATTCTAAATTTCTATTGATTTAATAAGTATTTCTATAAAATTTTATCTGTAAGCGAGGGTAATTTCACAGGTTTTCTTCCTATACCAAAAACCCGTTTCAAAATATAATTCGCTCTCTTCATGATATTTCCGGTTTGATATACTATCTTATTTGATTAAAACAAATAAATTTTATTTAGCACATTTTTGGAAATTCTGCTTTGGAAATCATTGGAAAAAATTGCTGTTCAACAAAGAAGAATGCTTATTTTTCTGGCAAAACGGGTGGAATTATGCGCAAAAGTGCGCTAATTGTGAAATAGGTACTGCAATTTAGCTGCTGGATTGAAATTCAAATCACTCATCGCTCCATTCTCTGCTATCTTCACTTAGAAGAGGTAAGTTAGGTTACAAAATTAAATTCTCTGTGATTTTTCAATAGCTCCATGTGAATTTACAAAAAGTGAGCTACTCGTGTCCAACCCAATACCTCCCATAAAACGGAAGTTAGTGAAAAACGTTGTCTATTTCGGGTGACTACGCGAAGCCCCCCGTCCGAAGTGAAAGTCATTTGCGCTGTACTCTGTGCTCCCCGGCAAGTTCTAGCAAGCGTACGCGAAGCGTCCCGTGCCGAGAGAATGGGTGTACGTGATGCTCCCCGTCGAACTCTCGTGTGGTTCAGGAGGCATTCTGTGATTGGATACTTTCCGCACCGAGTGAAAAAAGCCCACCTGTATGGAGAGTACATCCACTATACCTTCATTGGTGACAGTGCATTGTATCCCCCCAAGATGTGGGCCAGCCGGGTGGGTGACTGCACACTGAGTACCACAAACATATGCGAGAGTTTTCATGCACAATTCAAGGACATCCACCAAAATATATTTGTCTTTTTTGATGCTTTGGTCAAATACCAAACTGATGTTTACATCAAGATAAATACAGAGGAGGGGAATTATAGGCGAAGTAGGTCAATTAACAAGAACGTGTGGTTGGAGAAACTGATTGAGAAGTACGATTCGCACACCATCACCCTTATCCAATTTTATACAAATTGTTTCATGTAAATACCAGCCAAAATTTGATGTTTGACGACTGACGTAATTTCTCTTATTGACGACGCTCACGATATTATTCTGTGACATAATTAAATTAACTTTGTTGTAATATACTATAATTATTCATGCATGACGTTTTGTTCACCAAGCTCCCTTATGATCTACCCTGATCTACCATGCAGTTTATTTAAGATGAAATTGAATTTTGCACGGGGATCTTCGAGTACACGAAGAGAAAGGAGGCGGGGAGCTTCGTGTACATGAGGAGAACGGAGGCGGGGAGCTTCGCACACACGAAGAGAAAGTAAGCGGGGAGCTTCACGTATAAAAACTTGTAGATGGGGAGCTTCGCGTATGCGCCCTCTATTTCCACGAAAAATAAAGAGTTACAATGTTAAATCGATTTCGACGGTTAGGCCATCATCAGTAACAACACTGAAGACACATTAGAAAGGACACAGCTTATATAGAGACAGGTGAAGGGAGATTGAATCCCATTGGTCGAGAGAAAGGAAAGGGGCAGGAGGTACAACCAATCAAGTGCATACAAAGTGAAAGGGAGATTGAATCCCATTGGTCGAGAGAAAAGAAAGGGGCAGGAGGTACAACCAATTAAGTGCATACAAAGTGAAAGGGGATTATAGCTAATCAGATGAACTGAAAGGGGGGAAATAACTAAATAGGGTTTCAACAGTGTGAAGGGATAATTCCAAGGTTTACAGAAATGGACCTATCAGTGGTGAAATATATTGAGGTATATCCTCATTTAAACATTTACCAGACCTGTCACTTTTGATAATTTCGAATTTTTCAAGTACATTCAACATGCCTCCCTTTGGGCAAAAATGAAGAAATTCTACAAACTGTCTGTCTGTCAAATCAAAATTGTAACTATGATTAGATTCCTTAAGATGTTTTGCAAATGTAGACTTACCCTTATTTTCCCTGAAATCCTCCATATGCTCGTCTATTCTTTCCCTAAATTTCCTACCAGTCTGACCGCAATATTCGTAGCCACAAGAACATTTTAATTTATAAACTCCACTTTTATCCTGCACACTAATTTTGTCCTTAACGGATCCTAGTAATGCTTTAAGACTATTTTTATTTTTAAAACCTACTTTATAACCTCTCGATGATAGAATTTTGCCAATTTTATCAGAAATTTTCCCATAATAAGGTAAACTTATCCATTGCTTTTCTTCTAAAGTTACATCTTCCCGAGCCAGATTGGAAACTTTTTCCCTACTCTTTTTCCTAAGAACCTTATCCCATATGGTATCAACGAGATCTCCTCCATATCCGTTACTAGCCGCTATGCTTTTGATAATGGATTTTTCTTTTGATAAATTTTGTTCACTCATTGGAATAGATAGTGCTCGGTTGATCATACTATGGAAGGCTGCATGCTTATGTACTAAAGGGTGATTTGAACTACTACGGATCGTTATATCGCTATATGTATCTTTTCTATAGATTGAAAAATCATGCTTTTCATTTACTAAAGAGATGGACAGATCAAGAAAATTTAGTTTATTCCCGCCGAATTCGAGGGTGAATTTGATATAGGGATCTAATTTATTGATTTTTTCGTGAAAAGAATTTAGTTGTCTTTCTGTGCCCTTCCATAGAATCATCATCGACATATCTATACCAATAGAGAAGATTATTTGTGTTAAAAGTTGTAAATATTTGTTGTTCAAGATAATCCATGTAAATATCTGCAAGCAGAGGAGATAACGGAGAACCCATAGCAACCCCTGGCTGTGTATAGCATTGCCCCTCGAATAAAAAGTAATTTTGATCCATACAGACAGACATCAAATTAAACAATTCATCCTTTTCGAAGATATTAAGTTTAGAGCCGTGAATCAGCCTGCATACCACATCTTTGCAGCTAGCTACATCGATATTGGTGAACAGACTAACCACATCAAAAGAGGCGAGTTTAGCATTTGGAGGCATCTGAATGTCCTTAATTTTGGAGACCAAATCATAAGAATTTAGTACAGTATGTTGAGGCCGAAAGTTGATTTTGTTTCTAAATAAAATATTGAGTTTTTTAGCCAATTTGTAGGCAGGAGCACCAATATAAGACACCACCATCGGTCCTCATTTTAGGGAAGGAGCGGATGAGACGCTCCTTCTACAAATTGGCTAAAAAACTCATATTTTATTTAGAAACAAAATCAAGGCCTCAACATACTGTACTAAATTCTTATGAGGTCTAAAATTAAGGACATTCAGATGCCTCCAAATGCTAAACTCGCCTCTTTTGATGTGGTTAGTCTGCTGCAAAGATGTGGTATGCAGGCTGATTCACGGCTCTAAACTTAATATCTTCGAAAAGGATGAATTGTTTAATTTGATGTCTGTCTGTATGGATCAAAATTACTTTTTATTCGAGGGGCAATGCTAACACAGCCAGGGGTCTTGGGTTCTCCGTTATCTCCTCTGCTTGCAGATATTTACATGGAATCTTGAACAACAAATATTTACAACTTTTAACACAAATAATCTTCTCTATTGGTATAGATATGTCGATGACATCATCATTCTATGGAAGGGCACAGAAAGACAACTAAATTCTTTTCACGAAAAAATCAATAAATTAGATCCCTATATCAAATCACCCTCGAATTCGGCGGGAATAAACTAAATTTTCTTGATCTGTCCATCTCTTTAGTAAATGAAAAGCATGATTTTTCAATCTATAGAAAAGATACATATAGCGATATAACGATCCATAGTAGTTCAAATCACCCTTTAGTACATAAGCATGCAGCCTTCCATAGTATGATCAACCGAGCACTATCTATTCCAATGAGTGAACAAAATTTATCAAAAGAAAAATCCATTATCAAAAGCATAGCGGCTAGTAACGGATATGGAGGAGATCTCGTTGATACCATATGGGATAAGGTTCTTAGGAAAAAGAGTAGGGAAAAAGTTTCCAATCTGGCTCGGGAAGATGTAACTTTAGAAGAAAAGCAATGGATAAGTTTACCTTATTATGGGAAAATTTCTGATAAAATTGGCAAAATTCTATCATCGAGAGGTTATAAAGTAGGTTTTAAAAATAAAAATAGTCTTAAAGCATTACTAGGATCCGTTAAGGACAAAATTAGTGTTCAGGATAAAAGTGTGGTTTATAAATTAAAATGTTCTTGTGGCTTCGAATATTGCGGTCAAACAGGTAGGAAATTCAGGGAAAGAATAGACGAGCATATGGAGGATTTCAGGGAAAATAAGGGTAAGTCTACATTTGCAAAACATCTTAAGGAATCTAATCATAGTTACAATTTTGATTTGACAGACAGACAGTTTGTAGAATTTCTTCATTTTTGCCCAAAGGGAGGCATGTTGAATGTACTTGAAAAATTCGAAATTATCAAAAGTGACAGGTCTGGTAAATGTTTAAATGAGGATATACCTCAATATATTTCACCACTGATAGGTCCATTTCTGTAAACCTTGGAATTATCCCTTCACACTGTTGAAACCCTATTTAGTTATTTCCCCCCTTTCAGTTCATCTGATTAGCTATAATCCCCTTTCACTTTGTATGCACTTAATTGGTTGTACCTCCTGCCCCTTTCTTTTCTCTCGACCAATGGGATTCAATCTCCCTTTCACTTTGTATGCACTTGATTGGTTGTACCTCCTGCCCCTTTCCTTTCTCTCGACCAATGGGATTCAATCTCCCTTCACCTGTCTCTATATAAGCTGTGTCCTTTCTAATGTGTCTTCAGTTATTGTTTGTTACTGATGATGGCCTAACCGTCGAAATCGATTTAACATTGTAACTCTTTATTTTTCGTGGAAATAGACAACGTTTTTCACTAACTTCCGTTTTATAATGGGTTTCCACAACTTCGTCGCGAGTGATTTAGTTCGTACCAATACCTCCCATTAAGAATGAAAATGCTTACATTCCGTGAGAGAGTACCGCAATTGAAAGCTAACAATTGGGCATACCTATGCAGAAAAAGTAGTAAACATCTTCACGAACTCTCAAATTCCACGGGAAAATCCCTCTCTAATTATTAGCAATCCCATAATAATTTTTAAGATCGCTAAACTCTGACGTTCAGAGAAGTTTGCTTCACATGGATGGGTGAAGGCTCCCTTGATGTGAACTTGATTAATTTGGTGATCGGTTTTCATCCGAAGCTCCAAAATATGAATGTCAACGATACCTGTGCAAAATATTTCCTATGAATGTTGAACTCGATTTAAAAAGGAAATTGGATTATTTAAACATCCCAAAAGCTGAAGGACAACGACGGCTTTAAGCCTTCTGATTTTCGGGAGCGGCCGCCGCTAGAGACTACTAAGTACTCAGTTTTATTCTAATTTCCCACTTAGTCCAAGAGCCAGGGCCTAAAATAGGTAGTAATTTGAGGAAAAGGTTTGAGACTAGATTTTGAAAATTTAGTACGTTCTGAGTGAGAAAATCTTTGTCTGCCATCTCAAAATCGGTGGAATACCAAATGGCGACCTCATAAATATGGCTTAATTAGCCCATTTTAAAGTGTTTCTTCAATTCTTTCTCTTCAATAGAAAATTTTATACGTAGCAAAGTTATTGAGCATTAAAAAAAAGATTCGATCCCAAAAGTCTGCATTATCAATCAATATAAGCGAATTACAAACAATTGACTTCAAAAGATATTTAGACTTTTGCCCTTCAAAAACCCCTAGCGACCACAATATTGGTCTGATTCAGGTCTGCCAAGCCTCATTCGGTTCACTTTCTGAAGTTCGTTTGAGCAAGTTTTTGCTCAGACCGTTTCCCATTAAAGTACAAAGTAAAAGGCCGTTTTTGCGAACGTTATGTGTACAATGACATAAAATTCAAAAGTTCGGCTGTAAGTCAATAGAAAAAGGTCTCCACTAAAATATGCTCAATACGAACTTTGGAAAGTATTTAATTTTACTTAGAATGAGCTTCGGCAGACTGAAATCAGGCCAATATTAACGCCACTAGGTGATTTTGAAGGGCAAAAGTCTTGAGGGGGGAGGAGAGGACTCGCCCAAAATTAGTCCTATTTTCTATTTTTTGTAATTCGCTTATTTTATGAGATAATTCAGAGTTTTGGGATCGAATCATTTTGTTTTTTACGCTCTACAACTTTGCTATGTAAAAAAAATTCTGTAGAATGTACGGTTTAGGAATTATTAGAGTAAAACTTTAAAATGGGGAAATTATGCCATCTTTATGAGGCCGCCATTTTGTATTCCACCAATTTTGAGATGGCAGACAAAGATTTTCTCACTCAGAACAGATTAAATTTTTAAAATGTAATCTCAAAACTTCTCCTCAAATTACTAACTATTATCGGCCCTCGCTCCAGGACTATTTAGAAGTAAATACTTATTAAAATTGTTTTCGGTAGATAATTTTAATGCATTGTCATTAATTATGGCTACCAAATCAACAATCTATTTTTAGTAGGGTACATAACGTAACCTGTGTGAGTAAATCAATTCAGGGAAAATACATAACTTACGATGGAAGGACGGTCTCTTCAGAGATATGCCGATGGAGCTGGACTAGGCGGAAATAGTTGTCATTCCGCCACACTGGGTCGCTTGGGAGGATGATCTCCAGGTGACGGAAATCTCTTAGCAGAACACCAGGCTCACTCAGCACCACTTCTTCTGTTTCCAGCTCCCTCCCACCTCCTTCTCTGTCAACATACATCCAGGAGAGAATTTCACATTTAAGACATTTGGTAGACCTACCTCAGAGAGGGAAATGTGTATTTTACACGACAATTACTGTGAGATACTATATTCAACGTAGTTAAATTTGCAAGGCAATTTTGCTACGTTTCTTAATAACTTTGGTTCTGCATCTGTTTGTATTCCGTCGCCAGTTGCATGTCACACTCAAAACAATGCTACAGTCCGATTTGTACGAAATTTTCAACTTAGCGAAAATTTGTTGGTAAAAATTCCAGTCATGCAGCATGGGTGAATGAGCTAATTTTCGTAAATTATCGTAATATATTATGTTAAATTGTTTTGAAAATTGAGGACTTTGAGTGAAAAGAAATTTTTAACTACCAATATTATGGCAAAAAACTTGTGATTTTGGATTTTTAACTGTTTTGCAGTTTTTAGCACATTTGAATGAAATTTAAATAAATTTTTTAGTATAATTTTGCTTATAAATTTTTTAATGTTCTATTTTATAGTAAATAAACTTTATTTGAGCAATATTCTGCTAAAAAATTATATATAAATTTAACGATTTTTAGTCGTTTGCTGCTATTTTTAGTGATGTTTTCAGCAATTTTTTTTTTAATTTGTCTAATTTAATGTGCTCAAAAAATGCTCGCCAACGACCCTATCCTCTCGTTGCCTAACCCGGACCCTGTTTAAAATAGATCTGTATCATTCTCTGAGATTGAAATCTTCATCTTATTGTATTATATTGTATTGTGATTGGTAAATTATAATTATATTTGAAACTAGAATGAGTATTCTTTGATTTAATATCATTTTTAAATTTTTTTATTGTTATTTTGACAAGGGATCCGGTTTTGGCAACTATATCACAAATTAAGAAAGTGTACGTAAGGTTTAGTAAAATAATTTTTTTTTTTTTTTTTGTACTAATTTTGAATTAAATTTGTTTAAAAGTAAAAGTTGAAAGATGCTCAACATTAAAAAGTAAATATTACATGATTTTAAAATATAATTTTTCACTATTTTCAATTTTTTTTTTTTTTTTTTTTTTATTCAAAAATAAAACAGGGGGTCCGGTTTTGGGCACTCTCCTCTATATATACTTGAATATATAGGTAGGTACATATGAAAAAGCGTTAAACTCTAGGATTCGTTGCAGAATGTCTCAAAACGGAATTCAGTGAAGGAAGTTTTCGAAAATTTTGATTTTAAAATTTTTGGAGCCATTGCAGAAGCTTTATTTTCTACGAAAATTCGCTAAAAATTCTGCTATAAGTAGAGGAAAACGGTCAGTTCGGCAACAATTGGCCCTTCTAAAGGGCTGAAATTCGGGATTTGATTTGAGGATGCCATTCTTTATCTTGGTCGACTTAAGACGGGGGCGTTCCGACAATTAGGGTAGGCGTGAGAGGGGTTTGAAAATTGAGTAATTAGATAACGGATAGTTTAGGGTGGGAAGGATGGTAAGTAGGGATTGGGACAGTAGGGGGGGGGGGGGGGGGGGGGTTGGATAGAGGGCTATCAGAAAAGGGTTCGCCCAAAATTTGGATTCGTAGGTTCAGGTAAGGGTAAGTTGTTGGGGGTAAAATAGGTAATTTTGTAAAACTTGTTAGTTAAGACTTTTCCTCCCGTATTATAAGGATATTTGGCTTTCCCTTCCCTCCGCCTCAACTAATTGCCGGATCGTTCCCACATTTTTTAAATTTCACTGGTAAAGAAGAGGAAGTTCTCTAAAATGCGTCAACTCTCGAATTATTTTGGAGAGGGAGTCAAAGACCCACAAGTTGATCATCATATTTCCTACCTCCCTACCGTATAGGTCTTGGTTAGGGTCCTTTCGGCGGCCATTTTCAGCGCTCGTATTAAGACGTCTCCGGTTTTGCACGTTTCAGATATCCCAATGGCTACAAAAGGCGAGCTCGAATTATCGCTGAATTATAGGACTTCATTCCGTCCTTTCCCCTCCTTACCTTGTCCTTTATCTATCCCTTCGTTCTGAATCGAATTTCGAGGCAAACTCTTTTTTCATCTCTCTTACAAATTTTGGGCGAACCCTTTTCTGATAGCTCTTTATGCAACCCCCACTTTCCCAATCCCTACCTACTCCCTTCCCAACCTCAACTTGCCGTTATGTTATAACTCAATTTTTAAAACCCTCTCACGCTAACCCTAATTGTCAGACCGTCCCCATTTTTCGTCTACCCTGATAAAGAAGGGCATCCTCTAATCAAATCCCAATCACATTTTAATGGGGGGTTATTTTATTTTATTTATTATTATCATTTTTTACTTGGTCGATTAAAAAGTTTCATTGTTGGAAATAATAAACCACAAATAGAGAAAAAAACATTTTTTTTTTCTTTTTTTACTAAATCTAATTTTAACATGACCTGATAACTTGATCGTGACTTGATGAGGGCTTGATGGAAAAGAGGATGGGTTTTCATGAACATTTTCCCGCTGAATCATACGGGAGTATTCACTCGTCTCACTGAATGCGTAAAAACAAGAAAAAATGAGGGAAACTAACGTTAGTTTAAAAACATATTGGTAACTAATGCATACAATACAGGAACGTCCCTATGGATGGATTTTATACAATTTTGGTGAGAGATAAAATAAGATAAAAACAAAAAATATCATGACTTCTCAGAATCACCCATCCACCAATTACCCCTCTCAACCGACAGTAAATTTTCATCACGAAACTAGCAGCATCAAATTTGAAGCTCCTGACTTATTTTCCAAAACTAGATCAAATTCATAATAGAAAAAAAATTATCACGAAAATCTGACCAGAAAAGTTGAAACACCATGAATTATTACTATTACCCCCTCCTTTCTCCCTTCCCATAATGAAATTTGAAACTTCTGATGTATGATCCAAAACTAGAACGAATTCATAGTCGAAAAAAGAAAGAATCACGAAAATTGAACGAGTATAGTCAAAATACCACGATTTATCAGTATTACCCCCTCCATTCACCTCCTCCCATGATGAAATTTGAAACTCCTGACAAAGTTCCGAAACTATATCGAATTGTTAATGGAACAAAATACGAATCACAAAAATTGGTTGAGAACTGAGGCCTTGGAAGCGTCGACAAATTTGTCAAACACACACTTTTTTCAACCAAACTCTCCTCAAATTGAAAAATAAAAAAAGTGGGGAGGAGGCCAACCCGACGCCAGCTCTGGAGATGAGGAAAGTTGCAGAAGGATGAGGAGGAAGAACGGGATGAAAGAAATGACCACCAGTTCAAGTAAGAACCCCTCAGGAAGCTGGTGGTGATAACATGGAGCACTCCAGCCAAGATGCCCAGCTCGAGTAACTCCGTGGCACTTTTCCCGCACCACACTTCGAGCCACGATGTGGTCACAGCCATGCCCCTGATTGGTCGCCACTCTCTTTAGCTCAGAAATCGCTTGCCGCAGGTCATTTCTGTCATATTTATTTTAGCCCGCCAGGTCTGCTCCATGTCCACACTGCCACTAACAACCTGGGCATCCAGGATTACGGCAGACCCATCAGGCTGGATGGCAACGAAATCCGGCTTCATGCCCCGGTCACTCGGCATGTGATATAGTGTCCCTCTCTCTCTCTCTCTCAACATCAAAACCGCTGGATGACAAAGCGCCTGCTATCTACTTGGTAACCGCATCGTGACGTAGAAAGCGGCCACCCTGAGTACCATGACACTGATGCACCACATGATACAGGTTCTCATTTTTACCCCAAGACTCACGGCAAAGGGTGTCCACTACTGTCGCGCAACTACCCCTTGAACTCCTTACCGAGGTGGATAAAGACAAACACACACACACACACACACACACACACACACACACACGTGCGAAATAGCTTTATTTGTCAAAATATACAGTCATTTCATCACAGCCCCATGACCCAGGTGTCGCGCAGGGCATAACACACACACACACACACTTATGCGTGTGTGTGTGTGTGTGTGTCATTCCAGATGATAACTCTCCTAAAGGTGGAATTTCCCTGACGCGGCTGCGGCCGGCGGCTGCGGCGCGCGATTTTGTCATGTAGATACTCAGCCGCCGGCCGCGCCGCGCTGTGAAAGAGAGTTTTCTCAGAGTGGCGCGGCCGCGGCGGCGGCCAGCGGCCGCATACCTAGGCTCCAGTTTCGATTTCGATCATGTCGAGCGAGAATATTGTTGTGGCCCTTTTATTGGCAGAGGAGGACGAAGAGGAGGAATTATTGTTGATGAGCAAGGAGCCTCACGCACCCATGTTTTCAACTCGAACAGAAGAGGGCTTTTTCAACATTCTCGTCGACTGCCACCTGATAAATGATGAACAACATTTCAGATCTTTCTTTCGGCTGAACTTCAAACATTTTATGAATGAAGCTAAAAAATTATTTCACAAAGCAATGGTTCATTCCTTGTTGGTTTAAGGTGTAGTGGCATGGGATTCAACATTTGAATCAAAATTAAATCCCCTAGCAATCACTCAGAAAAGCCTAATTAAAATATTGCTTAAAAAACCGATCAGATTCCCGACTTCGTCAATTTTCAAGTAGTTCGCAGTGCTAGATTTAAGAAAAATTGCCGAAAAAACTACTTTGATATTTATTTATAAGGAGTTCTGTAGTGGTAAGCTCAAAAGGAACCTCAGTATTACGAGGGCAGCTGATGAGATCACCCTGCTTACGCCGAAAATGAACACTGCTATGGGACAGAGGTTGTATTCATTTTGGGGGTTCTCTCGTTTTAATTCTCTCCCATCCTCCAAGGATGGGGAAACAGGTTTCGCTACTTGTTTTTAAAAACAAATTGACAAAGTATTTCATTTCGACCCTTTAAGTATGCCTTTTGGAATTTCGAATCATGAATTCGACCGATATCATTGAAGTACAATTTCGTTTCCGTGGTAGATTTTCAATTTATTTCTGTTTTTCGTCGATATCCCGGTAAATTTTGATGGTTATTTTATTTTATATTTTTTGAATCTATATATATATATATATATATATATATATATATATATATATATATATATATATATATATATATATATATATATATATATATATATATATATTTTTTTTTGTAAGATACATTACGTATGTTGATATGATACATTTAATTATAATTAGGATGAGTCAGCACTCCGACCCCCAGCACAAGTTTTTTTATAGGGGGTCGTAACATTGTCATTTTTTAAGTAATATGTATCACCTTTAGCACAAATAAAAATGTATTTAAAAAAAAAATTTCACCACATCGTTTCGTTGGTGAGAGAAGACCTCACGAAATATGGTACAGCACAAGTTCCAGTACCTACCTATTTCTGCTGAAGAAAAAGTCGCCCTAACTTTGAGGTAATAATTGTCATAACAGCCTCAAATTCTAAAGTTTTGGTCGGATTTCGATATTCGATCGGTTTTCAGGGATGCGGGGTAAATCCTAGATGGTGCCATATAATGCAGGTATTTAAAGCCCATGCGCATGCGCGAACGTCAGGGATGAGGAAGCTATGTGCTAGTTAGGCAGACTATTTTTTATTATGAGTAACAATTGGTTGGTACATACATTTCTGAATGCACAAACAAGTCGCTCTTTTCAGAGGGATGTATAATGAGGGGAGAGAACATTGCGGGTCTGCATACCATAGCCGCCTAGGGGCGCGGCTAGACTGCTCCCTCGAGCAGTCCGGCCGCAGCCGCAGCGGCTGTCATGTAGCGGTTTTCAAGACCATGTAGCCGCGGAGGCCAGCCGCCGGCCGCCGCCGCGTCAGGGAAATCGGTTTCATCTAAATACACTGAAGGAGTGGAGAGCGGCTGGTCGCCCGCCGCAGCCGCCGGCCGCAGCCGCGTCAGGGAAATTCCACCTTAAGGATTGAGATAAATTAAGCTTTTCAAACAAAAAGATGAGTTCATTGGCCAACAATTTTTTAGCACATCAAATTGGTCAAATTTCTAAAAAAAAACTAGCCGCTCCGGCTCGCTTCGCTCACAAAGTGTGACATGTAGGGAATGTTGCTTGCTTCGCTCGCAATGTATGGCATGTAGGGGATGTTGCTCGCTTTGCTCGCAAACGGTAGATCCCTAAGTGTAGGTTTAACGTGTGTAGGGGATGTTGCTCGCTTCGCTCGCTCGGAACGGCTGTATATGTGTAGGAAAAACCCTGGACCCCCCCCCCCCCATTAAGTTGCTCGCTTCGCTCGCAAGGTGTGGCTGCATACATGCGATGTATTACAATTGAAAAATGTAGGGGATGTTGCTCACTTCGCTCGCAAACGGTAGATCTCTAAGGGTAGGTTTAACTTCTGTAGGGGATGCTGCTCGCTTTGCTCGCTTGAGGAAGTTATACAGCCCACCCAACTTGGCAGACGTTCTTTTCTATTGGAAATTCTTACAAACTAAATAAATCTTGTAAAACTACGTGGAACCACAGAAAAGTTTATTTGGGGATGCTGCTAGCTTCGCTCGCAAGGTATTGCTGTATATGTGTAGGAAAAAACCCGTATTTATTCTGATGAAATGTCGAACGGAAAAGTTACATCCTCCAACGCACGCGTGCGTAGGCCTGCTCGAAACATTGTGAAATGGCGGCGGGTTCGATTAACTTGTCATTTTAATCGCTTCGCCTCGCTTCCCCTCGCATTTTGACCGACTTCCCGTCTTTTTTTTCGATATCTGATTTCGGATTCAGATTCAGCGGAATCAAAAGCTTTATTTCGCCAACAAAACCGTCCCGAAAAACGTACATTAATAGGGTATATTTTAATCGGAAAAAAACAAGTTTTTCGTCGGAATTTTCGAGAAAACGGGTCCGTACTCTTGCATTTTTTTGACGCATTTCCCGATACTTTTTTCGCAATCCGATCAAGCCGTCGTCTTCCTCGTTCAAGACCCTACGAAACCGATATTTTTCCGGAATTTTCGACGGCCGTTTAGAGGGGTAGAGGAAGCGGGGAAGTGGAAAAAGCGCACATTAACCCTTACTTCAACCCCCCTCCCGCCCTACGGCCCATGGTTCGGGTGGGATTCGAAAATTTGAAATTCGCTTATACACCCTATCGGAAAATCCCAAGAAGCCGTTTGGCCGTGCATAGACACGACAGACAAACAAACAGACAGACAAACAAACAGACGGAGTTTCATTCTTATAAATAAAGAGATTTACCTACTAATAACAGTCATGCAGTAGTCATATGAGCGAATTTTCTTGATTTATCTATCGTATATCAGGGTTGCTTGTTGAGCCCTCTGTTGTTTGCAATATATTTGTACTTATAGATGTGGTCCTGATTTCTAGCTCAGTGGCAGGCCTACAGGAGAGCATTGATGCACTGCAGTCTTATTGTGGAAGATGGCAACTTGAAGTGAACCAGGAAAAATATAAGATCATGATATTCTGCAGAGGTGGCCGTCTTGGAAGCTATGAGAAATGTTTTTTTGGGAGAAATGGAATTGAAGTTGTTAGTTCCTTCAAGTATATGGGTATCACGCTTACCCCAAGGCTCTCATTTGTGGAGGGTCTGGTGGATAGAGCTGCAGCAGCAAAGCTTGGTATTAACAGAATTTACCGTACCTTCTTCTGCAGGAGTGAGGTTCCTTTGGCTGCCAAATTTCTGGTGTTCAGTGCTGTGTCCGAGCCGCCCTATGTTATGGAGCTCAGGTGTGGGGTGGCACACAGTCAGGAGTTGTAGAGGCAGTGGAGCGTTTCTGTTTCAAGCGGATATTACATCTCCCACAGAACTCGCCAAACTATATGTTATATTTAGAGACAGCAATTACCCCTTAGTTTACCCATACCCTCTCACTGGCATCTAACTATATCCTGAAAGCCATTAAAATGCCAGAGAGCCGATACCCTAATATAGTTGCAAGGGAGGTGTCACGAATGCAGATATTCCGGCATAGGGACCTGCGGTGCGTCGCTTGACGGTGTGGATGTTCCTTTATAGGTGGCGTGGAGCATGTCGATGGGTGGTGCCGGGAGATGGAGGCTATCATCGAGGGAGTTAAGCAAAGCCCTTCAGTCGAGATGCCGTATTTACAAGCAATTGGATATGAACATTGCCCCGGCCAACTCACACCGAGAAAACCAGAGCTTCCTTCTTTGGGTGATCAGTTGGGTGCCGCGTTTCAGGGGAACCATCCTGATGCTGAATTGCATGCCTTACCACCACTCTCGTGAGGCCCACACCTCGATGTGCTTCACGTGTAATCTGGGTGTACCAGAGGACTTTTTCCACTTGTTGGAGGTCTGTCCTATTGATGCAGAATTTCGAGTTCGATATCTTTGTTTGAGTCGGCTTGGAGAGAGGGAGGCATGTGAGTTACTGAACGTCGGAAACTGGTGGAATTGGCAAAGTTTGGGTCTCCAGCCTATTCGTACAGAAGATCTCACAGTTCAACTGGTGAAAGTGTGATTGTCTGCACAAGTGTTGTCACGAGTCGTTTTATTTTGCTTCTCAACTTTGCCGTCTCGCAACTTACGAACTTCTTGCTGTTTACGTTACGAACTACCAAATTATATTAAAGATATCATGAATTTTGTCATTTAAAACAATATAGGCGTTTTCCGGATCCTCCCGGAATTTCCTCTGTGTGTGTGTGTGTGTGTGTGTGTGTGTGTGTGTGTGTGTGTGTGTGTGTGTGTGTGTGCGTGTGCGTGTGCGTGTGTGTGTGTGTGTGTGTGTGTGTGTGTGTGTGTGTGTGTGTGTGTGTGTGTGTGTGTGCGTGCGTGCGTGCGTGTGTGTGTGTGTGTGTGTGTGCGTGCGCGCGTGTGTGTGTGTGTGTGTGTGTGTGTGTGTGTGCGTGTGTGTGTGTGTGTGTGTGTGAGCGTGTGTGTGTGTGTAACTCTCCTCAGGATTGAGATAAAAAGATAGCGCTTTCACAACGAGAGGATGAGTTCGTTGGCCAACACTTTTTGAGCAAATTAAATTGATCAAATTTCACAAGATGTCCTCAAAAAATCATTATAAATGGATAAAAAACGGCTTAAAATTGTTGAAATAATTTATTTTAGGTTTTTATTTTTATTTTTATTTATTTATCAGTATTATCATTACCTATTATTATCAGTTTTTTTTTCAAATTTATTTATTTTTTGCAGAATTCATATCAAATAGAAGTTATCAACAATGAACTACAAACATTGAAAAATATCTGCACTAAATTAGGCTGAAAAATGTACTTGAATGTCTTTAAGATGAGATGTACTTGGATGTATTTAATGTTTGCTAAAAAATCGATAAAACAAAATGTTCAAAATCCAAAATCTTTTTTAAATCTCAGTACATTATTTAGAACAAGTTTTTTCGCCATGAAAATGGTGGTTAATAATTTCTTCGATCTCAAAGTTCTCAAATTTCAAAACAATGTAACATAATATAATAATTTAATTTACGAAAATTCGCTCATACGATCATGGTGCATGGCTGGAACTTTTAAATCATTCAAAGGGTTCAATTCCGAAAAATTTCATCAGACTAGCAAAAAGATTATTGCGTTTTGCCATCGTCAACAAATGTGCCGCTCTTACATGGCCACTAACGCTAATTGTAATGATTTTCATACCAAACTCCTTGGGATCATCTCCAACAACCCTCCAGTTTTGAGCAAATTCAAGTCATTAAATCGTGAAACAAGCGGTTTCATGAAATCCATGTTCGTCCATACGCACACGCTCTTGGTGGTCCAATGTCGGTGAAACTCATGAGATTCTTTAAGAGCAATTATGAAATTCACCGAAAAAAGCTGGAAATATGTTTTATTCATTATTAATTTCAAAAGGAGTTGGTTGTTATTTCCATTAACAACCAAAGTTAACAGTCCGAAAACAAAACGAAGTGAAAAGTAATAAATCAAATTATACCAAAATAAACAGTTGGAAACCACTTGCTATGGAGCACAGCTTACGGATTGGGTAACTTTGGGTAATACCAGGAAATGGATCTCACCACGTACCTAATTTATCATAAGAAATTAGTAAACAATCGTAGGCCCACATAGACATACCTACTAACAAACACGTAGATACCTACCTACTGCTAAATCGCAGTCGTGAAAACAATAAATTGCCGTTTGAATTGTTTTTAAAATTGACGTAGGAAGACTGCAAAATAAGGGGTTAATAATTTTTCTAAACGGAATTTGCACGTGATCTTTGCAAAATTGAGCAGTTGAATTTCGAGCTGAGAAATTTGAATGCACTTTTGATTATCACTTCTAGAAAAGAAGATTTTGGTATATAAATAAATAAATAAATATTATATATATATATATATATATTTTTTTTTTTTATGGCTTCCAAAATATAATAACTGCTTCATTCTACACAAAAATTAAATTAAAAAAAAAACAAGAGGAGCCACTTACATTAGAGCTGAGAACATGATAGGCCAGGGCGTGTGAGCAAACTGTGGAGGTGCTTTTGAACTTGGCCTATTGGCGTTAGAGTTTTACCTTTACTCCCCTCCTTCTTCATTGCCTACCGTCCTTATTTTCGGTCCCTCCCCCTTCGTTTCATTCTAAGCCTTCTGATACATTCACGTTATATCCAGGTCATAGGTCAGAGTAGGGGATGGAGGGTTTTACCCTCTAACGATGTCCTAAACTAGAATGAAGCCTTCCGACCCCCTGCCCAACTGTTACTTCGTGACTATCATAGTTGTGATAGTTGGGGAAAGTAAGCAGGGTTTGCACGGAAGAGCCCATCTACCACGTTTTTTCTTTTATTCCTGGGATGTATATATACGACTCTTTCATAATAAGTTACTACCACCCTAATAACAATGAGAATCTAGCGTTGGCCTCGAAGGTGCACCTATACACGAGGCTAAAAGATTAGTTGAAATGCATATAATTTCTTCAACCGTACGTATATCAACCCACAATTTACCGTGCTATTGCAATGACTCCAAAAATTTTGAAATACAAATTTTCAAAAACTCTTAATTACAATACGTTTTGAGGCATTCTGAAACAAATCCTGGAGTTTAACGCTTTTTCATATATATATATATATATATATAAATATATATATATATATATATATATATATATATATATATATATATATATATATATATATATATATATATATATATATATATATATATATATAGCATTTCCAAGTCGAATTGAGAATTGCCCAAACCAAATTGAGAATTTTCCAAACCAATTTGAGATTTTTCCAAACCAATTTGAGAATTTTCCAACCCAATTTGAGAATTTTTCTAACTAAGAATGTTTTAAAAAAAGAAAGGATAAGGGAATCATCCAAACCAAAGTGAAAATTTTTCAAAGCAAATCAAAACTTTTAATTAGGAATAAAATTGCACAATACATCGTTAAAAGAAAGAAATTCGCATTTTTTCATTTTAAAAAATCACATTTTTCATATTTTTGAGAAAAATTAGGTACTATGAAAATACAATGTAGAGGGTTCCCAGCTGCTGCGTTCGTTGATTGTACAAACATGTCCATCATCCAATTCGTGCAATCAGCTGATGAAATGGTGGGGATGCTTCGAGCTATCACTTCACTCAAAACGAGATCCTGCGGTGACTCACTAAGAACGTTTCTCACGTAAAGCTTGATTTTTGAGAAAGCTCATACGTTACAAAACAAAAAAGGTTTTGGATCGTGTCTATTTTAATTCGGATTCTCAATTTGTATTGGAAAATTCTTAAATTGGTTAGGAAAATTCTCAATTCGGTTTGGAAAATTCTCAGTTTGGTTTGGAAATTTCTCGATTCGGCTTGGAAATGATATATATATATATATATATATATATATATATATATATATATATATATATATATATATATATATTGCTACCGAGTCTACCCATAGGTAGCGGAAGCATTGTTTTAACTTTCGGTAGAAAAAAAAAAATTGTTGGTCTCCGAAATCAAAATTTCTACTAGTATTTTAGGTTGTAGACCATTCTGAACAACTTTGGTTCTATATCTGTGTGTGTGTGCGCGCGCGCGTATACGAGTGCATGTGTGTGCGTGTGTGTGTGTGTGTGTGTGTGTGTGTGTGTGTGTGAGGAGTGAGAAGTGGATGCTTGGCGGGTGTGAAACAGCATCTGAGGTGACGGGCGTATAACAAAAAAGTACCCAGAAAAATTTAATTAAGTTACATTAATAAAGGCTAAAACAATTGATAAAAAAGTTGCAGTCATGCAGCATGGTCGTATGAGCAAAATTTTGTGAACTATCGTATTATATTGATGTTGAATTGTTGTGAAATTTGAGCACTTTAAGTTATACAGTCACACAGACTGCCTCAAAACGGATTTCCATGGAGAAAGCTTTGAAAATCTTTTAGTTTATCATTTTTTGGAGCCATTGACATAGCTTCATTTTCTTCAAAAATTCACTAAAATTGAGAAAAAAAGCTGAAAATCCATAATCTATTTTTGAATAGCAGATACATAATTATTTAGAATCTGTTGTTAGCCATAGCATTAATAAAAATATCTTTGCACTCTAAGACCTCAGAAATCCAAACAATTTACCATACATATAATATAATAATTTACGAAATTTCGCTGATATGATTATGCTGCATGACTGGAACTTTTTCTGTTGGACTTGCAAATCATTTTGTAATGCGCTCCACTACTTCGTTAGGTATCTACCTTATTTTCGAAATTCAAGTTTCGGAGATGATGAGGTAGGCAAAGGAAATTAAAAAACTTGTGAGCTTATGAGGAAACTTTAAAACTTAACTAAAAATTTATGAGCGGTTTTGCTTCCCAGTCTTACTATGGCATTGTTTTCATTTTCGTG
Organism: Adelphocoris suturalis; assembly: GCA_030762985.1. Taxonomy (NCBI): domain Eukaryota; kingdom Metazoa; phylum Arthropoda; class Insecta; order Hemiptera; family Miridae; genus Adelphocoris; species Adelphocoris suturalis. The sequence goes on along the minus strand of CM061045.1, from coordinate 48,874,395 downwards.
AAAGAAAGCTAGTTTTCCTCCCAAATAGACGTTCCTGTAATTACTAAACAACATGTTTTAAATTCATGTTCGGAACGCATACAATTTTCTTGAGAATCCGTGAATCACCTTCCAGTTTTGAGTGAATTCGTACACATCGTGAGATGATGATGATCGTGAGATATATGTAGGTATTTTAGGAAATTCATTGCGCACATGCCCCAAGTGTCCCAATGGTGATGAATTCTATCGGTTATCATGAAGGATCTAATCTGCATAATCCCTGAATGTTTTATCAAAGACAAACTGTAGTTTAATATAGTTTTACCTGGGACAATATTTGATCACAGACCATCAGACAGACACTGAACCAAACCTGTTCTAGAAACTGTGAAATAAGTAGTCAATAGTCATTTATTGTCTACATAGTCTACATACAAGCATGTATATAACAAACGTCAGGCGAGTACTTGCCTACCAAAGTGAAAGTTCCTATTTCGACGGGAAAACATTTTTTCGACCATTTACACAATTCTCAACCCCCCCCCCCCTCCCCCCCACCACCATTATCTTTTGCTTTTTCGGTAATGAGCGAGCAAAAAAGTAGAGCCAGAGCCAGGACCACAGAATGTTTTTTCTTAGGTCAGCTATTCTAACTAAATATTTAAACTTTCAGCACCGATTGCAAACATATACACTATTACTGTATTATGTTCTTATGATTTTCTCTAAACCTAACGATACATATTTTCTTATTCAATTTTCAAAATTTGATCAGATAGTCCTCTGTAGAATACAAGTCCACATAATATTTAACATTCATTTAAGAACCATTAATCGGTACAGAACTTTTCATAAGTGATTCTCTCGAAGTACATTTTCAATAAATTCACAGCTGGGGAATCACACCCATACGAAGAGCGAGGTGTCACGGAGGTTTCTCAATTACTGTAACCAGTGCTAAAAGATACCAAAACCCTACTCAGTTATACAGTACCTACATCAAATATCCGTCCGGTGGCATGTCTAATTAACTTCTAGAGAAGATAGGATGACGTTTCAAACGGTATTTATCTCTAACTCTGTAAATAAACTAAACATGGGAGGAGGGTCCCTTTCTGTTGTCAACAGCCCCATTAATCAAACCAGCCTCACAACTATGCTAGGAAATAATGGATTCGACCTTTTCGTCGCTTCTGTCGGGTTTCTACCTTGTAACTTCATTGTCCCTGAGCAAAAACGAGGTCATTTATTTGTGTTCCATTCCATTCTACTTTTACTGCAGATGAAACTTAAACTGATAAATGGTTACCTACGACCCACATTGGTGCATAGGTAGGTATTCTAATCAAATAATACATAAAATTACAACGTAATTCCTCCAGTCAGGGCAAGATAGCATCCTCATTTAAATTCCCTGCAAGTTACCAAGAACCTATCTAAGTACTACAGATTTACAATTCATCAAATTACATGATTCCTGGCAGAGTGAGAGGAATCAGACTATCCGTTTAGTAAAACGATTCACATGTAAATAGTAAGAGTACGGGCAAATTAGAATCACTAAATATCCCGCTTCATGCTAATTGTTTCGGGCATAAATATCCGAAATCATAACTTGGTACATACATATCCCCATTGCTTCTATACAGGGTGTTTCCACTTTTAGTCCAGAACCTCCTAGGGGTAGATTCTACAACTAATTTCTCATCTTTAGTTCCTCCTATAGATTTTTATAAACGCTTTGGACCTCAAGTCACTAAAATGGCCATAACTACCTTAATTTTCAAGGTAATCAAAAATTGTGGATAATGTTGCCAAAGGAGGCAAATTTAAATGCAAGAGAAAATGGCGCGAAGGCGTGCCCTCTGGATTGAATCTTGGTGGTGATGAAGACAAGTAGCCTAGGACACAAAAGGAAAGAGCTACCTAGTGAAGTAGTACTGTACTCAACGGCTGTCTCTTGATTCTTATCTTGTAACCATGAGCGTAGCTGGATAAAACTAAAATGAGCAGTAGGTTCCCAAACGTAGGTAGGGGTGGGAAGGGACAGAACTGCCAACATTACAATAAATGATTTTCAGAAATTTTAGTTGTTCAAAATTCAAAATTTGTGCTTTCATGACCTATAGATTGTACTTTTCAAGAATCAAAGTACATCATGCTTATAGAAAATTTAATGCTGATTCCAAATATTTGATCAAAAGTTGAAATTGAACTGTAAAGTGGACAAATTTGAGTATAAAAGGAAAAATACAAGGATTTCCTGATAAAACCTTTACAAAATTATATTTTGCGAACGGATGGAGATAGAAATGTGCATTTGACTGCAATTTACTCCATTTTTGGTGGTTTTACGTAAAAAAATATAAATGCAATACAAGTGCAATATATATATATAGCACTTGTATTGCATTTATATTTTTAGCGTAAAACTGCACCAAAAATGGAGTAAATTGCCGTCAAATGCACATTTCTATCTCCGTCCGTTATATATATACACGAGCTAATGATCCACCAAGGGTCCACACCATGTGCAGCTATAGTGGCCACACCCATGAAGTCGACCCCGAGGTACCACCAGACCTCTGAAGGATCGGGCGGGGATGGGTGTCTGAAACAAAACACTCCTCATCCACCACTTTCACCTTATGTTGGCAGCCCGACGGGACCAAGGAGACAGAACCACACTTGGAAGGTTTGACCACTAGACCACACCTGGCTAGCTGCTCAGCAAAGGCGTTGAGGGCAATCTGCAAGTCCTCGCGGGTTTCTGCAAGTAGGACGACATCATCGACAAAAGCCAATGCACCTACTCGCACCCCAGTTGTGAGATCAAACCCTATTTCATCTGGCAGCTTACCCAAGGCTATATCCACGACCAGGTTGAAGGCTATTGGCGATAGAGGATCCCCTTTTCGTACCCCACACCCAATGACAACATCCCCTGACATCTCACCTCCTGCCTCGAGGACCGTCACACCTTTGTGGTACAGACAGGCAACATACTCAATTAAGCGAGCAGTTGCCCCGACATCACGAAGGCAATCGGTCAGGGCAAAATGGCTAACAGTTTCAAAGGCCTCAGCGACGTCCAGAGCGGCAAGATGGAGCTGCCATTTCTTGATGCGGGCCAGTGAAATGACAGTTTGAAGAACTGTTAGGTTCTCTGTAGTGCCATCCGCTTTGGATGTCACCTATGACACCAGCCACTTGGAAGCGAGATGCCAGAATCTTTTGCAATTGGCGGAAAACTACCGATGATATTGAAATTGGATGGCCTCCAGGCCCAATTCCTCCTTTCTTTGGGATGAAGATGGTTTGGGCACAGGTCATCGCTTTCCCGGGCCTTCCTAATATAAGTAACAGGTTGAGGATGAGCTACTTGACACTTTTTGGGGCTTTATTCCAGCGTTGGGCAGAAATACCATCAGGTCCAGCAGACGTGGAGTTTTAGACACGGCACTTATGTACCTCGTCATGAAGAACCGGCGTGTACATAATGCTGTGTAAGGAATCCCTGGTGGTAGTTGGGGGCTCCTCGGGCTCACCAGAGCTGTGGCGGGAAGCACTCAAAAGTGGCTCCTGAAATTCCACAAACTCCTGGAGAGGGGGCAAAACTTGTTCATCCCCATCTCCCTCCAGTACCTCTACAGCTACATGAGCCGGATGCTTCGCCACGTCCTCTGGGCCCGCTTCAGGTAGACGCTCTCATAACCTTCAATACCTGCCTGCTCTCCGAACTTCAATACTTCAGTTGTCAAATCCTCAAGAAGACCGGAGGTCCCGGGGAGGATATCTGAATGGCAGGCTGTTGTCCCACGCCTGTCAGAAATTCGGAGGAGGCCCCACTGTTATTTGCCAGAACTGCATGCTAGACAAGCTGCTTATAGTGGGGCCTCAGGCGAAGAGTTTAGATGGCAGAAAGTGTGCGTATGGGAAAACGTACAGTAATATTGCGCACCCCATTATGCACAGCTTCTGCCTCCTCTGCTGCCATTTACCGCAAATCCTCAGAAGCATACCTGGACCACTCTTGCTCTATATCAATTGCAGCATTGGCCTGTACAGGATGCTTCTGCCAGAAGTGGGCGCTGAGCCCACGCTTAGAACTGAAGGCTCTCTCACAGTGGGCACACTGGTGGACATCATCATCAGGGGCATTGGGAGAGGAAGAAAGATAGGAAGAAGATGACAAAAAAGAGGGAGAGGAAGACCGACGCCCCTGACTGGAGCGCCCGAGCGCCTCCCCTAAAACCCTGCGTGCCAATGGGCAGGCTGGTGTTCTGAGGCTCTCCTAAGGTTTGGTCCATAACGGGGGGGAGGGGGGGGGGCGTCATTAAGGGTCGGGGGACCCGTTGACACGAGCCTCCCACCTAAACGCCAGCGGGTCATTCTGCCACCCTCTGGCAAACCAGAGGGTGCCCGGGTCGCACGACGGGGACGTATGACCTTGACTTGGGTAGGGATATAGAGGAGCTCCGAAGAGGCAAAAACACCTACAGTTACCCTACATCAGCAACCCACACATACACAGACACAGACATACACCTATCGTTTTTTCTCACGGATTCGGTCTTTGAATGGTTTTAAACGGATTTGTATGTGGTAATACAGCCCACCCCCCTGGATCAATTCCAAAAGATCGTCCCTCTTAAATAAGAAGCCATGCCTGTATGGCCTCGCTTCTGAGGGACGTCCTAAAAATAGTATTTTGGTCTTGGTGGAGTGCAATCAGTTATGATGCTATAATATAGCGAGTAACACTCAATAATATTTGCGTATGCACAAATTTGTAAAACTTAAAACCACAGTACTGTATCAAAAGTGAGATTCTAAGCAGAATCTGTCGGTACAGCATGGCGTGGAAAATCCCTCGTATAAACTAATTTTTCAGCCAAACTACAGCAGCTAAATTTTTTGAAAAAATATGATACAGAACATTTCACTCTGGCTACAAAATCCTCCGTTTTTAAACTTAGGTACCTGTCCAAAAAAGAAAAAAAGTAGTAGGCAACTATTTTAAGTCCTATTTCTAAACTCATTTAAAAGTATAAACATCGACTTTGAATATTGAAGATAAAAACATCAGTTATTAAACTTTTAATTAGAACTTATTTGCAAGCGGAGCATTTTTTTGCGCCATTCTCAGCAACATTGCCTACGGATCTTGATGCGTCGCTGGAGATTTCGAACTCTTAGGAAGGGTAATCAACAAGGAAGGGGCACTAGTGTTTCGATACATCTACGTATTGCTCAGGTCAGATCTCAATCGATTGTCGTGATCCCTTTGAGCACAAGCTCCACGTTAGTTTCTTACAATCGAGCAAGAATTTTACACTTTTTACCGCGATGTGCTACTTCGCAAAGTGTTCGATTTCCCGAAATGATGGCACTATGACCTCAGATATCATAATCATAGCTTAAAAGTACCTAGACCAACCGAGGACCTAGACCGTATATGAGTATCATGCAACCAAAACTATGCAACCAAAACTATGTTTATTATCTCCTAAAACACATCAGGGGTGTGGAAAAGTTAAACTTTGTTGTTTTTATTATTGCGTTGGATACCATAATTCCAATTAGATAGGATTCCTCCATGTTTAGACAACGTTTAACAGAATGCAACAAGAAAGTCTGCATAGAAACGGGTTTTTAATAAATAAAAGGTACCTATGTCATATGATCGGTCACTCGTACAGATAGTTTAGGTACCTACTAATTAGAAGGTGGAAACTACGAAGATCGCCAAGATCATATGAAAACTGCAATATTATGAATAGTAAAAAGACTGTGAAGGGAACGAGCAATATATAGACCATGTATATGATACAGACGTTCAAGAGGATGGACAGTATAAGTATACTGTGTTCTCAGGTAAAAAGCAGGGATGTCGTGATTCGGCGTGCTTCAGTTCTGGCATCCTATCGCCTGACATTCATCATGACAAGTCCGGAACAGGATCAGTGGGTTACGGCGGCTTGTGGGACAAGGTCGCGAACGATACGATAGCATGCAATGCTACTGGCAAAGCTGATACATCTCACATTTCGTAAGACTGACGATTTTGATCGATGAGCTCATTTTATCTGCTAAAATGATTAAACATGCCATTGATTATTCAAACTGTTCCCTACACGTTTACTAAATGTTAGAACCACCAAATATTAGGGTCATTCAGAATCTTCACTTCAGGCAAAATCCTGTGATCCGTCTAAATGGACAGCCGATATGTACTTACCTATATAAAGTGTCGTTACATTTTGGTATGAATTAATCGACAAAATTCGGACCAATTTCGTCAAAATGCAAAACGATAGTGACCTACGGTCACACAATTTTTCAACATTTCCCCTCAAATCGCCATGCCCTCTGTCGACGATTCTATCCCTTTCGTTTTCTGTGACGTAGGGCACAAACTGGACTCGAAAATCGAAAAGAAAGTCCCAAAAGTTTTTGGCCACGTTGGAGATTTTTATAAGGACTTCACACCTGCTCCTCCATTCGAATGTGATCATAAGATACTTTTTTGTTGGTGGTCAGCGGGCAAGCGATGCTCATGACCTCTTCTGAATTTTGAAAAGAGACATGAAAAAGTCGTTGGTTGAAAACGGGGCTCACATAATTATAGAACAATTTCACGGAAATTTCACGGTCGTAAAATTTCGAGAATGATCTACAGTCGTGTCTCTTGGAATTTTTAATTTTTCGCACCAGAACCGGATTCTGCACCTCTGCAAAAATTTGCTACTCAAAACTTCAAACGATTAGGACAAAAGGCAATAGGAAGGAAAATTAATTTACGTCATAGATGGATGGCGCTGAGAAAAGATGTAGTTCCCCTCAAAATTTGTTGGTTTACTTTTTAAGATACGTAGATTTGAAAAATCGAAGAAAAAACATCCGTTCGTCCGCCACTCAGTGGGACTGAGATGGAAAAACTCCCATTCTCCAAAGTGGTTATTTTGAGGTAGGTAATGAATATCTTTTCCTTGTAGCATCCGGCTTTGATAAGGATATTGAATGAAACTCTAAATGGTCCGCAGAAATACGAGGTAAACTTCGAGATTAGCCGTCAGCAAGATCTAAATTTAATGGGTGAATCTAAAAAATCCTCCTATTCATGAATGATTTTCAAAAATGATTCTATCATTACTTTTTTTGTACACAGGCTTGGGCACTGTGTACACCCTCCACTGCGACCCAGAGGATCTATTGTGGATTGCCCCCAGGCTGCATTAACCTAATGAAAAAGGTTTTTCAAAAACCTTTTTTCCCCATGCTTTAGCGAACCGGCATCTTCTGTTTCTGTTCCACAGAAGCGACAGCCTATCCGTTGTTAATTTCCCAATTTTCTTCAAATGATATTGAAGTGGACGGTGGCCTGTGTGGATTTTAGTATAGTTCCAATAGGTACTATCTCAACAAACACAAATTGGCACGATTGATAAGTTTAGACGTACAAATCAGGCCAAAAATCTGGTTAGGGAAGATGTAACTTTAGAAGAAAAACAATGGATAAGAATACCTAATTTTGGAAAATTTTTGATAAAATAGGCAAAATTCAATCATCGAGGGGTTCCAAAGTGGGGTTTAAAACTAGAAATAGACTTAAGGCATTACTAGGTTTCGTTTAAGACAGAATCAATGGTCGGGATATGTTTGGGTAACTGTTAGTTATTGTTGTGAGGTAGGGAAGTGTTGTTTCGAACTTCAGCTGCAGTTGACCGTCGGACATCAGCACCAACATCATCATCGGGAGATTCGGCCAGCTCAGCGTGCCCCCCAATTTGCCCCCGGGAACCAAACAGTCTATCTTGACTGATGTACTGACCTGCCTGCCCCCCTCTTATATTCAAGTCAACTGCCTTTACCATTTCCATGGGCCACTCAGTTTCTCGCTGTATCGCCACCCGATCCCAACGTTCGATCATATCACCCCCATATTTTCCTCCACGAGGCGGCCGCCTGCATACACCAAGTGTTTCAGCAGCCAATCATTTGCAGAACCACACACAATCCGGGAGTTCATCCAGGTTGAACAACTTCACCATTACGTGGACTACGGGCACAGCGAATTTGAGGTCAGTCCGTTTCGATTTATTGGGTTGGCTATAACCAAAATTTTCACAGCGCTGACTCTCCAATTTTCCCTTTGTTCGTCTATCTACGCCATCACACCACAACCTAAACCACGGACAATTAATTGAACAGAGATGGATTAATTATTGCACATTTGTCGATTTCATTCCAATCATTGTCATCTCAATTTATACACATATATATATATATATTTCTATTTTTATATTTATTTTGGCATGCCAAGCTAGGTTGTCTTTTCAATATAGTATTAATAGTATTTGCCGTATCAATTTCTGATTTTCCCAATCAACCAAATCATCCCCAATAATTGTTAATAAATTTAATATCAGCGCACAATCTAGTGAGGTCAAGAATTTAGTTTTGCGCTCTGTGAGCACTACACTTTCCTCACCATTTCTCTGGTCCTTCGAGCAGCTGATTAATAATTTTTGGTTAATCTTGAACACACTACAAATTTGGGGAAGTTGTTATTGGAGAAATTTTAGAATTTTATATGTATTGTGAAGGTCATTAATAAGCGCATTATTCGTGTGTCATTTACCAAGTGCTCACATTTTTGCATTTTTGTAATAATAATTAATAATTAATTAACAATTAATTATCTTGTTTATTTTTTTCTATATTTATTTTTTGTTAATATCATATCTTGCTTGTTTTTTAATGTATTTGATTATTTAGGTACCTAGTTGTGTATAGTGTCTACATGGGCTATTTGAATTCTCTATATCAATTATTCATGTAAAATCATTTTGGGCTGATTTAAATTCAGGATCCATCCTTATCGTCCAATCCTAGAAATAATTTGAATTTCCTTCCACATTTCCTCAACTTTTTTTTTATACTTCGTTCAAAAACAACATGGATGCCACTAGTAAAGTTCAAGTTGATGTATTAACATTCAAATTGAAAAATATTGCTTCAAAAATTCACAACATTGTTCTCAAGGGTCGCACTGCCAATACCGATGAAACGGCAAAATTTACATTCAGAGGCATGATGAAGGAACTTAAATCGTATTATGATTCCTTTTGTAAATATAATGATGAAATAATGGAGTACTATGTACTTTCGGATACCTCAGCTAATTACCCTCCAACGGAACTGAAAAACCTTATTGATGATACAGATCGGTATTATTACGAATGCTTAGCAATTTTTGAATTGATCTCAGCGGTTTCAACTCCTATTCCTGTGGTTCAAAATGTTAACCCATCGTCAACTAACAGCCGAATGTTGCGTGCTTCATTGCCTCCAATCAAACTACATAAATTTGATGGGAAGTTGAGTGGCTGGCCATTATTCAAAGATCAATTTGAATCGGTTGTACATTTAGATAATACGATCCCGCGAGTTGAGAAATTCAATTTATTAGTTTCAAATCTTGAAGGTGTACCACTGTCGTTAATTAAAGGCATTCCCATTACCGATGGAACTTATCAACAAGCTTGGGATATTTTAATCGAACACTATGATAGTAAGCGCATAATGGCCAATTATTATTTGCAACAAATTTTGAAATGCAAACCATATAATGGTAAACCCACTGTTTCGTCTCAGAAAAGGTTCATTACTGATGTTTGCGAAAATATTAGTGCGTTTAAAAAACTTCAAATTACAAATTCGGCTGAATTTATTTTGTTTACGCTCGCAGTTCGATGTTTGGATGAAACGACACGTCACAATTTTGAAAGGGATAATGCTGGTGAAGAATTCCCAACTTTTGATGCTCTCTTTCAATTCGTCAAAACAGACTGTAGAACTCGAGAATTATGCGGAATGAGTTTTGAGGAGTCTACCTTCTCGTCACAAACTCATCAAAATTCACCAAATAATAGTTACAAATCACAACCAAAAAAGTCATTTCTTGTATCAGCCAGACCGTCCCATGGTAAGGAATCAAACAAAATTTCCTCAACTGTCAATTCATCAAACTCATCAAAATGCCCAGGATGTAATAATAATCAAATTCATCCTTTACATCGATGTTTTAAATTTCGATCATGCACTCCTCGTGAACGTTTCGACTTGTTATCGAATTGGGGTGGCTGTAAAAATTGCCTTTCTGCATATCATCCTACAAAAAAGTGCCCATCCAGTACCAACTGTAAGTACTGTGATCAGCGACATAATACATGGCTTCACCTCGATAAACCAAACCAAACAGGTGACTCTTCTACACCTAAACCTACTGTTCAACCGGGTCCTTCTAAATCTGCTGTATCCGCACCGGCACTCCTTGGTATTCCAAAACTTAATGAATATGTGATGCTCGGCACTGTTGTCGCTCTTGTCGAAAATTCTAAAGGTGATTTTATGGCTGTTAGAATGGTTTTGGACAGTGGCAGCCAATTTTCGTTTATAACATCAGATTGTGTTACCAAACTGGGACTCAACCCTGAAAGTTTTGATGGATCAATCAGTGGAATTGGAAGGGTTGCACTTGACAGTCATAGCCCCAAGGGTATAGTAGGCTGTTCCATTCGCCCTACTAGTAGCGATGCCACTATTTTTCACACTCAGGCAGTAGTGCTACCTAATATCACCAGTGACCTTCCTCAATCACCAATACCTGCATGTTGGCGCAATAAGTACCACGCATACCAACTAGCCGATCCATATTATTGGAAACCGGGACCAGTTGAATTTCTACTGGGTGGAGACTTGTTTTATGAGGTATTGGAGGGGAAACCTATTCATATTGCTCCAAATATCCCGAAACTCACACCTACTGCATTCGGTTTTGTAATTGGTGGTCGTTTTCAACGCCCCATGAATCAAAGCCATTCGGCTTCCCTCTTCACTTGTCATGATGAGGAAATCTCAAGTATAATGAACAAGTTTTGGTCAGTTGAGGAGGTGGAGGAAAAACGTCTTACGTCGCCTGATGATGAGTTTTGCGAGTTTCGTTTTCAGCAGACTCTAAGCAGAACTGCATCAGGCCGATACATTGTGGCACTACCATTTAAGGAGTTACCCCCGAATTTGACGTCATCACGTTCTGCTGCTACTATTCGTTTTCGAAATTTAGAAAACAAGTTTGCTCGCAATCCTGAATTTAAGCAAACTTATGTCCAATTTATGGAGGAATATCGCGACCTACAGCATATGTCAATCGCTCGTGAATCCGCAGCTTACACTATTCCTCATCACGCTGTTTTCAAGTATGATGGTACCAAATCCAAGATAAGGGTGGTGTTTGATGGATCATGTAAAACCCCACAGGGAAGCTTGAATGATTTTCTTCTTCCTGGACCCAAGCTTCAGAAGGATATAGGCTCAATCATTATTCGCTTTCGCTTGCATCGGATTGTTTTTACCGCCGACATCGTTAAAATGTTCCGCCAGGTACTCATAAGAGATGACGATTTAAAGTACCAGCACATTCTTTGGAGGGATGAGCCAAATAACAAGCTCGAAGATTATGCCTTGAATACCATAACTTATGGTACCACTTCAGCACCATGGCTTGCAATCAGGACCTTGGTTCAACTGGTAAAGGATGAGGATGATGTTTTCCCTGAAGCCTCTAAAGCCATCCTTAACGACACATATGTCGATGATATCTGCAGCGGAGCTAATTCCATTCAGGAAGCTCTTCACTTGAAATCTCAGCTGATTCAACTCCTTCAAAAGGGGAACTTTGAATTGAGCAAGTGGTCGTCAAACCATCCATTGCTCCTAGAATCATCTCAAAGTACTTCAAATATTTGTCCATTGCAGTTAGGATTTGAAGATCAAAACATCAAAATATTGGGTCTTCAGTGGAGCGCAGTTGGTGACAACTTTACATACCATGTTGAGGCTCCAAATCTGGCTTTCACCAAACGATCAATACTTTCTTCCATAGCACGAATTTTCGACCCTCTAGGATACCTTCCCCCCGTCGTTTGCTATGCTAAAATTATACTTCAATTATGCTGGCAGGCCAAGATTGATTGGGATCAGGAAGTTCCTCCTTTTATTGCAGCTAAGTGGGAGAGTTTTGTTGAACAACTTCCAATTTTAGACAAAGTCACTATTCCCAGATTCATCCCAGTTGCTGATGCAGAAGGTATTCAGATTATTGGATTTTGTGACTCCTCAGAACTAGCATATAGTGCTATGATTTACATGAGATTAGTTGACTCCAAGGGTACACACATTTCACTTCTCAAGGCGAAATCCAAACTCGCTCCACTAAAACTACTCACAGTCCCAAGGCTTGAGTTGTCTGCAGCTTTGCTCCTCAGCCGACTCCTTTCATCACTCCAAGAGTTTCTTTGCTCACTGTCAGTTAGCAATTTCTACTGGTTCAGTGATTCTACAGTAGTTTTGGGTTGGCTTCATACAGAACCAAGTAACTTGAAAACCTTTGTTGCTCACAGGGTCGTGGAAATCATTGACACAACTAACATTGTAGACTGGTATCATGTCAATACAACCGAAAACCCTGCTGATTGCGCATCAAGAGGGCTATTGCCAGCTGATTTTGTTGACCACTCTCTATGGAAGTCAGGACCACCATGGCTTAAGTTTCCAACTTCTAGCTGGCCTATTTCATCCTCTGGTGAACTCACTAATGCTAGTCTGCCTGAAATAAAGAATAGAATTAATGTCAGTCATTTTGTTGCCAGAACTCCTGTTTCATTCCTCATCCCATGGATGGAAAATTATTCTTCCTTCAACAAATTGATCCGAGTCACAGCTTACATCAGGAGATTTCTAAAGAACTTTGTTGGATGGCCAAGGGCCAGCGAGCCAAGGGTTAAGGTCTCCGTAACAAGAATGCTACTTGCTGACATTATTAAGAATGTGCCTCCAATATCTGCATCAGAATACAAACTTGCGACTATGTCCCTAATTAAGATTGTGCAGTCTCATCACTATCCACTTAAGGGCTCTAAATTCGATCCTACAATTCTTCCAAAACTAAATCCATTTGTTGACGGAGATGGTGTTGTCAGGGTGGGCGGTCGTTTGAGTAACTCAGGACTGTCTGAAGACTTGGTGCATCCCATTCTTCTTCCTGGGAAATGCCATTTCACCAAGATCCTCATTGATCATTATCATCGCATCCACCTTCATGTTGGGCCCTCAGCCCTACAAGCTATTCTTCACAATCAGTTTTGGATAACTTCCTCACGCCTGGTAGTCAAACAGAGAGTCCACCGTTGCACCATCTGTTTCAAACTTTCTCAAGAGCCACAAGCACCTTACATGGGTGACTTACCCAAGTGTAGGTTTCAAGAAGGCAGAGCATTTCAGGAGGTAGGCGTCGACCTAGCTGGACCCTTCTACATTAAGGAATCACTCCGAAGAAATGCACCTATAGGTAAAGCATACTTGTGCGTTTTCATCTGCATGACTTCCAAGGCAGTCCATTTAGAAGTTGTTTCGAGCTGTTCAACTTCCGCATTCCTCGCTGCCCTAGATAGGTTTCTCTCAAGAAGAGGTTGCCCCACACAAATCCACTCTGATTGCGGAACAAATTTTCTAGGTGCCGACCGTGAAATGAAGCAAATTGTGGAATGGTACCGGCAGCAAGATACATCTACTGCAATTGTAGAATACCTAACTCCCAAAGGTGTTGAATGGGCGTTCAACCCTCCAGCTTCACCACATTTTGGCGGACTTTGGGAAGCTGCAGTGAAGTCTTCCAAAGCCATCTTCAAGCGTATTTCAGCTAATACCCCTCTTACTTTTGAGGAACTCACAACTCTTTTCAGTCGTATCGAGGGAATCCTCAACTCAATGCCTCTCTGTCCTCTTAGTTGTGATCCTGAGAGTCTTCATGCCTTGACGCCAGGCCATCTTCTCATCGGTGCTCCACTCTGTGCTCGCCCTGAATTACCTTTGTTGGAACTACCTGAAAACCGACTTTCACGCTGGCAGCTTGTACAGCAGCGAACCCAACACTTTTGGAAGCGTATCAGGTCAGAGTATCTCCACCATCTACAGCAAAGGAACAAGTGGACCGCGAGGAACCCAAATCTTGAACTGGGAGATCTTGTCATCATCAAGGCAAATTCTGCACCGACTCAATGGATTTTGGGTCGTGTGCGAGACGTGTTTCCTGGCAAGGATGGCATTGTTCGAGTAGCGGAAGTTAGGACAGCCAATGGCATACTCATGCGACCAGTCACCAAGCTAGTATCACTTCGTCCAATCACTGATCCTGAACCTAGCCCTTCTCCTTAACCTGAATCTCGAAAATTTCAGCTAAATTTTGGTGGGCGGGATGTTTGGGTAACTGTTAGTTATTGTTGTGAGGTAGGGAAGTGTTGTTTCGAACTTCAGCTGCAGTTGACCGTCGGACATCAGCACCAACATCATCATCGGGAGATTCGGCCAGCTCAGCGTGCCCCCCAATTTGCCCCCGGGAACCAAACAGTCTATCTTGACTGATGTACTGACCTGCCTGCCCCCCTCTTATATTCAAGTCAACTGCCTTTACCATTTCCATGGGCCACTCAGTTTCTCGCTGTATCGCCACCCGATCCCAACGTTCGATCATATCACCCCCATATTTTCCTCCACGAGGCGGCCGCCTGCATACACCAAGTGTTTCAGCAGCCAATCATTTGCAGAACCACACACAATCCGGGAGTTCATCCAGGTTGAACAACTTCACCATTACGTGGACTACGGGCACAGCGAATTTGAGGTCAGTCCGTTTCGATTTATTGGGTTGGCTATAACCAAAATTTTCACAGCGCTGACTCTCCAATTTTCCCTTTGTTCGTCTATCTACGCCATCACACCACAACCTAAACCACGGACAATTAATTGAACAGAGATGGATTAATTATTGCACATTTGTCGATTTCATTCCAATCATTGTCATCTCAATTTATACACATATATATATATATATATATATATATATATATATATATATATATATATATATATATATATATATATATATATATATATATTTCTATTTTTATATTTATTTTGGCATGCCAAGCTAGGTTGTCTTTTCAATATAGTATTAATAGTATTTGCCGTATCAATTTCTGATTTTCCCAATCAACCAAATCATCCCCAATAATTGTTAATAAATTTAATATCAGCGCACAATCTAGTGAGGTCAAGAATTTAGTTTTGCGCTCTGTGAGCACTACACTTTCCTCACCAGGATAAAAGTGGGGTTCATGCACTAAACAAATATTGCGGTCAAACTGGTAGGAAATGCAGAGAAAGAATGGACGAGCTTCAGGAGGATCCAAGAAAAGTAAGGATAAGTCTACATTTGCAAAACATCTTAACGAATCCAATCATAGTTACAATTTTGATTTGACAGATAGACAACGAATATAATCATAGTTACAATTTTGATTTGACAGATAGACAATTTGTAGCATTTTTTCATTTTTTTCCAAAGATGGGTATGTTGAATGTACTTGAAAAAATCGAAATTATCGAATAATGGTATCTGGTATATGTACTATGTATCTGGAAAAAGTTTAAATGAGGATATCCCTCAATAAATTTTCACCACTGATAGGTCCATTTCTATGGATTCTGGGGAATTATCCCTTCACACTGTTGAAGCCATATTCACTAATTCTTCCCCTTCTTTCACTTCATTCGATTAGCTATAATTCCCTTTCATTTTACTTGCTCTTAATTTGTCGTACCGCACGGCCTATTTCTTTCTCTCAACCAAAGGGATTCAATCTCCCTTCACCTCCGACTTCATAAGCTGCGACTTTCTGATGTGTGTTCAGTAACTGTTTGTTACTGAAGATGGCCTAACCGTCGAAATCGATTTAACATTGGAACTTTTCATTTTTCGTGGAAATATACAACGTTTTTCACTAACTTCCGTTTTTTCGTGGTACAGAGCTCCCAAATATGTACGATCAAATTACTGTTGTCATCCGAGAAACCAACATACTGGGTAGCAGATTTAAGAAGAAGCCTGATTTAATCGATTTCTATTCCATGAAAAATATCACAGCGAATTATGCACATGTCGAGGACTATTTTGATCTCAGTTCGAGCCATTCGCCAATTTCTTACGCTACGCGAAATGATTATCCTAAAACCACGTAATCCAGTCCTAGTGAATAAAAATACAAATGAAATCAGTTCAAAATCGACATAAGTCAATTTATTGATCTCAGTGTGGTATTAAAAACGCCAGCTAAAGTTGATGTAGAGTAAGAACAATTTGTCCACTCCTTCCAAACTGCGGCGTGGCAAAACACCCCTGAAGAACCCTGCTATCTTTGCAAAGTTATTAATAAAACCAGAGAAAAACGAAAAGCCAGATGTAAATGGTAAAACTTACGTATCCCTGCTCTTGAAACTTGATGGTTCAAAATTGAATACGAATTGAAGAAACTGTTGTAGCAGAAGCAAAAAGACACCCAAGAAGTTTTCCTCAAATCTCTCACCAATCATCGAGACACTAAATACCTGCCAACTCTCCCTCTGGAAGGTAACGAAACACCTGAAGAGGCCTATCATCCAAGCACCACCTAATAGAAATATAGGTAATAGCAAGTTTTGCTTGTCATCTAGCAGATATTTTCAAGCCCAATTCTAGGAGCCCTGATGAAGAACCCCTCGAAGAAGTTCCCTTGGAAGATCAAGAAGTCGACATCCCACTGATCACTGTCCATCAACGCCAGGACTAATCCAAAAAAGGCCCCTGGATATGACCTGATCACTGCTCAAGTCCTCAAACACCGGCCGTGTAAAGGACTTGACAAGGTCACACAAATCATGAATGCTTACATCAAGCATCATGCTTACATCATTTACATCATTTAGCATACACTTACATCATGCTTACATCATTGTATGTTCCACAACTGTGGAAACTTGCTGAAGTCGTCATGATACTGGAAACAGGTAAACCTCCTAAACAGCTAACGTCTTATCGTTCTTACCTATACTTTCGAAACTCTTTGAAAAAGTTCTTCACAAACGACTCATCAAAGTTGCGGAAGAACATCATCTGATGATCAGTTGTGAAAAGAACATCTACTATAGTGATTTACTCAAACAAGAGGGAAACACCCTGGCGTCATTTTCTGATGAAACTGCGGTCATTGCCGTTGATGAAGACAATGCGAATCGACTTCAAAACTTGAAATATGCATCAAAAACCTCCATGACTGGACAATTATGTAGCGATGAAGATGAATTAACCTTGTGACAAAATTACAAGGCTCGATGGGATTATCAGCTATTATAACTGATGATTTTTTGAACAGAGACTACTTTCCAAATATATATATATTTTTTTAATTCTACTACTTGGATACTTCATATATAAATCATCGAACAATAAATGCACAACCAGTAGACTGTAATTTCTCCAAATTTGTTACCGAACAATTCGTAAAATGATAAGAGTTGTTTCTTTAAAGACCGATCGAGTAATGAAATGAAATTAATATCAAAATCACGGTAATTTTCTCAGGTTTTACCAAGAATTTCAGGGATGTTTCGGTATCAATATTCACAGCTCGGCGTGTAGAATTCAAATCCGCTGAGGCAGTCATCGATTTCGCCTTATTTTAATGAGACTAGCAAAATGCGCTAGGGACTGGCAAATTAGGATCCCCCCTTTAAAAACCCCGTGAACACCATGCAATTTAACGTGAAATTATAAGCCCATGTAGTCAGTATCAATACGATATCCGCTACCGCTCATGCCACACCAAATAATAACAGACAAAAATCATTATACGTCTCAAGCTTAAACGTCAGAATTTTATACTATTCCCGTTACGGAAGTTATGATAGAAAAACTAGAATTTAGCAGTCCTTTCGGGCATTATAAAAACAATGAATGCCCTTCAGAGTACGAAAATTCTCCATATCATGATTAAATGCGATATCATAGACGCGCTAGTAGGATTAGCGAACCAATACGTCGTTATAACATTAACTAATAATTATTCAACTCAATAGTCTACAAATCGGAAAGATCCAATGCATTCAACTAATTGAAATGGAGATAATTTCTACCCTATAGTCTTAAGTAAAGGCTTATTAAATGGTATTTATTTTAAAATTATTAATTACATTTAGTAAACTAAGATAATTAAAGACATTTGGAATAAGTACGTGAAAATGATTATTTAATATACGTAGTAGGTATATCAAGAGATCCCAAGATGTAGGTCATCTTGGCAAGTGTAGGTCATCGAACCTTTCAATTGCATTGTTGCATTGCATTGCATCGTTGAATTGCATTATTAGTTTTAATTACTTATTAGTTCTACTGGAGACAAAGCTATTAACGGATAAGAAAACGTTCTATGAAAGTAAGCAGAAGCAGGATTTTCATTGACCCTATGCCGCTCAACGCAAATAAATATAATTTTGAGAAAAGGACCGAGTCCTATTTAGACCTTCTAATCGAAGACAGTACCTACCTAACATCCGACCGACGACAGAGACATACTAAACTCAATTTCACTCTTACTCGGCTCAAGCAGTCAAGAGATCAAAATAAGGGTCTGAAATTGATTTAAAAAATTATATTCCCATTTTTAGATATTTTGTACTAAATTGTATGACATCTTGAACCCTATTTTATAATGATCAAGGGTACCATAGACCTGCGAACATGAGAGAGAAATCAAGATTTAATAATCACTTTGGCCAATGAACCCGTATTGATTACAATCAACTTTGTTAAACCTAACGAAATGTGGAATAACGCATTTTTAGATGGTTATAAAGCCATCTTAAAGTAGACGGACAACATAAAATAGCGTCATATTGCTATAGACGTAATACACCAGCAGAAGCTGGATATCATAGTTACGAATTAGAGACCCAGCAGCTATTAAGTATTTCGAACATTTTGAATGAAATTGATTTATATGAATGACTGATTATTTATTAGGTACCTATATCATGTTACGTTGTAACAAGATGTTTATATTTACCAATGCACTGGGGAGCTGGGCTGACTGACTCCAGCTCACCTTTGCACGGAGATAAACTCCTTCATACCTGCCTGAAGAATCGATATCAGGTTAGTTCCGCTCTGACTCCGGTCGCCTCTGCCAAGCAGGATTCCTTCCGAAATTTAATCGTCGAATCGATGGGAATTTGTTATTCCATTGGAAAAAACTCATCTGCCACCCGCAGGATAATCGCTGCTTTGATGGTTCTGACCAGTCCCTGGTTGTTGGTCAGCGTATTGAACTTGTGTACAACCAAATTCGTCCTACAGGTAAATTTATTTATTGTAAAATTTGGAATATTTTACTGGTGCCACGTGCACTAACGAATTTATTTAAAGCTAAATTTTTCTTTTTCACTGTTCTTTTTAATCACCTGGTATAATTATAAACGATCTGAAAATTGTATCTATTCCGTCATTTCACTTTTTTTTTTATTACGAACCAAATCGTTCACGTGGGAGTTTACCCAGTGAACCAAACTGTAAAATTTCAGTTTGAGAAATCATGAACACTTATTTAATTTTGCCGACTTATTTCATTTTTTCTAGAAATGAACTTTATGTTTTTTTTTTTTTTTTTTTTTTCCTAATTTTATCAACGCTCTGTAAATTGCATCCAATAATTTTTTTTCCTTTTGTGACGTCACAGTTTCGTCACGATCCCAGATAGAACGTGTATTATTTTCTATTATGGATTTTGAGGTATTTTTCCTGTAAAGAAGAACTATTTTCGCCCGTTGTAAAGGTGTTGCTCTAAATCGCCAATTTGAGAATCCCTGGGCCTGCGGTCCAGCCTACCCCATACTCTCTAAGAACCCTACGTTTGTGGTAAGCTAAATTTCTGTTAAAATTGTATCCACTGCGCAGGCTAACCCGTCGAATTTCAACCATAAATTTGGATTTCAATTATTTTGTTTTCTCCAGGAAAACTTTAAGTATGTACTCACGTCAGTTCAAATCTGTTTTTTTGTAACCTTTCTTCGAAATTTTGTTTGTGTAGGGGTTCTTGCTCACCCCGTTCAAGCCAACGGACTCAGGTTCAGTTTAAAAAATTCTCCGTCGCCCTACGAACGCCAGACGCCGCATTTAAATTTAAGTCGTCCCCATAGTTGATAAGTCTAGAATTTAATGGAAAACAGAAAATAGGAATAGCAATAGGTCTCCCTTCCCCTTAGTATAGGCGGCAGGATTCGGAGCGGTGAGTTTGGTGGTCGGCTGAACTCGAGCCTCGACCCTCTGTGTCGAGTTGTGTATTTGCAGGGTGTGCCAAATTGCATATCATCATATTGTTGGTTGAAGATTACAGTTTCGTTTATTTCAATTTAAAGGCAATCTCTTCTTTTCAGTAACCTTCTCTCCCAAAGTTATTTTATGATTTCGGCTGGTGTGTCATTAGGGGTTTCGTTTTAATTTTTATTTTTCCCTTAAATTAAAAACTCAAAAATTGGAAATTAGTGGCGCTCAACACAGAAGTATAGCAATTATTATTCTGGCTATCTCTCCCTTTATTTATTTTTACTTAATTTTTTTAATGATTTAAATTGGGAATTT
This sequence comes from Adelphocoris suturalis, assembly GCA_030762985.1. Taxonomy (NCBI): domain Eukaryota; kingdom Metazoa; phylum Arthropoda; class Insecta; order Hemiptera; family Miridae; genus Adelphocoris; species Adelphocoris suturalis. The sequence continues at coordinate 48,853,841 of CM061045.1, read as the reverse complement.
AAATTTGAGGACCCACTCCACTGAGCTAGGCTGGGGCCGCCCAAAGCGGCGTTATATTAAACTGGCGCCCAACGTGGGGCTAATCTAATCCCAATTTAATATTATAAAGAAGGAAAAAAAATTTTCTTTCAAGTAAGTAATTTTCGTGTTTTGGTTTTCCCCGAGAGTAAAATAAAACAAAACTTATGATACGGTGCATACGTTTACCCCTCAAATGGTTGCTTGATCTCTCTTTTCCTTTTTCCCTCGTTATTTTCTTTGAGTGGCCCCGTAGCCCAGTTGCGGCTAATCAATTGTGTTAGTTTTATGTTCGTTTTTGGTTCAAGTGTATGCCATTACGTCAAGAATTCATCAACATGGCTTTGTATCTGAAAATCGACGTTTATCGCCTGCGAAAAGAAGAGCTTCAACATGAACTCAAAACCCGCGGTTTAGACGCCTCAGGAAAGATCTCAGAACTTCGTGCCAGCCTAAGAGATGCTTTCCTCATTAATAAGCAGCCCGACCCTGCAGTCCTTGCCACTTTGGATCCAAAAATCGTGAGGACCGAATCGCCGAGTTTATGGAAGCGATTGAGGTCATGGAGGTCGAAGACATCAATGAGGTGAAAAAGTATGACTCGCACATTTGGCACTGGTTTAACCGAATCGGCCGGCAGACATTCACAGATCCCAGCCTAGTCGCAAAACGTGAAGTGGTTCTTGGACAGCTGCGATCACTGATTGGTGTCATGGGTCGGTACTATCCCAAACCTACGCCTACCCCTGACAACGCAGGTGTCGGAGAAGTACCAGACATGCCGATGCCACCTACTCCACCACCTCGTTGTCCGAGTTCCACATCATCCAGGTCTTCCCAGCGAACTTCCCGATCTTCACGATCTTCGGCGGGAGGGCCCTTGTAGTGATGTGACATCCGAATGCAGAATCGAATGCGGCATTCGATTATTGAAATCGTTCGGATATTCGGATGCGAGATATGAAGTATTCGAATATTTTTTCATTCATATAGTAGCGAGACTAGCGGCATAACCATGAAGCGCCGTATTGAAATCGCTCGGATATTCGGATGCGAGTATTCGAACACTTTTTATTCTTATAGTAGCGGAACTGGCGGCTCCTTCCCGAAGTCAAACATCGAAATAAAACAACTGAAAGACGGAGCTGTGACATGCGAATAGTGAAGTAACCGCTACTTGGAGCTGAGGTCTTCCGAAATCTCATGCAGTTTCTTTTGCATTCGAATAGGAACTTTTTGCTGTCGTTGTGGTGAAACTGGCGGCCCTTCTTGAAGCTCAAAAATCTGAGATTTTCATCCAAATTCCGAATCTGAAACCTATTGGCTGTATGCATTGCATTCAAATACCTACTTATGTCGGTATACCTACCTACCTATTTTTGTATTCCGTTTTTAAATGAAACATATTGTGTGATTCGTGCAAAGAATATCAAATCGTATTTTTTACTTACCTACTCAAATCTATTCTTGAATATTTTGTTTTGTTTCTACTTCCCGTGTTTGCTCGGGTTTTGGTTTACTATTCCTTCAAATAATGAGCCTTTGTGATCTGGTCGAAAAACGACACTGCAAACCATCCTTTGTAATTTCTTGTTTCAAGGTAGGTAATCTATCTACCTAGATAGAATCCAAATTATTTGCACTCTTTCTGCCTTCCAGGTCTTATTTCCTCTCAACTCGATAGAAAAAATCTATGGTTTCGCACACAGACGTAATTTGGGGGACAAAGCTGTTCCTAACATCTGGCCAACCCAATCGCCACACCCCCTGGGTGATTAAGCATTACCTAAGGGCGCAAAATTGGAGTGAAAATTGGGGTTTTCAAATAAAATGGTCGTGAATCGTTTTCCATACTTATAGGTAGGTACCTATGTACTTATGCTTACCGAATAAATTATGGAAGCAGAATCAATTGAGGCCGGTCAAGGGGCTGTGAGGGTACGCCCAAGTGAGATAATAGATAGGTAGGTACCATTTAAGAGTATCGTAAAAAAAAAACGAATTTCACTTTTTCTGAGTCCATATTTCATCCAGCTGGCGTTAGTAGGTACATTAAAATCTCATTTAAGTACGAGCTCTACATTTCCTTCAAAGGAATGGACATTACAGAGGTTCAAAGTGTGGGCAACACATGGATGGTGTAGAATCTTGAGGTGTTCAACTATCGCGTTTTTAACGTTGGCACCATTATCTGACACGACAGTAATTATTTTAGAGGAAATGGCCCAATCATCAAAAGCCTCGGTTAAGGCTTGGGCGATTTTTTTCCCAGTGTGGGATCCCTCGATTGGTTTTGTACTCAAGTTGTAATGGTGGATAATCCCTTCAGAAATGAAGTGGACTGTGATAGAAACATAGCTTCTGGCACTTTCTGACGTCCAAATGTCGGTTGTTTCAGAGACTTGAGAGACGGAGGTCAGCATCGCTTTGACAATAGCTTTTTTTTTTTTTCACTGTACAAATTGGGGAGCATTTTTGTGGACGAGTGGGCAGCTCATAATACAAATTCATATTAACATGGAATCATGTTTTAGCGATGGATCCCCCGCCGAAAAGTGAGACTATAAAGTGACATGAAAGTAGCGCCAATAATTGTGATGATTTCCGCTTACAACCAAGTCGTTGCTAGAGATATGATACTTCGTCATTTTTCATCCCACAAAATTCGTTGACCATTCGTTCGAAAGCTCTCGATTTATCAGTAGAGGGAAAAGATACGTTCTGGCGCAGGGGCCAACACGGGGCAGGGTATACTAACCCTCATAACATGTGATACTAACCCGCACAACGCATGAATTTAAATTTCCTGTACATTGCGCTTCCGTTTATCGTAAGATCAAAAAATAATTTTGCGTTGATTGGGAATCGAGCAGGCGACGTTAAAGTATAGGGGTCGCTATGCATACATGACACCATGGTCAGGGAACTTGTCACGATCGATTAATTCCTCGTTTTTTGGAGGGTTTTAAGAAAGGTACAAACTCCTTCTATAGAACAGTGTGAATCATGTGATTAAGTAACAAAACAAAATTGTTAAAGTTTGGGGTAGCTATGCATACACAGCACCATGGCCCCTTGGAAATTTTGATAATGACACTATTCCTATCCACTTTTAACGTATTTATTAAAATCAACGCATGTTTGGCATGTCTTATACGTACAGTAGAAGTAAGTTCTTCTTAAGCATAACAGTGACAATTTTTCAAATTTTATGAATTTTGAAGTGATACATACTACATACATATAATTTGACAAACTCCAGCAATAGTTGGCCCATGACTAATTAGTTGGGTGTCCAAATGGAAGGAGAGAGATTACTGTGAGCTAGTGTACAATTTTATGAAGAATAGACGATAAACAAAGGAATTCACTTAGGGTCAATGTAGAAACTGGGTAGATCAGGTTCTTCGAGAGGTTTAAAATGGAATAATAATACCGAGAGAGTGCTGAAATTTGTGATTTATATACATGCATTTTCCGATATTAATAATCCAATCTGAGTATAAACAACACATACCTTTAATTACCCGTTCCACTATATTACATTAGGAATGGGTGATCAGAAGCTGCATGCATCGGATGAAACACTTATATTCAATGTTGATCATCTGGCGTCATTGTTCAATTGGCTAATGCACTTGTCTGGTGACTAGGAGGTCGCCTGCTCGATTCCCAATCAACGCAAAATTATTTTTTGATCTTACGATAAACGGAAGCGCAATGTACAGGAAATTTCAATTTATGCGTTGTGCGGGTTAGTATACCCTGCCCCGTGTTGGCCCCTGCGCCAGAACGTATCTTTTCCCTCTACTTTTATCCAACCATACTATATTAACTACTGCGAAGTGCGTGGCCAACAAGCTGAGTTATGAGCATGGTTATATGAATAATTGTTTACACACAGGTGATCATTCTCAATGATTGATATTGTGAACATGATTGCAACCACTTGTTAATTTCTGATGATTTCATTGAGCTGGTGTTTCGATTATGTGATTCATAGCAGGTGATCCGAATATTGCGAGAACGGTTTGATTTGTGAAGCGGTGGTTAAACCATTTTAATAGGTAATTTCAATACTTTACACTATAGGAAGCTGTAATTTCGTATGTAGCCTCTTTAGCCTCTTTCAATAATAAAGTGAATGTTTACTCGCGAGTTTCTATTAGGAGATCATCATCTCACAAGAGCTCAATCGTCGTGATCATTTCTATAATTAAGTGAGAGCGAGGAGCTAAAACATGATTCCATGTTTTTTTACATTCTAGCAGTAAGGCTCAAAGTAATAACATCCGGGGGGGTCCAGGGGCCGAGTTTTTCGAATATTCACGGAATCCCTCATCTTCGACTATAGAGAGAGGTTGGTAGTCAACCGTGATCATTTTCATGAGGCTGTCGTCTATTAATTTTTTCTGTTGTTGCGGAACATTCGAACTCCTAGTTGCTAATACTAACTGTTTGGGTCTTGAAATTGCACTATGCGGGTTTGCGTTTGAAGATGCGGTTGACGATGGATTACTACTTGATGGTGGGAGGTCGACAACAACTCGGGCCCCTCGAATCGTCGGTGGAGGTGCGATGATGAGAATTGATGGGATGACTGATGACGATGATGATGACTCGTCATGATGTTCATCTTGGGTTTGAGGGTGTTTACCAAGGAATTGAATGGGATGCAGCCGCTTCCCATGAGCCGATAAATTGCTTGTATTCCCGAAATATTTCAATGTTTTCTTGTACGAAATTGTACAAAACGGAAAGAATATTTCCGCTTTTGTCGTTTTTTTTTTTTTTTTTTTTAAATAGAAAACCACTCCCACACCGCACTTCTCTGCGCTCCGGGTCTCATCACTCATCTTTTCATGCTTTCTTCTTCTTCTTAAGCGTGGCCTCCCGTTGGGGGGGGGGGGGGGGGGGAGAAAACACAGGGCCTTGATGGTCCTGATATTTCTCCAACCCGGTGGGTTCCCCGGAGGGGGTCAGAAGGAGATCAGCGGCTAGTGGTGTTATCGAATCTTATCTCTTTCCAGGGTAGGTGCGACAAATCAAACACCAAAAAAGTAAACAACGTGATAGTGATAGTCAGTAGGTACCTATTAGCGATACGAGATAAGAAGTAACTGTCACAAATCAAGAAGTTTCAGCTCCGCTCCGTTTCCTACTTGCTATTTCATTCTAATACTACGTTCATTCGGATTCCAGTACTGATATCCTATTGGTTGTTTCGCAATCGGTTCAAAATGGCAGTTTTTCCTCCCCATTCGAATGATCATTCGATTATCGAAATCATTCGAATACTCGATATTCGATAATTGAAATCATTCGAATACTCGGTATTCGATTATTGAAATCATTCGTTTCGCCCATCACTAGGCCCTTGCCACCTGGAGTGTCTGAACCCGAGCTACCACGCCATTATCAACGTCGTGCCATTGCTAGAGACCCCAAAATCTACAAATGGGGCATACGCTACTCCGGAGATGACAGCAAACAAACCTTGATGTCATTCTTGTCCGACGTGGAAGAAAAGCGTCGTTCCCGAGTTGTGAAGTCGGCTGAACTCTTCCAAGGAGCTGGTGAACTGTTCCGAGAAAAATGCACTCATGTGGTTCCGCTCTCAAGGTGAAGCCATCAAAAATTGGGATTAACTGGTTGAACGGCTGAAAGAAACCTTCCTTGACCCGGACTACAATGATCGTCTTCTTGACGAAATTCGGCGTAGGACTCAGGGCATAGACGAAAAACCAGCAATCTTCATGGCCAACATGAATACCATGTTTGACCGTCTTTCAGAGCCACTGTCGGAGATGCAAAAGGTCAAGTACATCCAGCCCAATCTGAGGAGGGAATACCTTGCTGTTCTGCCTTTGGTCAAGTATCTCACAGTAGACGAGCTAGAACGCCAAGTCAACCGTCTTCACATTGGACAGGCGTGGGCCTCAAGATTTGAAGAACCGCCAACCAAAAACTTGGTGGAGCCTCAACTGGCTTATGCAGGTCGTCGCAAAGCTGAAACCACCCTACAGCGAAGCAATCCTGGAGTCCGTATTTCAGCTGTCAACACGTCAGGAACTCCTTGTCGGGATCAAAACCAGAAGCAAACGTCAACTACCTCACCGCAGCATTCATCCGTACCAGTATCTTAACCCACCACAACCAAGGCTGAGTCCAGATCCAGGCGGCCAAAATGCTGGCATTGCAAGGAGTGGGGTCACCGTTACCCGGACTGTCTGCAGCTGCCGTTGAATTTTTGCACTCGCTGTGGAACCGACGATGTAACGCCCAAGTGGGCCTACCGCACCAACTCCAATGGTAGGCCCTCATCCAAAGTCATCTCTGAACGACCCAGACTGGTTGGAGTGGAAGGGAATCGTCTTGACTTTCCTCAGTTCCTGCAAAACCTCTCATCCATTTGATATTCATCCTGGAAATCGTGGATGCCGACCCTATGTCGCTGTGGAGATCTACGGCATCAAGTTCCATGGTCTTCTGGACTCTGGTGCTGACTGTTCACACATCGGCGCTTCTGGTTTCAGGAAACTTCAACGTTTGGGGATCACGGACTTGAAAAAGTCATCCCTTATAGAACAAGTAGCCAATGGCCATTGCTGCCCTGTTGCAGGATATATTGATTTGCCCATAACCCTCAAAGGAAAAGTGAAGGTTTTGGACACTGTGGTCGTACCTGTACTACAAGGAGTTATTATCTTCGAAATATATTTCTGGAAAGCCTTTCACCTAATTCCAGATGTGACCAAAGGAACCTTCATTCTTGGTGAAGATTCGTAGATTGCGAGTATGACGTCAACTCCTTCAGCCATCATCAGCCAAGAAGAACTTCCAGAATCCTCCAAACTTCGACTTCCAACCCTGCTAGAAAGATTTCGCAACCTACCGACACCGAAGATTGGCCTAGCCAGAGATGTAGAGCACGTGATCAACACCGGTGACGCAAAGCCCATCAAGCAGCGGTACTACCGCCAGTCTCCATTTGTGCTCGAAGTGATGTATCGTGAATTAGACGAAATGCTGCAGAATGATGTCGTTCAGAAGTCGAACAGCCCCTGGTCGTCACCTGTGGTGATTACCTCAAAAAAAGACGGCTCCTACAGGTTTTGTGTGGACTACCGCCAACTCATCAAGATCTCCGAAAAGTACGCTTACCCTCTACCTTACGTGTCCGACATCCTTGACCGCCTTCGAGACGCTCGCTACCTGTCCTCCATTGATCTGAAGAGTGCTTTTTGGCAGATACCCATTGCTGAAGCGAGACGACCAAAAACAGCTTTCACCGTTCCTGGCAGGGGCTTGTTTGAGTTCAAAAGAATGCCTTTTGGGCTTGTGAACTCCCCAGCAACTTGGCAGCGCTTTGTTGACTCCATCATTGGCCCAGATCTCGAGCACCATGCTTTCGTCTATCTCGACGACATTGTTCTCGCCATTAGTGACTTTGACACCCATCTGAGGGTCCTGGAAACCATCCTCGAAAAACTCTATGACAAAGGGCTCACCCTGAATTGGGAAAAATGTCAATTTTGTCGATCCAGTCTTGCCTACCTGGGATATGTAGTAGACCGCAGTGGACTTCACGTCGATCCTGCCAAGGTTTCAGCAATTATGGAATACCCTAAGCCTTCAATCTCAAGCAGCTCTGAAGATTCCTGGGTATGGCCTCTTCGTATCGACGTTTTGTTCCCAACTTCGCCGCATTGACAGCTCCACTTACCAAGCTGACTAAGAAGAGTCAGAAGTGGATCTGGGAAGACCTTCAAGAAGCTGCTTTCACTGAGCTTAAGGAGAAACTCGTGAGTGCTCCTATCTTGTCCTGCCCAGACTTTAGCAATCCCTTTGTCATATGGACGGACGCTAGTACTTCAGGGCTTGGAGCAGTCCTGTATCAAGAGTTTGGTGAGACCACTAGCTTATGCCAGCAGGAGCCTCAACAAACACGAGCGCAATTATACTGCGAGTGACCTTGAGTGTCTCGCTGTTATCTTTGCACTCGAGAAGTTCAGACCCTATGTAGAAGGAACAGCATTCCCCGTGATCACCGATCATGCCGCTTTAACTTGGCTCCACAACCTTAAGGATCCTCATGGTCGGCTTGCTCGTTGGGTACTGCGAATGTAGCAATACGACATGACTATCCTCCAATGCCCCGAAAAATCCAATCAAGTCGCCGATGCCCTTTCTATAGCATACGAAGATTGTGCTCAACTGGTACAGGAAACAGCGAAGACCCATGGTACACAAAAATGTCAACTCTTGTCAAGAACCATCCAGATCGTTACCCTGAGTGGTCGTTTATCAATGGACAGTTACTCAAACGAGAACTCCCAACCAAGAACTTTCTTGGACTCGAAGACACTTGGAAAGTCGTGGTTCCTAAAAAGGACAGGCCACGGATCCTGCAGAGTTGTCACGACGACCCTCTTTCTTCTCATTTGGGTGTTTTCAAGACCCAATCCCGACTAAAAGAAAGATTCTACTGGCCTGGTATGGCTACAAATGCCAAGAAGTATGTGTCTTGATGCAAGACCTGCCTGGCACAAAAGCCCTTGCAGCAGTTGCCTGCTGGTCTTTTTGGCAAAGAGAAGATTGTTTCTGAGCCATTGCAGCTCGTCAGTGCTGACTTCATGGGCCCCTTCCCTTCTTCATCAAACCAGAACAAGTTTTTGCTGGTCATCACAAACTATTTCAGCAAGTTCTGTCTTATGCATCCCATGCGCACTGGAACCGCAGCTCCTCTTTGCAAGTTTGTTGAAGAATAAGTGCTCCTCGTATTTGGAGTCCCAAAAGTCATCCTATGTGACCACGGCACGCCCTTCTGAAGCAACCTATTCCAGTCCAAAATGAAGCTGTACCAGGTCAATAGATGGTACACAGCCAACTACCACCCACAGGCCAACCCCACAGAAAAGGCTAACCGTGTGATCAAGACGGCAATTCGTTCTTATATTGGTTCCAACCACCGCCACTGAGATAAAGAACTCCCAAAGATAGGGTTTGCCCTAAGGACAGCCCTGCATGAAGCAACCAGAGTATCTCCAGCGTTCCTGAACTTTGGATGACACCCAAAACGCTCAGGAGCAGAACATCAGCTCACGACATCAGGAAACAATGTCCCTCAAACAGTCTCGCCAGATACTTATGTCCAGTTATTGTTATTCCTTGGCGGTCTCGCCGACATTTGCAAGGACGTCAAGCAAAGACTCCACGATGCCTATGAGCGTGCAAAGGTCTCCTACAATCTGCGGAGATGCCCACAGGTTTACAATGTTGGTGACCTGGTGTGGAAGCGTAAGCACATCCTCTCAGATGCTGCCCAACATTTCAGCGCCAAGCTTGCACCAAAATTTGTGCAATGCAGGGTGACCAAGAAGTTGTCTGATCTCACCTACCAGCTGCAAGACCTCGATGGGAAAGATGTCGGCACTTGGCACGTGAAGGACCTGAAGCCACATCAAGCCGATGACCCAGAATCCCCAGATTCCCAAACCTAGATCAAGCATCCTTCTTTTTTTTCTTTTTTCAAATTTTTCTTTTTCTTGTCCAGCCAAGGGGGAGAATGTTACGTTGTAACAAGATGTTTATATTTACCAATGCACTGGGGAGCTGGGCCGACTGACTCCAGCTCACCTTTGCACGGAAATAAACTCCTTCACACCTGCCCGAAGATTCGATATCAGGTTAGTTCTGCTCTGACTCCGGTCGCCTCTGCCAAGCAGGATTCCTTGCGACATTTAATCGTCGAATCGATGGGTAATTTTTTTCCATTGGGAAAAGCTCATCTGCCACCCGCTGGATAATCGCTGCTTTGATGGTTCTGACCAGTCCCTGGTTGTTGGTCAGCGTATTGAACTTGTGTACAACCAAATTCGTCCTACAGGTAAATTTATTTATTGTAAAATTTGGAATGTTTTACTGGTGTGTACAACCGAATTCGTCCTACAGGTAAATTTATTTATTGTAATATTTGGAATGTTTTACTGGTGCCACGTGCACTAACGAATTTATTTAAAGCTAAATTTTTAATTTTCATTGTTCTTTTTAATCACCTGGTATAATTATAAACGATCTGAAAATTGTATCTATTCCGTCATTTCACTTTTTTTAAATTATGAACCAAATCGTTCACGTGGGAGTTTACCCAGTGAACCAAACTGTAAAATTTCAGTTTGAGAAATCATGAACACTTATTTAATTTTGCCGACTTATTTCATTGTTTCTAGAAATGAACTTTATCTATTTTTTTCCTAATTTTATCAACGCTCTGTAAATTGCATCCAATTTTTTTTTTTCCATTTGTGATGTCACAGTTTCGTCACGATCCCAGATAGAACGTGTATTATTTTCTATTATGGATTTTTAGGTATTTTTCCTGTAAAGAAGAACTATTTTTGCCCGTTGTGAAGGTGTTGCCCCTCAATTTTCATCCAGATTTTTAATTATTTTTAATTCAGATAATTTTGTAATGCTGTGTACGAGTATGAGTACCTTATTAACTGGCCGAAGGAAGGCTGAATAACATGGGAAAGGAAGTATCAATTTTGCGAGTATTTTTTGACTTGGAGCACAGGCTCGACTACTGCCATGGTTGTTATTATTCTATTTTCGTCTCCAACAATGAACAGAGTCAATTGGAATGTACCTGTCAATATTAGGTAACCGAAACTTCAACTTCATCCTCGGAAATGATGACATGGTTAAAATTAACTCAGTCACTTGGTTGATACCCCAAAATTTTACGTTTTAATACGTTTATTAAGAAATAATACTTTTAACGGACAGGAATATCGGATAAATCAATCAGTAAAAAGTTCCAGTCATGCAGCATGATCGTATGAGCGAGTTTTCGTTAATCATCTTATTTTATATTGGTAAATTGTTTTGAAATTGGAGCTTTTTGTGTGCAAATAAGTTGTTGATTATTAATTTTATGGCCAAAAACATGTTCTAAATGACAATCTGCCATTCAAAAAGATATATTTGTTTTTTACCTTATTTTGCAATTTTCATCGATTTTTTAAGCAAATTTTAATGGATTTTAGGTACATTTTTCTGAATAATTTTGTACATAAATTTTTGAATGTTCTATTTCATAGTTGATATACTTTATTTGAGCAATATTCTGCTAATAAATATAAATTTAACGATTTTCAGCCGTTTTTAGCCATTTATTGTGATTTTTTAAACACATTTTTTTTTTAAATTTGACCAATTTAATGAACTCAAAAAGTGCTGGCCACCGAACTCATCCTTTTTTTGGGAAAGCTTGATTTTTTGCCACAAGACGAAATTTTTATTTCAATCCTAAGGAGAGTTACTGTCTGGAATGACACATACATATATATGGTGCATATATATACATACACATATATATATATATATATATATATATATATATATATATATACATATATATATATGAAATTTCTTACATAGCTCCTTTAGTTTTATAATGGATGGCATTGGGTTACAGGAGTTAGTCACTGTACATATGTTTTGTGTTATCATCCGTTTTATGATTTTAACAAAAATTTTAGCAAACAATTTTTTCATTGTCCCTTGAAATGGATAATTTTCTTCAGCTTTTGCCGTACACGTTGTTCCTCGATTTTCTGATTCTGGTCTCTGAGGTGCTTCTTGAATCTTATGCTAAAGTAGGCCTTCCCAATGCTCTCAATCAACCAATTTTTGTGGTTGTCTTCTCCTTCAATCGACAAGTGGGCAGAGTCAACGAAAATATTCGTGCTCGAGCAATGAGAAAGTAGCGTTCCGGTGTAATAACTGAGGTCGCTTTTGATTTTTTGTTTAAGAACTGCCATCCTGAAAATTTTCTCGCTGATCTTGCATATGCGGGCAACATCCGATGACGGTTGAATCAGACCTCCTCGGTTTTTCATTGAGATTAAATTCGAAGTTAAATTCAAAGGGCTGTTTTCATCGTCGACAATTGCAAGTAAACATTCTTCGCACTTTATCTTCCTTCCCATGCCTCGTACAACGTATCCCGCGATATACTCAACGATATCCAGGATCAAATCTGAAAAAACGGCGTCTTCTAACTCAGGGCATTCCTCATGTACTTCAGGGTCGTCGAAATCCAACATACATGATTTTTGTGTAGATGAGTTGATGAGTTCTTCACAGGGAAGATTTTTTCCGAAGCCGATTCCAAGAAGATCAATTTTGTCCAAAGGAATAGCATTCCCGCTGCTTGCGTCACTTTCATGCAACTGTTTATGCACGATTATTTTTCTAAACAAGTGGCAGAACTCAAAGGCACTTGGGTTATCATTGTTTCCTCCTCTACCTCGAATGAAACCAAACAGTCTTTCGAGATGATCTTGGCTGACCTTGTACATGGGTAGGTACATCAGTATCTCGTCACGCTTCACCAGGGTCTCGTACATATTTATCATACTGTTGATACAAATGAGAAACCCCATGAACCCAGTTTTGCGGGAGCCGTTAAAAACCAGTTTGCCACTTTTTTCTTTCAGACCACATATGTAAGCTTTGGCCTTGTTGAGCACGTTAAAAACAGCACCTTCATTATTTGTGTGAATTGCCTGTTTCAAATACTTCTCTCTAATACTTCTTGAATTCAGGACGTCAAATAAATCGTTAAAAATTTTGATGAATTCGATTGTACCCTCACACTGCTCAAAACCAGGGATTTTATGTATCAGACAATATTTTAATGCATCTGCCACACTCATACTCAACAGTTGGGCGGCCAACTTTACCTTCATTTTTTGGTTTTTGAAGTCAACATGTTGCTTTTTAATTTTGTTACCCAAATTCAATCTTTCACTTTCTTGCAGACTCAATAGTTTTTCTAAGAATGTCCAACTAATCACTCGGCCATCTGAATCCACAAGCTCTCTCAAATCATGGAGCGAATTACGAACCAATTTCAACATATGGCAGGGGTCCATGAAGACATTCACATCATGATGGGATCCAAACGTGAAGTATGTCTGCAGATTGTATGGATCTTTCAAATTACATCCAAATTGCCCAAACGAAGCAAAATTGGATGACGTGCCGTCGCAAGTGACAGAGGCAACTCTGATTCCAACGTCAGATAGAAGTTGAAGGCATTGAGACATCAGGGAGTGGATGCGTTCCCCACTGATTCCTTTTATGAAAAAATATCCAAGGGGAATTTTCCATAAAGAGTTAATGCAGACGAGATGGATGACGAACACTTCATTGGCTACAGGAGCTCCGTCATCAGTGTTTCCGCATCCCAAATCCATGTACCCATACAACTTCTTTCCGTCCCAATCAATATGTTGTCTAATAGCCATAGAATCAAACATTAAACTGCATACAAGGCCGCTTTGGTTTTGACATTTTTCCTTGAGAACTCTGAAAACTTCGGAACTAAACCCTGGTTCAGCGTTTACGGTTGAATACCATTTCGCGATTGTTCGAGGATGTGGAAGGCAGGTCTGAAATGTCTGACGAACAAAATCGTATGCTTTAGGAGATAAAAAATGTAAAGTTGTGGCAAAGTTTCTCAGGCGCTCATCGTAAATTTTTCTCAATTTCGGGTTCACTTTTTTCTGGGATTCCCTTTTCATTAGACATAACGATGTCTTGGAAATATTTTTCAACAAATCGCCATGCTCCGACTGAATGAGATTTTTTTTCTGTAACACCATGATGATCTCCTTCAAATTTGCTACTTTGATTTGAGTCTCTTCTGTTTTAACGTGACGTTTCTCAGCTTCTTTTTAGTCTCAGTCAATTTCTTTTGGGTTTTTTCAAGTTTTTCTGTGGTCAATTCCAAATCAGATTTTGGAATCTTTTCCGGAACTGGAGGTGGAATAGGAGATAGGTTCCGCTTCAAAACTCGTCTTGGAATTGTAGAAAAAGAGGAAGATGGCTGTAAATACGATGGGAAAGCTGGGAACACAGATGGAATCGAATCTTTTTTCAGGTATCTCCGGAAAGGAGAAGAATCGTCGTAATCATTTACTTTGAAGTGGTCGCTGCAAATCCGACTGTAATTTGTAGGTGCCCAGTTTTCCCTTCTAATGGCACGAACCCATTTTTCTCTAAGTTCTGGATCACAAGGAAATCGGTGGAAGGAAATCGGTTTTACCTGTACTTCTTCATTAACGCCTGATGCTGTCTTCTGAGTCTCCTTATTAGTACACCCATAGGCTACACAAACACCCATTCTCGAGAAGAAAAAGAAAACAAACGACAATATAAAACGACACGAAAACAGCACGCACGAACACAGTGGCAGAGCGGCGGATGGATACAGTAGGCAGCGAGGACCAAGAAGGTTGGGGAACCAGAGGGTGGGGGAAGCGTGACACACTTTGGGGGCGCACAGGGCCACTCTAGTATCTTCTATTCTCGTTGGTGTTGCCCTAAATCGCCAATTTGAGAATCCCTGGGCCTGCGGTCCAGCCTACCCCATACTCTCTTAAGAACCCTACGTTTGTGGTAAGCCAAGTTTCTGTTAAAATTGTATGCACTGCGCAGGCTAACCCGTCGAATTTCAACCATAAATTTGGATCTCAATTATTTTATTTTCTCCAAGAAAGCTGCAAGTATGTACTCACGTCAGTTCAAATCTGTTTTTTTGTAACCTTTCTTCGAAATTTTGTTTGTGTAGGGGTTCTTGCGCACCCCGTTCAAGCCGACGGACGCCAGACGCCGCATTTAAATTTAAGTCGTCCCCATAGTTGATAAGTCTAGAATTTAATGGAAAATAGAAAATAGGAATAGCAATAGGTCTCCCTTCCCCTTAGTATAGGCGGCAGGATTCGGAGCGGTGAGTTTGGTGGTCGACTGAACTCGAGCCTCGACCCTCTGTGTCGAGTTGTGTATTTGCACGGTGTGCCAAATTGCATATCATCATATTGTTGGTTGAAGATTACAGTTTCGTTTATTTCAATTTAAAGGCAATCTCTTCTTTTCAGTAACCTTCTCTCCCAAAGTTATTTTATGATTTCGGCTGGTGTTTCATTAGGGGTTTCGTTTCAATTTTTATTTTTCCCTTAAATTAAAAACTCAAAAATTGGAAATTAGTGGCGCTCAACACAGAAGTATAGCAATTATTATTCTTTCTATCTCTCCCTTTATTTTATTTTTATTATTTACTTAATTGTTATTAATGATTTAAATTGGGAATTTAAATTTGAGGACCCACTCCACTGAGCTAGGCTGGGGCCGCCCAAAGCGGCGTTATAATCATAAACATGTACTAATGACATATTGTATGCTTAATTGTAACAGATTGTAAATTAAGCAGAATTCAAGCACTCAAGACCATAGGTAGTGGGCGTATCTACAATATTTTATTTTTATCACCAAGTGTAGACCTGTAGAGCCTGGTGGTGCGGCCAAACTTACTTATCCTATGACTCCGAAGTATAATACTGAATAAGTGGTTCCGGGGTGGTTCTCTATAAGAAGAGAGAGTGGTGGTTTTTAGTTGGTATGCCCAAAAAGGGAGACTCCAACACTGTTGAGGAGTACAGTCACTCCTCTTCGTTCATAAAGAATTTTCCCCACTCAAAAAAAAAAAAAAAGGACCCGTCGGCAGATGCAGGAAGCAGACATTCACAAATACGAGCGGAGGAATATTACTTCCCTCACATTTCCCTGGATTATAAGATAATACGTAGAAACCCTAATAATTACTACTTAAGGATATAGGTAATAGATTAATAGAAAAACGGACCAATTTAGTTGATGTCTCGGATGTCTGGCTCGGAAATTACTGATTTTGTTCATAAATAGATTTTACATTTAAGAGTTTTCTATCTGAAACAGAGATAGAGCGCCGATTCCAAGTAGAATACCCTGATCTTGGAAAAGTAAAGGTCGCACGCAAACTAGGGTGGAAAACGAAAAACGCCCTGGACATGTGCATAGTTGCCTTTGAAAACGGGACTAACATAAAATACATACATGCTATTACTTCCTTACATGGAGCGAAAATTGCTGTGGACAGTCTTAAGTCTCCTAAACTTGTTGCGCAATGCAAAAACTGTCAAGGTTTTGCACACACAAAGAATTATTGTGTTCTTGAGACAAAATGTGTCAAATGTGGTAAAAAACATGCGACAAAAGATTGCCCTAAGCCCGTTTCAATACATCCAAAATGTGCCAATTGTAACTCAAACGAACATCCCGCAAGCTACAGAGGATGCATAGTAGCGATCGAGGCCCAAAAGAAGTATAAGGAGAACACTCGAAAACACCATGCATCGGAAAGTACAAAATTCACTGTCAAGACACCGTCACAAGTTCTTCGGGAAAAAAAGGAGAAGGGGGGGACAACTTAAAAACATACGCGCAAGTCCTCAAAAACGTCCAAACGCTTCAGCAAAAACCTACGCTGAATGAGAAACATGCCATTAATTGTTATTCTAGATCGTCTAAACCAAATTGATCAACGATTCACTGAATTCAATAGAAGAATCGGAGCACTGGAAAGTAAACTCCAATCCAAATCGAAGAAATAACTATGAAATATCTCAACATTATGTCATAGAATGCAAATGGGCTCATATCTAGGAAAAGTGAGCTCCAATCAGTGCTTGAGATTAATAAAATTGACATTTGTCTTGTGTCAGAAACACATTTTACTAAAGAATCTTATTGTAAAATAAGGGGCTACAAATGCTACCATGCACTTCACCCAAGCAATGCTGCTCAAGGAAGAAGTGCTGTTTTCATAAAAGAAAATCTCTCACATCGCGAATTCACTAAGATTGAAACAGAAATGTTCCAGATTAGTGCAATAGAGGTAAAAATGGAGTCATTCTCAACCATAGTAGCAAGCATCTATATACCACCAAAACACACTGTCAAAAAAGAAGATTTTGCTGATGCGTTTGAGCACCTGGGAAATCGGTTTATCATCGGAGGGGACTTCAACGCCAAGAACACATAGGTACTGGGGCTCCCGAATTACCTCTACACGAGGAAGAGAACTGTACCAGTACACATCCAATCATAACTGTGAACCACATTCAACAGGCAAACCAACATACTGGCCAACAGACAGAAAGAAACTTCCTGACCTCATTGATTTCTTCATTACCAAAAACATATCAACAAACTTTCTATTAGTACAAGACTGCTTTGACTTAAGTTCAGATCACACGCCCATTATTCTTACGTTAAGTGACTGGATCATCCAAGCTCAACAAAATCCGACACTTACTAACAACAAACCAGACTGGATCAACTTCAGAATTGAAATAAACCAAGAAATTGACCTCAACGTTTCTCTAGACACCCCAGAAGAAATAGACAGTGAACAAGCAAAACTCGTTTGTAGCATACAAACAGTAGTCAGCCGCAACACACCAATTATAAAAAAGCGACAAAAAGGCTTGAACTATCCAAGGGAAATAATGGAAGCTATTATGAGAAAACGCAAAGCAAGAAAAAAATGGCAAGAAACGCGAAGCCGAGTGCACAAAGCTGCCTGGTATAAAGCTGCAAATGAGCTGAGACAGATGGTCAAGGAGATAAATGATGCAACCATGGAGAACCTTGTTTCATCTCTAACCAACTGTAGGGATACAGACTACTCCCTTTGGAAAGCTACCAAACACTTAAAAAGACCAATTGTGCAAGCTCTGCCCCTTAATAACGAACTAACAGGTAGGTGGATAAGGAGCAATCAAGAAAAAGCAGATATCTTTGTAAATCATCTGGCTGATATTTTCACAACAAACCCTGGAGTGCCTGACGAAGAACCTCTTGAAGTGGTCCAGCCGTCGGAACCAGATATTTCCATTCCATTTGTCACTGTCAAATAAGTACAAAGAACAATTCAGAAGGAGATTAACCCAAAAAAAGCACCGGGATATGACTTGATCACTGGTTTAATCCTGAAATATCTTCCCCGAAAGACCAAAGTCAAGTTAACAAAAATCATAAATAGTGCCATTAAATTTCGTTACGTCCCTCAGTTATGGAAAATAGCAGAAGTAATCATGATTCCCAAGCCAGGCAAACCGGCAAATGAGTTAAAGTCCTACAGGCCTATTTCACTCCTACCTTCGCTTTCAAAACTATTTGAAAAACTCCTTCACAAGAGACTACTAGTAGTTGTAGAGGAACGAAAACTTATTCCAAAGCACCAATTTGGCTTCAGAAAACAGCATTCCACCATAGACCAAGTCCACAGAATTACAAGTCTCATTGAAAAAGCATTCGAAGAGAGAAAAGTGTGCTCTGCAGCCTTTCTGGATGTGTCACAGGCGTTTGATAAAGTGTGGCATGAAGGGCTTATTCACAAACTTCGCAAAATTCTACCAGCATGCTATGCAGCAATTCTGGAGTCTTATCTGACCGACCGATACTTCCGAATCAAACAAGACGACGCTTTCTCGAAGCCTTTGAAGATTCATGCTGGAGTGCCACAAGGCAGTGTACTAGGCCCACTACTGTACCTGCTTTACACTCGCGATCTACCAGAAACTGAGGAAAATACAACTGCCACGTTTGCAGATGACACCGCAATTTTGGCGACAGGAGAAACCAACATCGAATCAGTTACAAAATTAAACCACTTCATCCTCCGCATCCATGAATGGACAAAAAGATGGAGAGTTAGATTGAATGAAGCGAAGTCTGTACATGTTGATTTCACAAATAAAAGGATCAACTACGTGCCAGCCTTCCTTGACGACAAGGCGATTCCTTATGCCAATGAAGCTAAATATCTTGGGATGACACTCGATGCCAAACTGAGGTGGAAATCACATGTTAAAAAGAAAAAGTCTGAACTAGTTATCAAATTCAGGAAAATGTACTGGCTTATGGGAAGACACTCAAAACTGTCTATCCACAATAGTAGGGTAAAAAAGCCGGTCCTGGCCAACTCCTGTTTGAACATGCTCGTCTGACCATCCCACGAAAGCCTTAGTGCCGGTTCTGGCCCACTCCTGTTTGAACGTGCGCGTGTCTTCAAACCATCCCTCCCGAGCCTTAACGCTTTGCCCCCCCCCCACGTCTCGGCCCCTTTTACTTTCCCAACAGGGTGGAAAGTTATGAGGAAAGTTACGTATTGCCACCCCCCACCTCCACCCACGCACCCCGGACCACCTTCCCGCCACCATATATATATATATATATATATATATATATATATATATATATATATATATATATATATATATATATATATATATATATATATATATATATATATATATATATATATATATATATATATATATATATATATAGATATATAAAAGTTACGTCGGGTGCCGAGAGAAAAGAGTTTTTAAAAAGCACTTTCTTTATTTGGAACCGACGGAACACAAGTTTAACTAAGGAAAACGGAACGGAGATACGTAGCGTACGAGCGGAGCAACGAGACTGACTCGAACGGTGGGGGAATCAAGCTTATATAGCCTCGGTGGGCTGATTCAGCAGAAATAAAGATAGATCAGCGGTTTTGGTACTATAACACCTCCCTCCCCAAGTGGAAAACTGCAGAGAAAATTTTTCGCGAAGTTTTCTCAAATTGGAAATGATGAGTTTAATGAAATTTTAAAGTTGAGTTGAAGTGAAATTTTAAGTTCATAAGTTTTAAATTGAAGTGTTAGGGATTCAAGTTTATTGGTTTCGTTAAGTTAACTCGCTCCGTGTTCCTTGTTTTGTTAAAAAAAAATTTTTACAATCGATGAGTTTGAGTTACAATTATTTTACAAAAAAAATTTTAAAAAATTTTACAAAAAAAAAAATTAAAAAATTTTACAATCGATGAGTTTGAGTTACAATTATAAACACACATTATAAAAACACATTATAAAAACATCATAAAAACATTTACAAGAAACATCATAAAACATTATAAAAATCATAAAATAAAGAATCATAAAACATCATAGTCATCAATCATACAATCATTAAACATCATAAAACACATAAAACATATTTTTAAAACACAAAAAAAAATTACATAGAAAGAGATTACAAAAATTTTACATAAATTATAATATTAGGTCAAGGGGATTTATGCAGGTTGATTTGTTATTTTGGCTCTCCCACATTTCTGTCTATAATTTATGATTGTGTACCCAAACAGTGACAATATTAATACGTAGAGTATTATATTCCATATGCTAGGCAATATGGAGGGGTACCAATTAAGACCATCTTGGTCGTTGTCAAAAGGGTTTAAGTTTAAATGAAAGTTGTCTAAGTTTTTGAGGTTGATGTCGTCAAAACGCATAGACATGTGAGTGAAGTTAAGGGAATCAAATTTCGGGGTAGATATGCTTAACAAAGTGGGACTCCCCGTACTGGTAAGTTTTGATGACATTAATTTGTCGTGATAATAAACTGAGTCAGAGTTGGGGTTGACGAGATGGATACCTTTTAGGGTGAGTGTTTCCGATTTATCTGAACTTTTAATCTGTAGTTGGTCCTCTTGAGGAAAAACTACCAATAATTGGTTGGTTTCGGGGACGATAGATATGTAATTTGTTGCAATTGATATTTTCGTAAATTGACAAGTACTCGTGGAGCCATTCGACAGGATGTTACGTTCACAAAAAGCATTTGCTTGTGATAACAATTCCACATTGCAATAAAATTGCTCATTAAAAATACAACGATCGGATAGTGGAAGGATCTCATTACCATTCTTCAATAGATATTTAAATTTAGGTATTACTGTAGTGTACTCTTCGTTGACATGCCAAGGTGTGGAGTATAAATAGTACAAATGATAATCAATATTTTTGTAAACTGGTAGTGTGAGGAAATACACAATTCTGTTGCTACGAATGTTACATTGTACTCGAATTAAGGACTCATAGGTCAGCAGATCAGTTAGATTTAGTGACAACTTTTGTAATTCGATTTCCAGAACGTGAGTACTTATGATACTAGGGTGTAAAATGCCTTGTTTACAAAAGGTGATTGATGTTTCGATTTCTGAAAGCAGATTGAGGATGAGATTCATGGATGTTTGAAGATGATACATTATATCTTTGTAGATAAGTGTTTGACCATCAAATGAGTTTACGATAGTATTTATTTCCGCAAATTTATGTTTTATTTGGTCGCTATTAAATTGAATGGTTTGGAGGGTTTTGTTGTAATTGGTGATAAGTTGATTAACCACGGAATACTGTTGAGAGAACTTCGTTTGAAGGTTCTTATTGCTCTTATCGATATCGTTAATAATGTTGTCGAATTTTTCTTTATCATCATTATCTAAATTTCCAGTGATTGCTTTAATAACAGTTCCTAAACCATTGATCAGTCCTCGTTTCTGTCTGGTTTCTCCGTGAAGTCTTATGTTTGAAATTTTTTGTTCAACGAGCATTTGTACATGTTTGAAGAATGAACAATATTCGTCGAGTTTGTCATGGAGTTTGCGAGAATTTTGGGTTAGTCGTACGAGAGAGGAATAGTTGGAATTTAAATTGTCGACTTCTGTATAGATTCCAGTTAGTTCGTAATAGTGGGTTAGTACATGTTCTGTCTCCTCTAATTT
Organism: Adelphocoris suturalis; assembly: GCA_030762985.1. Lineage (NCBI taxonomy): Eukaryota > Metazoa > Arthropoda > Insecta > Hemiptera > Miridae > Adelphocoris > Adelphocoris suturalis. The sequence goes on along the minus strand of CM061045.1, from coordinate 48,832,312 downwards.
GGCAGGTCCCAGGTCGATTGGGATTATTCCTCCACTTCTATTGAGGTTCTAGACCTCTGCACAGAGGGCTGCAGTTGTAAGCAATAACCTGTAATGACGTAAGACGGAATTACATTCTATAGTTTATTTCCTAGGACCAAAATGCTGTTTTGATTTCCAAGGTCCGTGAGGGGGGGATTCTGGATCTGAATCTATGTCTGAGTCATCTGAGGTTTCTGAGGTTTCTGGAGTTTGTTTAGTACCTAACTTCCTGGGTCGTTTGATGTTGGAAATATGAATTTTCTTTCGGGTGTTGTGATGACGAGGTACGATGTCTGCCGTTTTCTTATCTACATCAAATTTGTCCAAAGTTTCCTTATTGTATTTATTTTTTGTTTTGCTCATAAATTGTTTGTTTTTTACAAATATGGTTTCGGGAATATCTGGAATAATCTCTCTATTTTCGTTAGCTTTATTGATGGCTTTTTCTTTTGTTCGGGAACTGCGATTATGAATTTTGGAATACAACCTGGCTATTCGGTCCTTGTGTTTCGAGGTGTAATCGTTTAGCATTATTCGTTCTAAATCTGCTTCGAGGGGGCTACCTGGTTCTATATGACCATAAACGACTTCAAAAGGAGTAAGAGCGGTTACCGAATGAATCGAATTGTTATACGCTATTAAGGCGTATTTTACTTTTGTGACCATGGAGTCACAGGAGAATTCGGATCGGTTATTGAAGAGTCGGATATGTTCAATTAAGGTTGAGTGGAATCTTTCTATTGCTCCGTTACTATTGGGATTTTGGCTACAAATGAAATGAATTTCTACTTTGTGAAGGTTCAAGAGTTCTTTTACTAGAGACGAATCGAAATCTGCCCCATTATCGGATATTATCATTTTCGGGATACCGTGATGGGTAAAGAAAGTCAACAGATTTTTTACAACGTCAAGACTTGAATTGCTGGTTAAGTGATATGCTTGAGCATACTTCGAGAAAGCATCAAGGATGGTAAGGAATTTGCCACCATCTAAGGTAAACTTATCTATGTGTACTATCTCGAAAGGTCGCGTGGGTGTTGGAGTTACATTAAATTTTGGTTTAATGGGTACGCGGTCGTATTTTGTAGCCAGACAAGTCTCGCAACGGTTGATAAAATTTTGTATGGTACCTTTTTGGTTCGGCCAGAAATATGTGCGTTTGATTTTTGCATATGTTTCCGTTATGCCTCTATGATTCGTTTTCCCGATATGATAATTAGAAATTATGTTTTCCACTTCGTCTTCGTTAGGGACATCCTGTACGAGATCAGTGTACTTAGTCATTTTTAAAGTTGACTCTCTAAAGACGCTCATCATCACGGATGCGAATTCTTGATAGATTTCTCCCTTATCATCATTATAGAAATACAAGGAGTATTCTATATGTGGGCGTACATATTCCTTCACAAAATCGATTACATTATTTTTGAAATTGGTTTTTGAAAATTCCACATTTATCCGAGTTTTAGTTCCGAATGGTTTTGTAATTTTTGGAGTTTTGGGATTATTCGAAACGAGTTTTATTAATATTTGGTTAAGTCCATGGTTGACTATACCTTCTTTGATTGGAATGGTCAGGACTGTATTGCCTTCGGCGTTGGAGTGTATTGTATCAACGGAATCTAGTTCGGGCGCTGCCGATTCTAGGTTGACGGCGAGGGACTGATTGTCTCTATTGGTAGCGTTTTCGATACCTTCCCTAGATCGTCTATAGGTTTCCATTATTTCGTCTACGACTTCGCGAACATTCGGGTCATTGTCGAAATCTGTAATTATTTCGCGCATAGCCTCCTCGTCGCTTAGAATGTTATCTATATTTGACGTACTAGGTTGGGAACTATCGCTGTTGTTCAGTTCTATTCTAGATAGTGCATCGGCTACGTGATTGGCAGATCCAGGTTTATATTTAATAGTGAAGTCATAGTCGCTTAATTTTAATCGCCATCTAAATAGTTTGGATGAACAATCCTTTAAACTGAAAAGCCATTGAAGGGGACGGTGATCGGTGAACAATGTGAATTTACGTCCATATAAATATGGGCGGAATGTTTTTAGGGCATAAACGATGGCTAAAAGTTCTTTTTCTATTGTTGACAGTTTTCTCTCAGAATCACATAGTGTTCGACTCGCAAAATGAATCGGTAAATCCGCTTTTTGATCGCTATATTGGCTCAAAACGGCTCCCACGGCTACGTCACTTGCGTCTGTAGTTACGTTAAATTCCTTGTCAAATTGGGGATATTGTAAAATTGGTGAGTTCATCAATAGGTTTTTACAGTGGTCAAAGCATTCCAAATATTCGTGACTATCATAGTTGATTTTGGAATTTTTCTTTAAGCAGGCTGTGAAAGGTTTAGTGATTTTAGCAAAGTTGGGTATGAATTTTCTATAATAGCCTAAAAGTCCGAGAAACTGTTTTATTTCTTTTCTTGTCTTAGGAACAGGAAATTTTGCAATTGCCTCTACCTTATCCGGGTTTGGTTTAACTCCTTCAGCGGATACAACGTGTCCTAAAAATCCCGTTTCTTTACGCAAAAATTCCGTTTTATCTAGCTGAATTTTCAAGTTTGATTTTCGTAGCCTTTTGAAGACTTCCCTAAGGCGTTCGACGTGTTCTTGTAAACTGGTACTGTAAATCAAAATGTCGTCGACATAAATCAAACATATTTCATTTTGAAGTCCTCTCAGAATATCGCTCATTAGGCGAGAGAAGGATGGAGGGGCGTTCTTTAAACCGAATGGGAGTCTAAGAAATTCGTAATGTCCTGTGTCCGTTGAGAAAGCAGTTTTCGGGATTGACGATTCATCTAATTCCATTTGATGGAATCCAGAGGCCAAGTCAAGAGTACTAAAGTATTGGCATCGTCCAAGTTTGTCTAATAAGTCCGTGATGTTTGGTAGAGGGAATTTGTCTGATATCGTCCGTTCGTTTAGTTTTCTATAATCAATGACAAGTCTATATTTAGCTCGTCCAGATGCATCCATCTTTTTCGGTACTACCCATAATGGAGCATTGTAAGGGGAATTTGAAGGTCTTATTATTTTTTGTTTTAACATGTCGTTAATCTGTCTTTTAACTTCGTCTTTATACACGTTCGGGTATCTGTAAGGTTTGGTGTAAATCGGTATCTCGTCAGAAGTTCGTATGTGGTGCTTTACGTGATTAGTGAAAGTTAAAGGTTGATCGTCAGAATGGAACAGGTCAGAATATTCTTTTAGTAGTTTTAGAATTTCTTGTTTCTCCTCCTCATTCATATGGTCTAGACGTAGTTTAGTTAGGTCTAGCCTAGGTTTAGTTTTAATTTTTGACTGATTAGGAGCCGAAGGTTGATCAGTGGATTCGCTTTCAAGAAAAAGGTTGTCAAGGACAGGTTCGCCTATGATGGGTTCGTTTTGCCTAAAATCTAGAGGTTTTTCGGTCGGATTCATAACATGAACATGGGCATAAGAGTTATTCACTAGAGCTAGGCATTGGGGAATTTCTATGTCTCCTACCTTTGTTCTAGGAATGATGGCTTCGCCATTTTCTATGTTTTTCAATTTTATTTTTACTTGTTGAATGGTCCTTGCGTCAATTTGATAGGATCCTACTTCCGGAATATTATCTGAATTTCTCGCGTTAGTGTTTGTGAAAAACAATTCCAGGGTTATGTTGGGGGTTTTAAGTATTCTTTTTCTGCATTTTACATCGGCTTCCAGGAATAGCAAGAGGTCAGTTCCGATAAGCATGTTAAATTCGTCATGAAATTTAAACATGATGAACGGAAGGTTCAGTCCATATGAATTGAATAATTCTCCACAAGGTACTAGCGCACTTCGGTTGAACTGTGATATGCCATGCGCCGTTCTTACTAATCCTGAGTCTGGTTGAATTTTTGAAGGGAAATATTTATAGGCAATTTCGGGATTAATGAAACTCCTAGTTGCACCTGTATCTATTAATATTTTAAGATTTGTTTTTGGCATTATTATATACGGAAGTTTACCTTGAGGATTTGGAAAGTTTAAGAGTTCGATAATTTCGTGAGGCTCATTTCCTCTAAAAAAGGATCGGTTTGGTAACCCGTGTTTCCATTGGAATTTTCCGAGAGCATATTCCCGAATTCATAACTCATCTGATCCATCTCTGGATCGTTGTACTGATGTTCATATTGAACATCCGTATTCATGAGAGTTGAATCACAATATTGGGCGTTCTGATTATCAAAAAATGGTCCTTGAATGTTTTCTGGTGGCTCAGGATTCTCAATCATGTTGAGATTGGTGTTTTTGGTCGAAATGGACATCGGTACGACACTTTTGTTCATACTCGATCGATTTTGGGAAAAATTTGGATTTTTCGCTTGATTTTGTGAGGGAGTAGGCTGTTGAACGTTTTGAGATGAATTATATTTTGGCGTGAAGCGCGGAGCATATTGTTGGGGAAACCTCGGCTGGAATTGATAATTAGTCGGGGTCTGCGGCACGGAATGCGGCCTTGGCATCATCCGGTTTGCTGACGCAGCACCTGGCTGATTACCGTTCGTCGCCCGTGCTGGTGGCGAGCTTTGTTGAGTGGGTCTGAAGGAGGAAGATTTATCTTTGGGTTTTAAATTGAAATCATTAGTTAGCATGGATAGAGCCATGCCCAAGTTGGTTGGATTTTTGGTTCTAAGTAGGCTTCCTAACGGTTCGGAAATACCGTGCACGAATACCCTTAGAGCGTAATTTCGCATGTATTCCGATAAAATCGGAGCATGCTCACGCATATTCAGTTGGAGATACGCCACCTGTGAATTAAGAATTAGACATATACGGTCATGAAAATTGAAACAATCTTCATGCGGGGATTGTTTCATTGCGCTTAATTCTGAAAGTAAAGTGTAAGTATCACGCTTATCGCTATAAGTTTGAATTAATGCCTTCCTAAGTTCTGGGTATGTATCTATAGTGTTGACATATATTTTTTCGGCTACTGATGACCCTAGTTTAGACGTAATCACACCTAGGATCACATCGTTCTGGAAATCATCTCTATCAACATGATTATAAAACCTTAAATATATCCTATCACATTGTTTTAGGAATTTTGCTAGTATTAATGGTTCTCCGTTAAATTCGGGAATTAACCTATTATATTCCCTACGGAATTCTGGAGGCTGCTGGGGCGGCTGTTGAGGTTCAGGTAGAGGTGCTACCGGAATCGGATCTGGTTGGAACGGAATTCTTGGAGGTTCCTCAGGAATCGGGTTTAATGCTCTTTGCAGTAGAGCAGCTGCATTAACTGGAGGTGCTGGTCCAGGTGGAAGTGGGATATCGCCTAGGTCCATGCTTCTGTGGAGTCTGCGTAAACTACTCCAATCCCAAAAGCTGGCTAAGGGTTTTGGTTCCTTGACCTTAGGAATTTTTCAGAATTTTTATTAAAGTTGAGTAATGAAGCTCTTAGAGTACGAGTATTCAGTAGGTACTCTGACGGTTTATAATGATTATATTTGGAACCAGGGTACGGTCCTTAGAATTGATTTATTTGACCAGGGTACGGTCCTTAAAATTTATTTATTCGACCAGGGTGCGGTCTTTAAAAATTATTTATTTGACCAGGGTACGGTCTTTAAAAATTATTTATTTGACCAGGGTACGGTCTTTAAAATTTATTTATTTGACCAGGGTACGGTCTTTGAATATTTTAAATTGATGAGACCAGGGTGCGGTCCTTAAGAATGATTCTTGTAAATGACCAGGGTACGGCCTTTAACTTGGAGAGACCTGGGGAGGAGGAAATACAATATTCCTTTGTATTTACCTCAACACGACGGTATCCAGTCGATGTTTAACCTAAGACCAGGGTGCGGTCTTTTAAATCTACTTTGATCGCTGGGGAGGAGGAAATACAATATTCTTTTGTATTTACCTCAACACAACGGTATCCAGTCGATGTTTAACCTAACTGAAGAGATGTGAGCTGAATCGTTGAAAATTGTAGAATTGAAGTTACTTACAGTCTCAACATCTTCTTCAGGAGTCCGTTGTCCGTATCCCGTAGATCGTAGAAGTCTGCCGTATCCGTGTGCACTCCGGTTCTGTTGAGCGCGGGGTTCTTCGACACACCTTAACTGTTGAAACAGAGATTTCCGAATAGTCCGAGAAAATCCGAGGATCGGTGTGTCCTACAGCGACTGCACCAGTTACGTCGGGTGCCGAGAGAAAAGAGTTTTTAAAAAGCACTTTCTTTATTTGGAACCGACGGAACACAAGTTTAACTAAGGAAAACGGAACGGAGATACGTAGCGTACGAGCGGAGCAAGGAGACTGACTCGAACGGTGGGGGAATCAAGCTTATATAGCCTCGGTGGGCTGATTCAGCAGAAATAAAGATAGATCAGCGGTTTTGGTACTATAACATATATATATATATATATATATATATATATATATATATATATATATATATATATATATATATATATATATATATGTGTGTGTGTGTGTGTGTGTGTGTGTGTGTGTGTGTGTGTGTGTGTGTGTGTGTGTGTGTGTGAGCGCGCCCGGACCCCCGCACCCTGCCCCCGGAATGTTCTAGAATTTTCATGTTTGAACATGTACGTCACCTAAACATTGTCCTTTAGCATATCAATATATATATATATATATATATATATATATATATATATAGACATATGTGTGTGTGTGTGTGTGTGTGTGTGTGAGCGCGCGTGTACCCCCGCCCCGCCCCCGGAATGTTCTAGAATTTTCATGTTTCAACATGTGCGTCATCTAAACATTGTCCTTTAGCACATTACCCCCCACCCCTGATCTAGTTCCCTGCCCCTGTCCCAGACCAAACGAAAGTTCTAGAACTTTCATGTTTGAACATGTACATCATCTAAACCATGTCTCCCTCGTTCATAAGCCCCTCCCCCTCCCCCCTCCCGATACTCGTTTAAAAAAAATTATTTTGTAGATTCATCCGTGTACCTTGCCAGTTAGAATTACAAACTAAGGTTAAAATCCAGTGGTTCCCGGTAGGAATCGAACCCCAACCTTTGTCACCAAAGGTCCCACAATCAATATACAGTTGAGTTGGTTATATATACCCCTTACAATGAGGGAAACGAACGACGCGGGAACAGCGGATCACATACTCTTTTAGTTCCTCAACTTGCCGCTAGAAGTGCAGCACTCTCCAACTCATCAGATTTTTAGTTCCTCAGCTCACCACTAGATAGAGGCTCCTGTAGCACTTACCTGTCCCTACTTTGAAACAACGGCAGTAAATTGCTAATATAACCCTTTGTGCCATGAGTAAGTTGAAAAATATATCCACCTGTTGTAATTATAAACATGAAATCTATCACTATTATTAAATTTAACCCCCCCCCCCCCCCCCCCATCAAAAAATTATTTGGTAGCTGCTTTCCGTCTAGAATTACGAACTAAGGTTAAAATCCAGTGGTTCCCGGTAGGAATCGAACCCCCAACCTTTGTCACCAAAGGTCCCACAATCAATATATAGTCCAGTTGGTTATATATACCCCTTATGATTAGGAAAACGAATGACACGGGAATAGCGGATAACTCTTTTAGTACCTCATCTTGCCACTAGACCTACAGTACTCTCCTACTGATCAGAGCTTTTGCTCCTCAACTCACCACTAGATATCACTAGGCATACCCCACTCACAAACCTTTCTTTTTACTCGATCTCCTACTTTTTTAAATGATATTCTACTCATATTTTCATAACCTTTAAAACTGCATATTGTACGATAATTTAGATTTTTATACAAGATGGGAAAATGCATAGATAGAATCAAGAAGAAAGTAATATTTTAACATTTTTTCAAGATTTTATTAATATTTCTTTGTTATACATTACATTAAAAAAAGTCGTTTTCCATTGATGAACATTTTACTTAGGTATTGGAACAATAAATACACATAATTTTACCTTCAAAACATATATGAAAAAATAAATAAAACGTCTTCTTTTAAATTACTTCGTTTTTTCTTCTTCCAACAAATCACTGAATTACCTATTAACCATTAAAAAAAAAGAAAGTGTAATGTACTGATGGACATATATGGATATTTCTTTTCGATTTTACAAAAACAAAATTGCGTGTCTTCCTTTGACTAGTCCTTGATAAATCACACTTATTTGATGCACATAGCTGTTGTTGTTGTATTCTTCGATTAGCTCTGGAGTCAATGTTGTAAGGAGTCTTCTGGGTAGGAATACCCTTCCAGGATAAGGGAGTGGCATTCCAGCTGTGGTACTTTCTATGTGAGCCACCAAGGATGGGGGGGTTATGGCATTGTTCTTAGGCTGTATAATTTGTAACTTCCTGATTTCATAGGCAAGTCCAATTTCTAAGTCGCTGATGAGCCCGATTCTGGATCCCCCATTGAGGGCAGCATTGAGACGCTTTGCGAGTAACATTCTGCAACAAAAAAGGATATAGAACACGTTGTATTAATTCGAATTCATAACATTTAAAATACGTAATTACTTCATTATACTTCATATTTACCTTTTATTGAAAATGAATGTCGTGTCTTCCGTGTAATAGGCCTTTATAAACGAGATGTACTGTTTGAAAGGCGTTGCTATTGAAGTCTTCAATCACTTCATCAGGTAGTCCGTCTATAAACCTTCTTGGTAGAAAAACTCGGATTGGGTCTTCAATGGAGTAGTTTTTCTTCAAGGTAGCAACAATAGTGTCACCGAACTTAGTTTTCACTTTTTGAAATTCTATTATTTCATAAGCTACACCAATCTTCAACTCACCGAGTCGACAAATGCCCAAAGACTATTTGTTGATAGCGTTGAGCTTCGTTGATAGTGGGTCCATATCATGTGTGTGTGACTGGTTGGTGATGGGTAGTGGTTGTTGCGGGGTCATTCCATGCCAAATCAACACACTTTAAATATAAATTTTACCTCACCATTTTAGATTTTACTCAAATTTGGTATACTCATAGTAGGTGTTGAGACTAAGAAAAATACCAAGTTTTAAATTTTTATCTCAAACCGTTTCTTAAATATGGCTATGTAAAACTTACAAAATCTCGCCAAAAAACCATGAACGGTTGTTATACTATTCGCTCTAGGAACTGTCCTAATTGAGCTAGAGAGCTGGGCGAGGTTTCATTTTGCAGCTTTTTTTATGCTCTTTCCAGTGATATACAACAGGACATAGGTTCTAATAGAAAAAATTTTGTCAAAATACAAAACAAATTTTGATTTAATTTTTTTCCAAAAAGTACATAATTTAAAATTTTCAAAATATTCCTATAAATACTTAGTATTGATGTAAACAATGTGACAAAATATAAATATGGGGTGATGATGGGTTCATTGTTAAAAAAATATGTTCCTGACACTAGTTTTCCACTAATTGCCCGGTTTTGACTAAATAATAAACATACGTACTTTTACCAAAGAGGTAGGCTATTTAATTAAATATATAAAGGTATACTATGTATAAAGGTTAAAAAATATCAGAAATATTAATTCAAAATACTATCTTGTAAAAACAAAACCAATAACCATAGATATATTCTAATAAAAATTAAGTTAATCGCCTATTAATTAGTAAAACAAAAATCGTGAACATTTCTGTAACAATAAATTTGAAAAAGGTATGAAAATAGTCTAAATAGTTATGTAATAATTCTGGTACAAACAGATTAATCAAAATTTACATAATATTATACATATTTATGATGATGAGTAGGTATACGAGTAGGTAAGTAAATGTAACACAATTGGTGCAGTACTAACGATAATGTTTAAACAACTATCTAGATTAAACTAACATGAGGAAAAATTAAGTTTTGAGTTGACAGCAGTTTCCCTAAACATCCTCTCAGAATAGGCTCTAGTCACTGAATGATTGCACAGACAGATAGTGCATTGATGGAGACACACTTTGCTTGTTTCAACTTGAAACCAAACTGCTCAGCCTGTATAGACTGGCTCAAGTCTGTGGAAATGGAATGTTCATTTTGATTAATATGTTACGATGAGACTATTAAAGATATATTACACTTTTTTCTTAGTTTTTTAAAATTTGTAGTTACCGGAACCTTCAATGTTTTTGTTTTACCCATTACTATTAGTTTAAATTGTATAAAAAAGTAACTATCAGTTTGTAAATTTTGATTAATCTGTTTGTACCAGAATTATTACATAACTATTTAGACTATTTCATACCTTTTTCAAATTTATTGTTACAGATATGTTCACGATTTTTGTTTTACTAATTAATAGGCGATTAACTTAATTTTTATTAGAATATATCTATGGTTATTGGTTTTGTTTTTACAAGATAGTATTTTGAATTAATATTTCTGATATTTTTTACTTTTATACATAGTATACCTTTATATATTTAATTAAATAGCCTACCTCTTTGGTAAAAGTACGTATGTTTATTATTTAGTCAAAACCGGGCAATTAGTGGAAAACTAGTGTCAGGAATATTTTTTTTTAACAATGAACCCATCATCACCCCATATTTATATTTTGTCACATTGTTTACAACAGTACTAAGTATTTATAGAAATATTTTGAAAATTTTAAATTATGTACTTTTTGGAAAAAAATTAAATCAAAATTTGTTTTGTATTTTGACAAAATTTTTTCTATTAGAACCTATGTCTTGTTGTATATCACTGGAAAGAGCATAAAAAAAGCTGCAAAATGAAACCTCGCCCAGCTCTCTAGCTCAATTAGGACAGTTCCTAGAGCGAATAGTATAACAACCGTTCATGGTTTTTTGGCGAGATTTTGTAAGTTTTACATAGCCATATTTAAGAAACGGTTTGAGATAAAAATTTAAAACTTGGTATTTTTCTTAGTCTCAACACCTACTATGAGTATACCAAATTTGAGTAAAATCTAAAATGGTGAGGTAAATTGGGTGTGTTGAATTGACATGGAATGACCCTGCGGCAAAGGAGCACCGTTGCTGTGACTGTAACGGAATGAGTGTGTGGGCCCGCTCCACCACCTTATATAGCCTGCTGGTCTGGTAAGAGTGTGCGTAATACACTCACCCGCTTCTATTGGTTGTCCGATCCCCACTACCCCAATCCTCCCACTGTCATTGGGTGGCCCTCCAACACCTCATCCTCCTCCCCTTTCCCTCTATCCTTTCATGTTCAAACCAGCTCGAACTTGTTTCGATTCGCCCTTGATCTGTTCTCAGCAGTCCTATTTTAACAACCAGTTTTTCCCTGTGAAATCTAGTCACACAAACATAACTATAATTAAAAAAACAAACTGCATTATGGGAGTGAGAACGTTATTGTTTCCTTGTGGTCCTCTGGGTCAAGGTGAACATTTTATTTATTTTTATTTTTTAAACTAGTTTTTTAAAATTTTTACTTTAATTTTTTTAATTATTATTTTTCTTCAAAAAAAAAAAAAAAAAAAAAAAAAAAGTTTCTTCTTCAAATTAGTTTTTTTCTTCTGTTTAATAACTATGACAAATGAGCCATCGACCTAGAGCTTTCGCTCTGTACATAGTACATTTTGTTGGGTCAAAATTATGAGTGATACAATGGTGACCGAGTCGTACAGGCTCTAGCAAAAGACTTATTTTAGGACAACCCAAATGTTCTACATTGACTAACAAGGGTTGTCGTTCAGTTTTGTTGTTCATTTGCATGATTAGGAATTCAATTTTTTGTTGTCCTTTGAGATAAATGACGTCGTATCTTCCAGCTATTGTATGGATTATTTTGGTTAGCTCTTCATATTCCACATCTCCCTCTTCCCATAAGATTCCATGGAGGTGGCGGCTAACCCAATCGTTGGCACGTTTAGCCTTCCTTTTATGGATGACCAGACCATTGGGGGGTTTGAAGATCCATTGTTGCGTTGAGTGTTGTTGTAGGTCATAGAAACTCAATTCCTTGATGACATATTTCATTTCGTTGTCAATGAAGCATTGAAAGTCCAATACTACTTCTTTCTTTGATGAGTGCATTTTGAAGACTGATGAGGGATATGAAGTGCTCACCCATATTTATACCATTCGTCGAACGATGTTGGTGAGTGGGTTGTATTCGATAGATCGATCGTGAATAATCAAGCAGAAGGCAGCTGTGTCAGCTGGGAATGGCTTGCTTGACTCAAATTCTAGCATCACGTCGATAGGTCCAGATTTAATCGATTCGCTTTGTTTCGAGCAGTCGAGTACAACGAGAGGTGCGCCATCTTTGAATTCAGCAAATGAAAGTAGTGGATAATTGCGATCCATGTCGTAATAACTCTGCTGGAAGGTTGCGTACATCCTGTAGAGTACAGCGTATTGATTTCTTTCAAAATTAATGTTCAAGTCGTCGTAGGGGTAGCATTTGGAGTTGAGGAACAGTTTCACATTCTGTAGGTGACAATGATCGAATTTACAAGCGTCCTTATCCAATTGGTATTTACGTTTCGTTTGAAATCCCAATATGACGAATCTCGGTTTCTCCAGTTGTGACGATGTTTGGACATTCCATATGTGTTTATGTGTTTGGGGTAGCAGGGGGTACTCGTAAAGCTCCAAGCATCGAAAATCCATTCTGATTGACTTCTCTTTCTCCAGATGTCGATGTAATTGTAGGCAATGGCTCTGACTAAGGGTCAAGTAGGGTACTCGCCACGAAAGTGACGTCAACTTTATTCGAGCCATCTCCCGGGTCGTGACAGTACTGCTTAATGGTTCCGAGGTGTAGCAGTTTTCATCCATTCTAGAACGAATTAGTATCAATTCTTGTTTGACGTTTATAACCACTTTCTGATAATCCTCGAAGAATCCAAGTAGGGTGTTGAGTGGTATGCAGACGTTGAAGTATCCATCGTTAGAGACGAGGGAATGTGACGATTCTTCACCCACCCAACCATAGGTTTCCATAAGGTTCTCAGTTCCACTCATCGATGATATGATGTAACTTTTCATAGTGGAGGTGATGCCGGGATTTCGCACTCGATCCACTTCCGCGGCACATATTTCGTAACGAATCTCATCAAAAAGGAATGGGAACGGATTTTTACAAATTTTTGCATTGGTTGGTTTGGTCCTTTCGTCCTCAGTTGTAAAACGTCCATGTATATCTAGGTAACTTTGACAGGGGAGAGTGATTAGGTCTTGATGTTGGATAGCTGCGGTAGCTGTGCAGGTGACCACAACACTAGGGTTTGTCCCATTGTCAATTTACCCTCAAATGTAGCCCCAGAACCCAAGAAGTGTGTCAATTGCAAAAGGATCAATCTGGAATACATTCATGCGGTGGAGAACCCTAATTGCCCTGTATATAGGCGGGCACTCAAAAGGTACATCAGGAGAGTCAACCCACTCATGGATGTTCAAAAAGCTTCGGAGGCAGCTGGCAATAGATCCATACAATGATAAGAACCCTACAGGGAAACCTCCATAGGAGCTCAACAGCCCAAAACCTACTTCATCAATTGGTGCAGGAAAAAAGAACAGACATTGTGATAGTAAGTGAGCAGCACCACAATAACACTAACCATAAATGGTACACGGACGACCTTGGAACTGCTGCCATATGGTCAGTGACACAAGGGCACATAGAAGACCAGGGAAGTGGTGAAGGATATGTATGGCTAAGAACTGGGGGAGTTACCTATTTCAGCTGCTACTTCACACCAAATGAGTCCATTCGTAACTTTGAAAGAAAATTGTGGGGCCTTGAAGATGCTATTCAAATAGTGAGTGGGGACAAAATAGTGGCAGGGGATTTCAATGCAAGGGCTCTAGAATGGGGCATGCCTGACCCTGACCGTAGAGGGAGGCTCATTCTGGAAATGGCAGCAAGAACAGGGTTAATACTACTCAATGAAGGAAACACGCCCACTTTCCATCGTCTGGGACAAAGGGGGACAATACCAGATATCTCCTTTGCATCAGAAACCACTGCCAGGAAAATTCGCAATTGGCAAGTTATCGAAGATTATACAGGGAGTGATCAACAATATATATCCTTTGAATTTCTACCAGTGAACCGGCAGATAAACGACCAACTAAATAATAGCAGGAAAGATGTAGGATGGAGCTTGGCTAGATTAGACCGTGATGCAATGGTAGTTGTTTTACTGGAAGGAGATCGAATACTAGCTGACAAAGAACAGAATAATGAGCATACTGCAAATGCTGAGGAAGTAGTAAGCCAAACAATGCAGATCCTCACAAAAGCCTGCGATGCATCGATGCCGAAAAAAATCTTGATATCTGCTAAGCCCCCAGTCTACTGGTGGAATGAAGATATTGCAAAACTCAGAAGGACATGTAATCAGCTGAGGCGCAGAGCCCAGAGAAGCAGAAGAAGAGCAAATTGGCTGCAGATTCAATCAGAATACACTGAGGCCAGAAAACGACTTCGCCATGCAATAAATAGAAGTAAAGCAGACTGCTGGCAGACAATCATTGAGGAAGTAAATATTGATACATGGGGTCGAGGGTATAAGATCGTGACCGGAAAACTCCAGGTATCATGTGGACGGGTACCAATGAGTGAAGAAAGAATGGATCTCATTGTTGATGGGCTCTTCCCAACACACCCTCCCAGGAACAGTAATTATGCACCAGAGGATGTAATAGATTCCCTCCTATTCTCTGAGAGCGAATTAAAGAAAGCGATTGGAGCTTTAAAAAACAAGAAAACACCAGGACCAGATCGCATACCCTCAGAAGTGTTAAAAATAGCAACAGAAGTCTGTCCAAGGCTACTATTACGAATGTACAATTCTTGCCTTAGAGAAGGGATCTTTAGCAATAGATGGAAAAAAGCTCGCCTGGTGCTTTTAGACAAAGGAAAGGGTGATCCAAACTCTCCATCCTCTTGGAGGCCTCTTTGTATGTTGGATACTGCTGGAAAAGGTTATGAGAAGCTTCTCCTGCTTCGCTTGATGCCTGCAATAGCGGCGTCAGGAGACTTATCCCCCAGACAGTATGGATTCCGAAAGGGTCGGTCCACTGCTCATGCACTGGCAGATGTAGTGAACACCTTGAAAAAAACTCAGGAAGGTAGTAGATATACTAGGAATCTGGCAATGCTAGTGACCCTGGATGTGAAAAATGCCTTCAATTCTGCAAGATGGACTGATATGTTAGAGTCTCTGGATACCACCTTTAAAATACCAAGATACTTACTAGCAGTTATGGACAGCTATCTTAAAAACCGAACACTGGTTTATGAGACGGCTCAAGGGGAAAGGGAGAAAGAAATCACCGCAGGAGCAGCCCAGGGTTCAGTTCTGGGCCCACAACTATGGAACGCGTCATACGATAGTGTTCTATGTCTGGAAATGCCAGAAGACTGCTATCTTGTCGGATATGCAGATGATGTTGCGGCAGTTATCCTGGCTAGAACCACGGAATTGGCACAGTATAAACTGAATCAAGTAATGGTAAAGATCACTAGATGGATGGAAGACCATATGTTGACATTAGCAGCAGCTAAAACCGAAGTAGTTGTGTTCACTCAAAAACGGATCCCTACCATAATCCCAATACAAATAGGGAGTACAGAAGTCACCAGCAAACCAACAGTAAACTACCTGGGAATCACATTAGATACTAAAATTACATTCTGGGAGCAAATAAAGAAATCAGCAGACAAGGCATCAAAGAAAACAACTGCTCTTAGTCATCTCATGAGAAATGTCAATGGGCCGAGACCATGTAAGCGTCGTCTCATGATGACCGTTGTGCAATCAATGCTCTTGTACGGTGCGGAGGTATGGGCAGATGCCCTAAACATTGCCTACTATCGCAAGAGAATTATTGCAGTTCAACGAAGAGGAGCGCTGAGGATTGCATGTGCCTACAGAACAGTGTCAGAGCCAGCCATACTCGTACTTACAAGCAGCATCCCAATCCATCTATTGGCTGCAGAACGCAAACGAATCTTTGATAGAAGAGAGGAAGGAGAAAGAGCTCATTTAGCCGCTGAAGAGAGAGAATATACAATGGCAAGATGGCAGGAAATGTGGACTTTAGAGCAGAGAGGGAGATGGACTGCACGCTTGATTCCTCAGATCAAGGTATGGCTAGATAGAAAACATGGAGAAGTAAACTTTTTCCTGACTCAGTTCCTTTCTGGGCATGGGCTGTTTTACGCATATCTCTATAAAATGGGAAAAGTAGACTCCCCAATATGTCCATACTGCCAGGAAATGGACGATGATGTGCTCCATACTTTCTTTGTATGCAAGCGATGGGCTACAGAAAGAAGAGGGCTACAGGATGCTCTGGAATTACCACCTCAAGACGTGACACCGGAGGTGGTAGTAGCCAAAATGATGGAACGAGAGCAAAAATGGAATTTTGTAGCTGCCTACGTTGAAGACATCCTCCAGAAAAAGATCATCTTGGAACGGGAGAGACAGAGGAGGAGGGAGCACATGGACCGAGAGGACTGAAGAAATTTCTCAAGGACTCGGCCTGAAGTAATGTGTTAAACAGTTCCAGGCTGAGTTCCAACGTGGGAAAAGGAAGGTGAGGTTTTAGTGTGTTTGAATCATACATAACCCGGAGTGCGGTCCCTTTTGGGTATCTTACGAGATCCGATTACCACCTTAGGATCTTAAAGATTTCCTCACCTGCCTACGTTAAAAAAAAAAAAAAAAATATCTCCTCCTTACAGTGATATGACTCCAACTAAATTAAGGGAGGCTTGTAAAAATTACTTGCTAAAGAACCCTAAGTTTAAGATAAATATATAGAACAATACATTGCATTTTGAAATATACTTATATTGTATAATTATCTACAAAACAACTATTGTATTTAAAATTTGGAAATACTCTTATATTATATAATTATATACAAAACAACTCGCAGAAACCCGTGAGGGCTTGCAGATCTCCCTCAACGCATTTGCTGAGCAGCTAGCCAGGTGTGGTTTGGTGGTAAACCCAGCTAAGTGTGGGTCGGTCTCCTTGGTCCCGTCCGGTCGCCAGCATAAGGTGAAGGTGGTGGATGAGGAGTGTTTTGTCTTAGGACAAACTTCCATCCCTGCCCGATCCGTGCTGGAGGTCTGGCGGTACCTTGGAGTCGACTTCATGGGTGTTGCAACCATTGCCGCAAGCCGTGTGGACCTTAGTGGAGCATTAGCTCGTGTCACTAAGGCTCCATTGAAGCCACAGCAGAAGCTGCGCCTCCTTCGCACGTACTTACTGCCAAAGCTAACCTATGGGTTAGTCTTTGGCAGGCTTACTGCGGGGAGGCTGCTTGAGTTAGATCGTGAAGTTCGCTCTGCTGTGCGCTCTTGGCTAGGCTTTCCACCTGGTGTCCCAAGTGCTTACATCCACGCACCGGTCAAGGCCGGTGGGCTCGGTATTGTCTCTCTTTCTGCTAGCATCCCATCATTACGCCGCCAGCGCCTGCTTGCCCTTAGGGGCTCGAGCTGGGAGGTCGCCCGCACTGCTGCTGACCTGGACTTTGTCCGGCAGCAGTTGTTGTGGTGCGATCGAGCAACACCAACTGCTCCAAAACCCAGCTCATCTGCTGAGTTCGCTGCTGCACTGCATGAATCAGTAGATGGTAAAGAACTCCGACAGTGCTCTGAATCCCCCATTTCTACTCAGTGGGTGGAATGGGCTTCAGAGGGCATTGGGGCCCGCGACTATCGCCATTTTCACGCCGTCCGGGTGGCTACGTTAGCCATCTCGGTGAGGTGTTCGAGGAGTAGTCGCGGGACAGTAGACACCCTTTGCCGTGCCTGTCGGGGTAAATATGAGAATCTATATCATGTGGTGCAGCAGTGTCCTCGTATTCACGGTGGCCGCATTTTACGTCACGATGCGGTTGCCAAGCAGATAGCAGGTGCTTTGTCATCTAGCGGTTGGGATGTCGAAAGGGAGAGACTATACCACATGCCGAGTGACCGGGGCAAGAAGCCAGATATCGTCGCGATCAAGCCCGATGGGTCTGCCATTATCCTGGATGTCCAGGTTGTCAGTGGCAGCGTGGACATGGAGCAGACCTGGCGGGCTAAGAAAAGTAAATATGATAGAAATGATCTGCGCCATGCGATATCTGAGCTAAAAGGAGTGGCACCTAATAACATCAAGGTCATTGCCGCGACCGTGTCATGGCGCGGGGTGTGGTGCGGGAAAAGCGCCACGGAGTTACTCGAGTTGGGCATCTCGGCACACACACACACGCACACACACACACACACACACACACACACACACACACACACACACACACACACACACACACACACACACACACATATATATATATATATATATATATATATATATATATATATATATATATATATATATATTTATTTATTTATTTATTTATTTATTTATTTATTTATTTATTTATTTATTTATTTATTTATTTATTTATTTATTTATTTATTTGTATATGAAAAAGCATTAAACTCTAGCATTCGTCTCAGAATACCTCAAAACGGATTTCAATTAAGAAAATTATCGAAATTGTTTATTTTAAAGTTTTTGGAACCATTGCAAGAGCTTCATTTTCTACGAAAATTTGCTAAAACGATGTTATTCAACGTTGCAACATCCTGGGAGAAAACGTTTCCTCCCCTAATTAGCAAAGTAAAAGTAAAATTGACTACACCATTGAAAAGGTGAGATTGTTGCGCAGTTTTTGCCTTCCTTGTGTCTTGAAAAAATATTCGTTCTCACAGTTCAATATTCCCGATCGAAGAAACAAGGTTTTCCAAATTAGGTAAAATTTGCTTTTCAGTTTTTTTTTTTGTCTCAAACCTTAATTTTCAAGTATGTTCAAGCACTTATCCGATTGAAATTTTAATGCTCTTTCCAACAGTATCCTCAGATTTGAATTTACACAGCAAATTAAGGGAGTTATGATCGTTTTAGTAACAAAAAGTCGAAACTCGATAAAAAATTGTGAATATTAAATTACTTACTCAAAAACTAAGCGTTAAAAAAAATCTCTATTAGGAACTTTTGATCAGAAATGAGATCTAAAATCGACCCCTGAAGTACTGACCACCTTATGCAGGACACCCTGCATAATGTGATATACGAATTTAATACACCTGTTTTAACTTTTCCGACATTAAACAGGGCATTCTTTGCAAAACCACGTTGGCGTCTGGTGTTCTGCAGGTCCTTTGCAAGTGTATGAGTTGGGATTCTAGCTCGAATGAAATGTTGCTTCGTCGACTGATAGGAGGCAAACGACGTATCGACATTTGTTGCTTTTTTAGTCCCTTGGAAGCTAGTTCATTGTTCTTTGTTCCTTGGTTATAAAGAGTATTCCCAATTGAAAATGCTTAACGGTAGGAGAGTGAAGGTTTAGGTATAAGGAAAAACTTTTTTTTGGAGTAGGTACCTAGTGAACTGTGAAAAAAAGAGCGGGTAAATTTAATTGCTTACATTATTTTATTAAAGGAAACTCTAAATGCCGAATATGAATGTTATCGTCAGTTGAACGTTCTCATTAACATTGGAGATTCTCAGGAGATAATTAACGTGAGATGGAATTAATGTTTTTTTTTCCTCACTTGCTGGAAACTCGCTAGTAATGAGTATCTACTAAATTCTTTAGATAATCCCCCTTCTCTCATTTATCACTACATAATATTCTATGGCCCCCATTCAAATAGAGCTCTTGGAAATGAATGGTTAGTATGGTGAGGAGGGCAACTCCCGTAAACGTAAAATTGTTTGTGGATTTGATATATAGGTTCTGAGAAGGATACTGTAGTACCAGTAAGGTCGGCCACAAGGAGGAATGTGGCAGTTGTTGAGGACATCCATGTGAATTTAACAGAAACTTCTGAATTTAAGTACCAATAAGAATTTCATTGAAGGGGTTTTCCTTTCGTGAATACGAATGGAAAGTATCATTAGTATCTTTTGCAAAGTAAAATTGCAATGGTCCAAGGCGAAGATGATCTTTGCTTTATGCTTGCTCTGGCGATGAGCCATGAAGAAATCTGCATACGATGGTGCCATTCTGATACCCATGGCAGTGCCGTTTTGCTGTTGGAAAACCTTATTTTAAAATGTGAATAAGTTCTTGGTCAAGACAAAATTGGCTAGCATCACCAAAACTTGAAGATTTGTGAGGGAGTGCTTGAAGATTTGTGAGATATTATTTATTCTAAATAATATCCGATTGCTGCTAAACCCTCGTCAGTCGTTGCAACTGTAACTTGAACCCTAGCTCCTACATCTGTATTTATGGATTTCCTGGGCCACGCATTTCGTTTGCTTGGCAAGAATCAAATCTTTTAGCAATTTTTAGCTCTACCAATGAAGGAATATTTTACTTAAGTAGGTACTTATTGCCCATAATCAAAATAAATGGTATGAAAAATGTAATGTCAACTGTTGATTGGGAACTTCTCAAGGAAGTAGTATTATTATAAAACTAGGGATTATATTAGCTGGTATCAGCTGTATCTTCGTGTGCTGTTGGCTTGGTTACAACTTACTTGTTCATGGCGGTAGAGGAAAGCGGACTGTGGCAAGAATCTTCCTGCAATCGCCAGACCTGGTGGGGCGGATGAAGAGTGGGATATCAAATCCGTCGTGCGAAATCCGCCCCCATCACCGTTTATCTTTTCATGCATGCTCCCCAACCCTGGTTTTCCACTCCCTATAGCACGGAAGAGCTCCACAGGACGGCTAGGGTAAGGAAGGCCTCACATGACACCCGTCAAGTCTGTGCCTCACGCTGGCATCCGATAGCGTGACGCTATACCAAGAGGGGCGGTTGTTCTTTCTTGTTTTATCTCTCGTGTTCTATCTACCAAGCGCTCATTTGGCGTAGTCATGATTCAATCTTCCGTCGCCTGCGAAACTTTCTTCCAATAAATCCCTCACCCCACTCATAGTGTGTGTAACTTCTTAACCGTAACCCACATCCCCAGAAATAAAGGTCTATCAGGGGTAAGCGCTTACTGGTCGTTCCAAATGGTGAATGGCGATGAAAGGAAATGCAGGGTCAGGTGCAACTCACATTATTTATAACAACATAAAACTAAATAGCCAGATTTTATTTTATATATATATATATATAATATATATATATATATATATATATATATATATATATATATATATATATATATATATATATAGGGTGTCCCAAAAGTAACCTCCTCTCCCCTCCCCGCCATAACGTTTTTCTGCAATTTTGGAGAAATCGAAGTGGAACTTGGAGAGTCCTTTTTGGGTGGCTGGTACTAAGTTTTAAGCAAATAAAAATCAGGAAAAATCCAGTAGTTTTAGGACTACCCAAGGGGCGGGGGGGGGGGGGGGGGGGGGGGGGGGGTGTTGTAGTATTGAGTACATCGAAAAAAATGTTTCCATTTTTTGCCGAGTGACACCTCATATTGAGGATTTTTTAGTGCTTGACACGATGGTGAGACCAGAATTGCGACATCTTATTCCGTCCTTGGTTCATCAGATCTAATCAGAGAATGAACTAAGATAACGCAATCCTGGTTTCTCCGTCTGATCAGCTCTAAAAAATGTTGAAAAGAGAATTTGATGTCACTCGACAAAAAATTGAATAATTATTTTCGGAGTACCCTATATACCTCCCTTTTGGTAGTTCAGAACTTTTGAGTTTGTTCCTGATTTTTATTTGTTAGTGAATTTTTGGTGAAAATGAAGCTATTGCAATAGCTCGGAGAATTTTAAAATCAATATTTTTGAAATACTTCTTCAATGAAATCTGTTTTGAGACATTCTGAAACTAATCCTTGAAATCATCACTTTTTCATATGTATATATATATATATATATATATATATATATATATATATATATATATATATATGTCCTTCCAGACGATAACTCTCGTTAGGTTTGAGATAAAAATTCCATTCTTACGCCAAACAATCAAGCTTTATAAACAAAAGTACGAGTTTGTTGGCCAGCAATTTTTGATCACGTCAAATTAGTCTAATTTCAAAAAGAATGCTGAAAAAATCACTAAAAGTAGCAACAACAAAAAAACAGGTAAAAATCGTTAAATCTACATACTTATTATATATATATATAGGTATATATATATATATATATATATATATATATATATATATGTATATATATGTATATATATATATATATATATATATATATATATATATTAATTGCTATGCAATTCTTAGGCCGACCCCCAATAATTTTTTTTGTCCCGCTACGCGAACCCGCGAGGTCGTGGGTTCGAATCCCAGCCAGGCTTGACTTTTTTTTTTTTTTTTTTTTTCGTGAGACGAAGGTTGTGGGTTCGAATCCCAGTCCGGCTTGATTTTTTTTTTTTTTTTTTTTTTTTTTTTTTTTCCTCTCTCGTGAGACGAAGGTCGTGGGTTCGAATCCCGGCCAGGCCTGAAAAAAAATTGCATGACGAATTGCATAGCAAATTATCCTGGTTTTCTACACAGTAGAAAAGAGAAAAGATCCGGCGAGGCGCGAAGCGCCGAGTATAGATTAGGGGGGGTCAAGGGGAAGAGCCCCTTGCGAGGCCCGAAGGGCCGAGTATATATATACATATACAGGGTGTCTCGACTTAAGTAGGTAAGACTTCAGGGATGAATTCTACAAGTAATTTGCAACAAAAAGTGTCTTATAGATCAGATATGTAGTTATGTTAGATTATGTAGTTCAATCTGAATTTGGACAATGTTTCATGCAAATATTACCGATTTTTACAACTAGCTGTTATGTGTCGTGGTAATTGAAATAATTATATAAGACTTCAATTAGAGAGAGGAATAGTATTTAATATAAGAATAAGACTGAACACATGGCAGGAACATTATATGACGACATATTGGAATATAGAAGTCGTGGCTTACTAGATAAATAGATACAGGATGACTTGATTATTAGTTTAACTTAATTAATATAGATTTAATGTAATTCAGTAATTTTAGTTTATTTTATGTATAATAATAATTTAATTTTATATAATAATATAATAATAATAAAATTATTATTTATATTTAACATGCCCTCTTTTTAGTTTTTTAGACGATTGAGTATTACTATACAAATAGCATTAATTTGATTTCGGATTATCAAATTCCGAAAACGAGAAACGTTTAACGGGCTTAATTATTCTATTACTGGAACGTACTGGAATGTGGCTTTTATTACATGTTTTTGAAGGACTATTATTTGCCGGTATGTTAGTACTATTCGGCAAACTAGAACAAGGAGAACTGATTTGCTGTGGACTGACAGTGCTCTGTCTTTGGCTAATGTGCTGACACTTATCTGGCGATATGTATGAATCAACAAATCTCTCATGTCAATCAAAATTCCTTCAAAATTGGCGTTGGATTTGCGAGTAAAAACTTCCTATTACGTACGTATTCTGAACCTTCTTGATTTCTAATCAAATATGATCTAATCCCAACTGGCCTGATAACAATCGCTCCTGGAATCCAATAACCGTTAGGTTTTAGCTTGTAGTGTACCTTATCTCCTGAGTGTAGTGCTGACATTACACGACACTTTCTATCAGAATATTCTTTCGACTTGTTTTGTTTACTTCTAGCTAATGACATGTGATTTTTAAAATTAATAACTTTAGGTTTCAAAAGATTTTCACTGATCGGTAATGTGCAACGCAATAGTTGTGCAGGAGAAGACAAATCACCTTTAGGCGTATTTCTATAATGTAACAGAGCAAGGTAGGGATCATTACCAGAATCATGACATTTTTTTAAGATATTGTCTACAATTTTTACTCCGCTTTCAGCCATTCCGTTAGACCTACTCATATATGGACTTGTCACCACATGTGTAATTTCCCATTGGTGAGTAAATTCTTTAAATTCCTTCGATTGAAAAGGAGGTCCACCATCAGTGACTAACTGAGTCGGAATTCCTAATCGACTAAACATTGATTTGAATTGTGGAATCACAAAGGATGCTTTTGATGAACTGACTTGACATACATCTATATTTTGAAAAATAATCTATAACAACTAGATATTTGACATTATTAAAATCAAGGAAATCGGCACCCACTTTCTGCCAGGGTAATATAGGTAACTCGTGAGGTCTAAGAGGTTCGTCAGTTTGATTAGGGCGGAATTTCATACAAGTTTGGCAATTTTCAATTAAATTTTTGATGTCGACAGACATTTGGGGCCAGAAAAGGACACCTCGAACTAACGACTTTGTTCGCTCAATCCCCATATGACTAGAGTGAACCTTATTTAATATGGTCTTTCTGAGCATAGCAGGAATGAGAATACTAGTATTACGAAATAAAAAATCATCAATTATATTAATTTCTGCTCGGAAATCCCAATACGGCTTGGCTAGATCTGGGACTTGATTTTTAGATCGTGGCCATCCATTATCGGAATAGAATTTTAGAATTGCATGTGCATCATCATTTTTACTGGCTTCACGAATTTCCGACAATGTTTCTGGTGACACTGCAAGTGAATTACTAACCAAATTGACATGAACGGCAATATCCTCATCAAGACTGTCGTCTGTATCGGGCAATGGCGCACGAGAGAGCGTGTCTGCTATGTACATGTGTTTACCCGGTCTATAAACAACTTCAAAATTGTATGCTTGTAGCTGCAATAGCATTCGTTGAAGTCTACTAGGTACATTTGCTAGATTTCTTTTACAAATAGTAACCAAAGGTGCATGGTCCGTTTCGACCTTGAATGATTGACCGTAAATATACTGCCTAAATTTGTTACAACCTACGACAACTGCGAATAGCTCCTTCTCAATTTGAGCATAACCTTGTTGACACGGCGTAAGTGTTTTTGATGCGTATTCGACAGGTTTATTATTTTGTAAAATAACTGCACCGACGGCAAATTTTGAAGCATCGACCGACAATATTATGGAGGAATTCACCTCAAAATGTGCTAATACAGGTGCCTCTGTAATTAGTGTTTTTAATCGATCAAACGCTTTTTGATGATGTTCTTCCCAGTGCCATGGAACATCTTTCTTTATCAAATTATTGAGGACCGAAGTCTCTTGTGAAAAATTGGGAATGAAGCTGGACAAATAAGTGACTAATCCTATAAACCTATGAAGGGATTTCTTATCATTTGGTTTTGTCATGGAACAAATAGCTTCAATTCGACTCGGATCAGCTTTCATGCCCTGTTTCGAAAATAAATGTCCCATATATCTGACTTGACTTTGACCAAATTTACATTTAGCAGAATTAAATTTTATGTTTAGCTGACGAGCTCTATCTAATACCAATTTTAGCCTAAAATAATGTTCAAGTTCGTTTTGTGCATGAACCAATAAATCATCTTGGTATATACATACTCCTTCCAAGTCACCAAAGCTTTCATGCATTATACGGTGAAATATTTCCGGAGCTACAGATATGCCAAACGGTAGACGAAGAAACTTAAATCGTCCAAATGGTGTCCCAAATACTAACAATTTGGAACTCTCAGGGTCCATCGGAACATTCCAAAAGCCAGAATTAGCGTCCAGAGTAGAGAAAACACTAGATCCATTCAACTGTGCTCTAATGATATCTATAGTAGGAAGCTGATAGTGTGATCTCATCAAATTTGAGTTTAAATTTCTCGGATCTAAGCAAATTCTAAGAGCCCCAGACTTACGTTCAGTCACAACCATAGAACTCACCCATTCGGTCGGATCAGTGACTTTGGCAATCACTCCATCTTTTTCCATTCTTGTGAGCTCTAACTGAACACGATTATATAGTTTAAATGGTAAACGACGTGGTGGATCGATAATGGGTTGGGCATCTGGTTTTAATGTAAGTTTACAAACAGTTGGTAAACAACCTAATCCTTCAAATACGTCTTTGTATATGTTTCTAAGCTGACTGTACTTAAAATTATCACCTGAATTAGATATTAGACTATGAATTCTTTCAACAAGACCTAATTCTCTGCATATTCGTTGACCTAATAAGGTTGTTACGTTTTCATCGATTATGTTAAATACCACATTGTAGGTATTTCCTTTCAAGGTGCATGGCAATACACAGCTACCCAAATTTTTTAAGGGAGTACCACCATACGAAAATAACTTTTTATCGCATGGACTGACTGACTTGACAAAATTGAGATCATTAATTTGACTTAATGACATGCAATTTACCCTAGACCCAGTATCAATTTGAGCACGAACATTGACATTATTTATAGATAAGTTTACATACCAGTCTTCTTCATCATTATTATGTCGACCTGACTCGACTTTACAAACCAAATAATCGCGATCTCCAATCGCTACCGCGTTAACATTATCATCGGAACCACGCACATTCACATTTCGGATCGATTTTAGCCGACACATTTTACTGAAATGATTGAATTTGCCGCACGAGGAACACTGCTGACCGACTGCTGGGCACTTCACACGATGTATTTGACCGCAACGTGTACATATGCCTCGCTGATGGGATGCAGACTGACCGGTGTTTTGTTGACTATTGTTCCATTCCGCTCTTGGTTTGGATGTTGATCGGGACCGATTGTTTTTTAACTGACTCTTGCCATGCCTTGACGTGCTCGTATGATGATCGTTCCCCGAACTCGGAGTAGAATTCCGAGTATTTGACCTGGATCTTTGAAATATCTTGTGTACAGTCTCCCCATCCGTCTGTTTTTGAAGCGACTGGGCTTGTTGATGAGTCAATTCGAGGCTCTTACAAATCCTAATGGCTTTCTCCAAGGTCAAATCATCCTCCTGATGCAACCTCTCTTTCATTTTATAATTGTACTTATTTAAGCCAACAATGAGAACATCTTTTATTAAACTATCTTTTAGATCGAGAAATTCGCAAGTTAAACTAAGATTTTTCAGATCCGTGACAAAATCGTCAATGGATTCTTGATCTGCCTGCCGACGAGTCAGAAAGTTATGGCGCTCGATCGTGATGTTCTTTTTTGGAGTAAAATGAGCCTCAAACTTTTTTATTAGTTCCACATACTTGATTTTTTCGGAATCTTCACCAAATGAATGAAATATTACCATTCCCTGGGGACCAATAAGAGACAATAAAAGAGCGACTTTACGCTTGTCAGACTCCTCCTCTAAATCGGCTGCAATGAGATAGAGTTTGAATTGCCTAATCCAATTTTTCCATTTTAGAGCCAAATTTGTGCTGGACTGGCCTTCAATCTCTAAATTACCGACGTTTGGTGGAAGGTTTATCTTTGCCTTCGCCATTATTAATGATTCAGAACTTGAAGTTTCGGACTCACTTGATTCGCTGCCTCCGTCGTCGGATGCAGACTCGGCCACTCCTGAATCCTTTTTCATCCAGATTAGATCTTCCTGAAGGATTCAACCGACACTTCTGACACCATGTTATGTGTCGTGGTAATTGAAATAATTATGTAAGACTTCAATTAGAGAGAGGAATAGTATTTAATATAAGAATAAGACTGAACACATGGCAGGAACATTATATGACGACATATTGGAATATAGAAGTCGTGGCTTACTAGATAAATAGATACAGGATGACTTGATTATTAGTTTAACTTAATTAATATAGATTTAATGTAATTCAGTAATTTTAGTTTATTTTATGTATAATAATAATTTAATTTTATATAATAATATAATAATAATAAAATTATTATTTATATTTAACACTAGCAAACGGCATTATTTCGATTTTGGACTGATTTTTCAACTATGAAATTTTTGAAAACTTGATACATATTCTTATAGGAAATTTTACGCTGGTTCCGAATATACCTACCACATGTTAGTATGCTGAAAAAATTATTTCGCACGACAAATCGCAAAAAACAGGCTATTTTGAAATTTTTGACTACATTTTTGAAAATTTCAACCCGAAGATGTAATCCGATCATGCTGGCAAACGAACTTGAACTTTCGTTTTGTGTCCTTAACATTTTAAAATTTGTTTGAAGTTTCTAGCACAATTCTACAGACAGTTATCGTCTGGAATGACACATACATACATATACATACATACATACATACATACATACATACATACATACATTAAAAAAAATGCGTTAAACTTCAGAATATGATTCAGAATAGCCTGAAACGGATTTCTGCATTAAATTGTTTCAAAAATTCACATTCTACAAATTTTGAGGCGAGAGCAATAGCTTAATTTTCTTCAATAATTCGCTAAAACTACATTTATTTATTAAAAGTATTAAAAATAAGAAAAAAACACTGCAAATTATTACACAATGGTTTATTATTTCTGTGTTAGATAGCCCTTCTACGCAGATCATTGGTATGTAATTATTAATCCCCGTAGCATCAGAACATGTCGCATCGTGCCTCTGAGAACGGTTCACACTTTTACAGTTCCAAGACCCCGCAATTTTACGCTTCACATCGAGTATGACAGCGAAAATGAAACTGCATTTTTATCTCATTCTGACAATCTAGAATCGGAATGTAATCCACTGACCTATTATGATGCTGTGAACTCTGAACAAGCAGATCATTGAATTGAAGCAGTTAATACAGAGTTTGATGCTCTCACAAAATGTGACAATTGGGATATAGAATAGTAGCCAAGACCTCCCTCCCAGCCAACACAAAAATTTTTAAATCACGCTGGGCTCACAAAATAAAATCGGAAACTAATGGAAGACTACTGCAGCAGACTCGTAGCAAAAGGTCTCTCTGATTCCAACTATTATAATGAACTGAAACCTATGCTCCTGTGGCACGGCTAGCCAATGTGAGATTTATGCTTATTATTGCTAATGAGTTTGACCTGGAAATCACTCAGCATGACATAAAAACTGCATTCCTTTACTGGACTCTGGAGAAAACCGTATTTATAGAGAGATCTGATGGGTATTTTGAATATATTGGCGAATCATCAAAATTCAAAAACAACAGTGTGGGTAAACTAAAACGTGCCCTTTATGGACTGAAAGTGTCTCCCAAGCGCTGGTTTCTGAGATTTCAGGAAATCATGGAAAATATGGATTTCAAAGCATACGACTTCCAGCCATGCCTATTCTTGTGGAGATGTCAGCAACCTTTTGCTGTTTTATTGCTTTATGTGGACGACAATTTGCTTATAACAAATACAATGTCATAACAAAAGGACGTTGAACGAATCCTCAAGCAAGAATTTGAAATCAGCCACCTTGGAGAACCCACTCAATTTCTGGGCTTGGAAATAAAGCATGAACGTCATGACCGCAAAATCATCCTTCATCAGACCAAATTTGTGAAGTCTCTACTTGAAAGGTTTGATGTAGAAATCTGAGTCCAATGAAAATACCAATGCGACCTGGGGATGAACGGAGAAATGCCAAGACTATGACTGAAAGAACGTTCAACTACCCATTCCACCCATTTAGACAAGTTATTGGCTCTCTATTATATTTACAAAATGCTACGAGACCAGATATCACTTATGCCACGAATTTCTTGAGTAGACAACAAAATGATTATGATTGGGATTTGGTCATGAGAATTTTAAGGTAGGTATCTTGCTGGAAGTGTGAATTATGGGTTAGTGCTCTCAGGTGAAGAGAACAACAGCATTAAAAGCTTGAATGAAAATCCTTGGGACTAAATGATGAAAAAGGTAACTCTACCATTGGATATGTGATTATTCTCTTTGGAGACTCATTCACATGGCGAATAAAAAACAAAACCATGTTACACTTTCTCCAGCAGAATGTGAATATGTTGCCATGTCTATGACATATCGTGAATTAGCCAATATCAGATCCATGGTCGAAACCATTCAACAATTTGACATAACCTAGTTCCTCGAGTGTTGGAAGATAATCGCTCTGCAATAAGACTCGACATTCAAATATTTGACCAAATTATGATAGCGTTACATACGAGAAGAAGTTAAACACAATAAAATTGTAATCTGATGGTTAGAGTCTGAAAGATAGCTTGCTGATATTTTCACCAAGCCTCTTCCTAGAAATAAATTTATTCTATTCTGTAATATGCTAGTTTCTGAATTGCCTGCCTAAATGCTGTTGTTCTTGCTCTTTGCAGGCAGATTGAAGTGATGCCGTACTAACTAAAATAATCGAAAATAAGATCGATTGCAAGGACTCGAACAGAAATGTTGACAGTCAACTTTAAATGGTAGAGAGAGGAGTTGGTCAACAGATGCTCAATGCGCAATTTGAATGTTAGGGCCATGTCATACGAGCGCTATTGCCATCGCGCTGATGACGTCGCGTTAAAAACGCTCCAACCAGGCAATGGGATTCTTATGGAGCATGTCATACGGACGGTAATGCCGTCGGCGAGTCCGCGTTAGCCGGACGCTGAGCGCTGCCAACGCGGACGGTCGCGTTAGGGCCATGTCATACGAGCGCTATTGCCGTCGCGCTGATGCCGTCGAGATAGCGCCGGAAAAAGTACATGTCATACGTGACGGCAAATGCGTCGCGTTGATGTCGTCCCGCCAACGCCAGGTGCCTGTCATACGTAGCGTCTTCCGGGCGCATTTGACGTCGCGGCAATTATGTTATTACCAAGATGGACACCATCCAGGGTGTTCTAGTTGTTCTGCCAGTGCTCTCGCGGCAAATGCGTCCCGCTGACGCTAGCGCTCCGTATGACAGGGTCCCGGCGTCACGTGCGCCGCGTCGCTAACGCGACCGTCTGCGTTGGCAGCGCTCAGCGTCCGGCTAACGCGGACTCGCCGACGGCATTAGCATCCGTATGACATGCTCCATAAGAACCCCTTTGCCGGGTTGGAACGTTTTTAACGCGACGCTATCAGCGCGACGGAATAGCGCTCGTATGACATGGCCCTTAGCGACGCAGCGCACGTGACGCCGGGACCCTGTCAATGCAAATGAGCCCAAAAGACGCTACAGGCACCTGGCGTTGGCGGGACGGCATCAAGGCGACGCATTTGCCGTCACGTATGACATGCACTTTTTCCGGCGCTATCTCGACGGCATCTGCGCGACGGCAATAGCGCTCGTATGACATGGCCCTTAATGAAACTAAGTTCCATTTTTAGCGCATTTTCTTTTGAAAGAGGAAAAATGAGCAATTGGGTTCACTTTGTCCGTTGATGTATGTATATATGACCGCTTGAAATCGTTCTAAATGCCACTTCCCGACGTCCGGTTTTAATGAAACTTGGTAAGGATGTAATCTGTAGCATGGAGAGGATAAAGATCTAACAGGGGCCACTGACGTATGAGAGGACATTAATCAGCGGAGTGAACTCCAAGGCCATTTTGTCTCTTATTCGATGCAGGAAGCTGAAATTTGAGAGGGAGGCTCAAGGGAGAATGCTGAAGACGACTGAGAGGTCATTGATCAGCTGACTGAGCTCCGAGCCATTTTGTCTGCCTATTCAACGTAGGTGATGAAATTTGAGAGGGAGGCTCAAGGGAGAATACTGAAGACGCATAAGATGTATCCATCAGCTGAGTGAGCTCCAAAGCCATTATTTTATTTGTATTCATTGGAGGAAGCATCTATTTCACGCGGATCTCCTTACAAGAAAATGTGATATCATGTGACTCACTTTGTGAGCACTGATCTATCTACGTGTTTAGCAATATGTCCTGTGCCACGATGATTTATAATACTAAGTTTCGGGAAAGCAGAACTGAATGAAAATTATGCAATCACTATACTTAATGGGGGTACCAGTATGATAACTAAAATACAGTAAAATAAGGAGGGGGGGGGGGGGAGTACTTTTGAGACACCCTATCTGAAATAATGTAACTCTATTTGCATGTGAACAGAATCACCAGATGTCGAAGAGAATGTGATACGTGAACATGTACCTTGTAGTTTGGTACCCACTGTGTGAGTGGAAATAAGTACCTAACAGACTGGGATAGCGAATATGATAAGGAATTTTGAAAAATAAAATGAACAGTGAAATATATTTTTCTAGATCGGAGACAGCATATTTGTTCAAAGCTTCAGTTTCGACTAATATCCAGGATGGAACGACGGGTTGCTTACTTTCCGCAACGTTCCGCTGGATGAGGACTATCTGAAACAACCTGCACGCATCTAAACTTCCAATTCCTTGGGAATTTTCGTATTTTTAAGGATTCTGGATCATATTCTTTAGTTCAGCTAATTTAATAATTAAATAATATGTGTTTATAAATTAAATATTCACAAATTGTGTTTTGCACTGCGTGCCGGGTAGCTGAAGTTTTCCCATTACTAATACCTAGTTTTTTTTGTTTTGTTTTTTTTCTTTTTAATATTCGTAATTTGAAACGTGAACCAAAAAATTTTGAGGGAGTTTAGAAATTATATTTAAAAGGGATCATTATGGATGACAAAAAACAAATAGGGGGTGATACAAATAATGCGTTCCAAGTTCCGACTTGAACGAAGACGGCGCTCGAGGCATACCTCTCCTTCAAGACTGATCGGTCTTGCGGGTCTTGCCTATATATGCCCCTGTGTTCCTCTATTTTCAATTATAGTATAAATATGATCCTTAGTAGGTAATCGACTAAGAAAATAAAATATTAATCTCCTCTTCAAAATTTGTGGGATGGAAACCAACGTTTCAAATACGTAACTTCTAAAAAATCATTTTTTTTTTTCCCCCTTCTACCGTACGCCGCACAGTGGTGTCAAGTGGCCGATATTTTGGTACAAATCCTCAAACCGATTGAATATGCCTCTAAAGGAAGGGTTTTCTATGTTTTCTGGCACGCTGAATCGATTGAGATGGGTTACACAATGATACACCCAAAGTAAAAAATAGGGTGAAAATGTTTTTTTTTTTTTTTTTTTTTTTTTTTTTTTTTTTTTTTTTTTTTTTTTTTTTTTATACTGGGAGTAGGGTACTGTTTTCCATGTTGTTGACGCTGAACCGATTAATACCATTCCAGAGGCAGAAAACTAAAAACAGAAAAAATGTCCCAAAGCCCCCTCCCCCCTCCACCCTTTGGATAGCCCAAACACTTTTGGGTTTATTTTCTGATTTTAATTTGCTCAAAACTACTTGTAAGTATTTTCTAGATATCCCGAAAACAATCGCCAAACAAAGACACAAACAATCTCTAGTAGACCCAAAGACGGTCCCCGGTTATAACTCTAGACTCTCCTATATAAGGAGAGCTTTGAGGAGAGTCTAGAGTTATAACCGGGGACCGTCTTTGGGTCTACTAGAGAAAAAAGTAAAACGTTAAACTCGAGAGCGTTCTCGACTGCCCGCTTCAGTTCAAGAACGTTTTGCCCACTTCGGTAAAGTGTAAAATGAACCGTTTCAAAATTCGGTGAGCACCTACACAATTACTACATCGCAGATACACCATTTCCTCCAACTTTATGGTCATCAAAAACGGCGAATACTGACCGAACGACGAACAACTGCGAGTCCTTCCATGCAAAGTTCGAGGCATTTTTTCTTCTTCAAGACCAAACATAATATGTACTTGCTGAGACTTCATTTCAACTTGGTCCGTAGTATAAGTCAAAGTTGAGTCATTAACGATGGACAGCCAATCCACCACACCAGATAGGAGGGTTCCTCGTTTATATTAAATAAAATGAATTGATCGCTAAACCTTTTATATTTACTCGGTGTGAAGTAGGTATCCTGTTTATAAGGTATCCTGTTTCTTAAGGGGAGAGACTGTCCTTCGGAGGTAAAGTGGACAGTTTTTAAAAAGAGGAGAATTGTCCAAAATTTTCCAACACGAGGGCAAAGTAGCAACCTCCCCCCCTCCCCCTCCCCCCTCACATACACACACACACACACACCCTGCCTTCGGGTGAAAACAGTGGGACCTCGCTGGTAGCCTGGATGGTAGAGTGAGCTGCGCTCTAAGTGGGCACAATTGCCAAATCGATTGTTTACATAGCTGTAAGCGGGTATGGTAGGTGGAAACGAAGGAGTGCAAAGCCGGTTATAAGGCCGACTATTGTTCTAAGTTCCATACGGTTTTTCCTGAGAAGTCCCTCAGTACCTAAGTTTGGTGTTGGGTTCGGCCACCATGAGCTTGCTGTGGACATGTCTCTCAATATCTAGTAGGCCCCTCTGTGTTTTTACCCTTATGAGTCTGGTCCCCGGTAAATCTTTGTTTTTCATGAGAAATGTTTCTAGTAAGATTTAATTTCAACACTGAATGTGTTTTTGCCTTGGAACCTCCATCCGAAAACGAAACGTTTATGTGTAACGAAAATGTGTTGCAACAATTTCTGATGATTTCCGCATACAACCAAGTCGTTGCTAGTGAAATGGTACTTCGTCATTTTTCATCGCACAAAATTCGTTGACCATTCGTTCGAAAGCTCTTGATTTATCCAACAATGTTAACTACTGCGAAGTGTGTGTGGCCAACAAGCTGAGTTATGAGCATGGTTATTTGAATAATTGTTTACACACAGGTGGTCATTCTCAATAATTGATATTGTGAACATGATTGCTACCGCTTGTTAATTCCTCTTGAGTTCATTGAGCAGGTAGTGAGTCGTTGCGCTGGTGATAAATAATTTTATAAAACTTGTCATCAGCTGATCAGAAAAGACCCCATCACTACGTTTCTTACTTACCGACACCTGGGGCCGTGCTGATTCGGAATTATATATAAAGACCGTTCGGAATTATATATAAAGTCCGCTAAGTTCTTCAGTTTCAATTTCTTTTTTCAGAAATAATAACTCTCCTAGATGTTAGTACCTACACAACGTTTCTTACTTACCGTGAATTGATGGCAACTTTAGTTACCGCCACAGCCTAATAAACAACTCTCGTTGATAAGGACCACCCAGAACACGATCAAGGCGGGTATAGAGACGAACACTTTTGCAACAAACTTGGGGCCGTGCTGATTCAAATAAGCAGTCTAACACTAAAATCGGACCGCGAAGTTCTTCACAATTTCAAAGTCCGTTCGGAATTATATATAAAGATACCAATATTTATACAGCGTGTCCCAAACCTAATTGTACCTACACGATTCAGGAGTCAATTTAAGAACTTATTGCTGATCGAAATTTTCTCCTAGAGATTTTTTAAATACTTTGTTTTCAAGTGATTTAATTAATTTTTTTTTTTCTATTACATGACATTAAAACGGCCTTAACACGCCTTAGAACCAAAAATCAAAAATAATCTAAGAAAGTTAAATTTCCTATCTCTCTAAGGCCGAATCAATACTTTTGTGCCAACATTTATCATTATCTCATCGTCCAGGTTCACCAGCTCCAATCCGAGAAAGGAACAAGATATAGCAAGTCTGATTCCACCATCGTGTTTAGCACTAATAAATCTGTAAAATTGGTTTTCTCTCGGCAAAAATGAACAATTTTGTTTTTCAAAGTACTATACTCCCTCATTTGGATAGTCCGAAAATGTTGGATTTTCCCTGATTTTTATTTGCATAAAACTTAGTATCAGGTCCCCACCCCCACCCCCCCACCCACCAATGTGCTCTCCAAGTTTCACTCAATTATCTATAAATTTTGGAGAAAAGTTAGGAGGGGGGGGGGGGGAGTACTTTTTGGACACCTTATCTGAAATAATGTAACTCTATTTGCATGTGAACAGAATCACCAGATGTCGAAGAGAATGTGATACGTGAACATGTACCTTGTAGTTTGGTACCCACTGTGTGAGTGGAAATAAGTACCTAACAGACTGGGATAGCGAATATAATAAAAAAATTGGAAAAATAAAGTGAACAGTGAAATATATTTTTCTAGATCGGAGACAGCATATTTGTTCAAAGCTTCAGTTTCGACTAATATCCAGGATGGAACGACGGGTTGCTTACTTTCCGCAACGTTCCGCTGGATGAGGACTATCTGAAACAACCTGCACGCATCTAAACTTCCAATTCCTTGGGAATTTTCGTATTTTTAAGGATTCTGGATCATATTCTTTAGTTCAGCTAATTTAATAATTAAATAATATGTGTTTATAAATTAAATATTCACAAATTGTGTTTTGCACTGCGTGCCGGGTAGCTGAAGTTTTCCCATTACTAATACCTAGTTTTTTTTTTTTTTTTTTTTTTTAATATTCGTAATTTGAAACGTGAACCAAAAAATTTTGAGGGAGTTTAGAAATTATATTTAAAAGGGATCATTATGGATGACAAAAAACAAATAGGGGGTGATACAAATAATGCGTTCCAAGTTCCGACTTGAACGAAGACGGCGCTCGAGGCATACCTCTCCTTCAAGACTGATCGGTCTTGCGGGTCTTGCCTATATATGCCCCTGTGTTCCTCTATTTTCAATTATAGTATAAATATGATCCTTAGTAGGTAATCGACTAAGAAAATAAAATATTAATCTCCTCTTCAAAATTTGTGGGATGGAAACCAACGTTTCAAATACGTAACTTCTAAAAAATCATTTTTTTTTTTTTTTCCCTTCTACCTTACGCCACACAGTGGTGTCAAGTGGCCGATATTTTGGTACAAATCCTCAAACCGATTGAATATGCCTCTAAAGGAAGGGTTTTCTATGTTTTCTGGCACGCTGAATCGATTGAGATGGGTTACACAATGATACACCCAAAGTAAAAAATAGGGTGAAAATGTGTTTTTTTTTTTTTTTTTTTTTTTTTTTTTTTTTTTAAATACTGGGAGTGGGGGGTTGGTTTTCCATGTTGTTGACGCTGAACCGATTAATACCATTCCAGAGGCAGAAAACTAAAAACAGAAAAAATGTCCCAAAGCCCCCTCCCCCCTCCTCCCTTTGGATAGCCCAAACACTTTTGGGTTTATTTTCTGATTTTTTATTTGCTCAAAACTACTTGTAAGTATTTTCTAGGTATCCCGAAAACAATCGCCAAAGAAAGACCCAAACAATCTCTAGTAGACCCAAAGACGGTCCCCGGTTATAACTCTAGACTCTCCTATATAAGGAGAGCTTTGAGGAGAGTCTAGAGTTATATACGGGGACCGTCTTTGGGTCTACTAGAGAAAAAAGTAAAAAGTTAAACTCGAGAGCGTTCTCGACTGCCCGCTTCAGTTCAAGAACGTTTTGCCCACTTCGGTAAAGTGTAAAATGAACAGCTTCAAAATTCGGTGAGCACCTACACCATTACTACATCGCAGATACACCATTTCCTCCAACTTTATGGTCATCAAAAACGGCGAATACTGACCGAACGACGAACAACTGCGAGTCCTTCCATGCAAAGTTCGAGGCATTTTTTCTTCTTCACGACCAAACATAATATGTACTTGCTGAGACTTCATTTCAACTTGGTCCGTAGTATAAGTCAAAGTTGAGTCATTAACGATGGACAGCCAATCCACCACACCAGATAGGAGGGTTCCTCGTTTATAATAAATAAAATGAATTGATCGCTAAACCTTTTATATTTACTCGATGTGAAGTATCCTGTTTATAAGGTATCCTGTTTCTTAAGGGGAGAGACTGTCCTTCGGAGGTAAAGTGGACAGTTTTTAAAAAGAGGAGAATTGTCCAAAATTTTCCAACACGAGGGCAAAGTAGCAACCTCCCCCCCCCCCCCCCCCCCCACCCACATACACACACACATACACCCTGCCTTCGGGTGAAAACAGTGGGACCTCGCTGGTAGCCTGGATGGTAGAGTGAGCTGCGCTCTAAGTAGGCACAATCGCCAAATCGATTGTTTACATAGCTTTAAGCGGGTATGGTAGGTGGAAACGTAGGAGTGCAAAGCCGGTTATAAGGCCGACTATTGTTCTAAGTTCCATACGGTTTTTCCTGAGAAGTCCCTCAGTACCTAAGTTTGGTGTTGGGTTCGGCCACCATGAGCTTGCTGTGGACATGTCTCTCAATATCTAGTAGGCCCCTCTGTGTTTTTACCCTTATGAGTCTGGTCCCCGGTAAATCTTTGTTTTTCATGAGAAATGTTTCTAGTAAGATTTAATTTCAACACTGAATGTGTTTTTGCCTTGGAACCTCCATCCGAAAACGAAACGTTTATGTGTAACGAAAATGTGTTGCAACAATTTCTGATGATTTCCGCATACAACCAAGTCGTTGCTAGTGAAATGGTACTTCGTCATTTTTCATCGCACAAAATTCGTTGACCATTCGTTCGAAAGCTCTTGATTTATCCAACAATGTTAACTACTGCGAAGTGTGTGTGGCCAACAAGCTGAGTTATGAGCATGGTTATTTGAATAATTGTTTACACACAGGTGGTCATTCTCAATAATTGATATTGTGAACATGATTGCTACCGCTTGTTAATTTCTCTTGAGTTCATTGAGCAGGTGAGTCGTTCATTGAGCGCTGGTGATAAATAAATTAAAAAAACTTGTCATCAGCTGATCAGAAAAGACCCCATCACTACGTTTCTTACTTACCGACACCTGGGGCCGTGCTGATTCGGAATTATATATAAAGACCGTTCGGAATTATATATAAAGTCCGCTAAGTTCTTCAGTTTCAATTTCTTTTTTCAGAAATAATAACTCTCCTAGATGTTAGTAACTACACAACGTTTCTTACTTACCGTGAATTGATGGCAACTGTAGTTACCGCCAC
Organism: Adelphocoris suturalis; assembly: GCA_030762985.1. Classification (NCBI taxonomy): domain Eukaryota; kingdom Metazoa; phylum Arthropoda; class Insecta; order Hemiptera; family Miridae; genus Adelphocoris; species Adelphocoris suturalis. The sequence continues at coordinate 48,793,851 of CM061045.1, read as the reverse complement.
AGCCTAATAAACAACTCTCGTTGATAAGGACCACCCAGAACACGATCAAGGCGGGTATAGAGACGAACACTTTTGCAACAAACTTGGGGCCGTGCTGATTCAAATAAGCAGTCTAACACTAAAATCGGACCGCGAAGTTCTTCACAATTTCAAAGACCGTTCAGAATTATATATAAAGATACCAATATTTATACAGCGTGTCCCAAACCTAATTGTACCTACACGATTCAGGAGTCAATTTAAGAACTTATTGCTGATCGAAATTTTCTCCTAGAGATTTTTTAAATACTTTGTTTTCAAGTGATTTAATTAATTTTTTTTTTTCTATTACATGACATTAAAACGGCCTTAACACGCCTTAGAACCAAAAATCAAAAATAATCTAAGAAAGTTAAATTTCCTATTTCCCTAAGGCCGAATCAATACTTTTGTGCCAACATTCATCATTATTTCATCGTCCAGGTTCACCAGCTCCAATCCAAGAAAGGAACAAGATATAGCAATTCTGATTCCACCATCGTGTTTAGCACTAATAAATCTGTAAAATTGGTTTTCTCTCGGCAAAAATGAACAATTTTGTTTTTCAAAGTACTATACTCCCTCATTTGGGTAGTCCGAAAATGTTGGATTTTCCCTGATTTTTATTTGCTTAAAACTTAGTATCAGCTCCCCCCCCCCCCCCCCCCCCCCCAATGTGCTCTCCAAGTTTCACTCAAATATCTCAAAATTTTGGAGAAAAGTTAGGAGGGGGGGGGGGAGTACTTTTGGGACACCCTATCTGAAATAATGTAACTCTATTTGCATGTGAACAGAATCACCAGATGTCGAAGAGAATGTGATACGTGAACATGTACCTTGTAGTTTGGTACCCACTCTGTGAGTGGAAATAAGTACCTAACAGACTGGGATAGCGAATATGATAAGGAATTTTGAAAAATAAAGTGAACAGTGAAATATATTTTTCTAGATCGGAGACAGCATATTTGTTCAAAGCTTCAGTTTCGACTAATATCCAGGATGGAACGACGGGTTGCTTACTTTCCGCAACGTTCCGCTGGATGAGGACTATCTGAAACAACCTGCACGCATCTAAACTTCCAATTCCTTGGGAATTTTCGTATTTTTAAGGATTCTGGATCATATTCTTTAGTTCAGCTAATTTAATAATTAAATAATATGTGTTTATAAATTAAATATTCACAAATTGTGTTTTGCACTGCGTGCCGGGTAGCTGAAGTTTTCCCATTACTAATACCTAGTTTTTTTTTTTTTTTTTTTTCTTTTTAATATTCGTAATTTGAAACGTGAACCAAAAAATTTTGAGGGAGTTTAGAAATTATATTTAAAAGGGATCATTATGGATGACAAAAAACAAATAGGGGGTGATACAAATAATGCGTTCCAAGTTCCGACTTGAACGAAGACGGCGCTCGAGGCATACCTCTCCTTCAAGACTGATCGGTCTTGCGGGTCTTGCCTATATATGCCCCTGTGTTCCTGTATTTTCAATTATAGTATAAATATGATCCTTAGTAGGTAATCGACTAAGAAAATAAAATATTAATCTCCTCTTCAAAATTTGTGGGATGGAAACCAACGTTTCAAATACGTAACTTCTAAAAAATCATTTTTTTTTTTTTTCCCCTTCTACCGTACGCCGCACAGTGGTGTCAAGTGGCCGATATTTTGGTACAAATCCTCAAACCGATTGAATATGCCTCTAAAGGAAGGGTTTTCTATGTTTTCTGGCACGCTGAATCGATTGAGATGGGTTACACAATGATACACCCAAAGTAAAAAATAGGGTGAAAATGTGTTTTTTTTTTTTTTTTTTTTTTGTTTTTTTTTTAATACTGGGAGTGGGGTACTGTTTTCCATGTTGTTGACGCTGAACCGATTAATACCATTCCAGAGGCAGAAAACTAAAAACAGAAAAAATGTCCCAAAGCCCCCTCCCCCCTCCACCCTTTGGATAGCCCAAACACTTTTGGGTTTATTTTCTGATTTTAATTTGCTCAAAACTACTTGTAAGTATTTTCTAGATATCCCGAAAACAATCGCCAAACAAAGACACAAACAATCTCTAGTAGACCCAAAGACGGTCCCCGGTTATAACTCTAGACTCTCCTATATAAGGAGAGCTTTGAGGAGAGTCTAGAGTTATAACCGGGGACCGTCTTTGGGTCTACTAGAGAAAAAAGTAAAACGTTAAACTCGAGAGCGTTCTCGACTGCCCGCTTCAGTTCAAGAACGTTTTGCCCACTTCGGTAAAGTGTAAAATGAACCGTTTCAAAATTCGGTGAGCACCTACACAATTACTACATCGCAGATACACCATTTCCTCCAACTTTATGGTCATCAAAAACGGCGAATACTGACCGAACGACGAACAACTGCGAGTCCTTCCATGCAAAGTTCGAGGCATTTTTTCTTCTTCAAGACCAAACATAATATGTACTTGCTGAGACTTCATTTCAACTTGGTCCGTAGTATAAGTCAAAGTTGAGTCATTAACGATGGACAGCCAATCCACCACACCAGATAGGAGGGTTCCTCGTTTATAATAAATAAAATGAATTGATCGCTAAACCTTTTATATTTACTCGGTGTGAAGTATCCTGTTTATAAGGTATCCTGTTTCTTAAGGGGAGACTCTGTCCTTCGGAGGTAAAGTGGACAGTTTTTAAAAAGAGGAGAATTGTCCAAAATTTTCCAACACGAGGGCAAAGTAGCAACCTCTCCCCCCCCCCCCCCCCACATACACACACACATACACCCTGCCTTCGGGTGAAAGTGAAAACAGTGGGACCTCGCTGGTAGCCTGGATGGTAGAGTGAGCTGCGCTCTAAGTAGGCACAATCGCCAAATCGATTGTTTACATAGCTTTAAGCGGGTATGGTAGGTGGAAACGTAGGAGTGCAAAGCCGGTTATAAGGCCGACTATTGTTCTAAGTTCCATACGGTTTTTCCTGAGAAGTCCCTCAGTACCTAAGTTTGGTGTTGGGTTCGGCCACCATGAGCTTGCTGTGGACATGTCTCTCAATATCTAGTAGGCCCCTCTGTGTTTTTACCCTTATGAGTCTGGTCCCCGGTAAATCTTTGTTTTTCATGAGAAATGTTTCTAGTAAGATTTAATTTCAACACTGAATGTGTTTTTGCCTTGGAACCTCCATCCGAAAACGAAACGTTTATGTGTAACGAAAATGTGTTGCAACAATTTCTGATGATTTCCGCATACAACCAAGTCGTTGCTAGTGAAATGGTACTTCGTCATTTTTCATCGCACAAAATTCGTTGACCATTCGTTCGAAAGCTCTTGATTTATCCAACAATGTTAACTACTGCGAAGTGTGTGTGGCCAACAAGCTGAGTTATGAGCATGGTTATTTGAATAATTGTTTACACACAGGTGGTCATTCTCAATAATTGATATTGTGAACATGATTGCTACCGCTTGTTAATTTCTGTTGAGTTCATTAAGCAGGTAGTGAGTCGTTGCGCTGGTGATAAATAATTTTAAAAAACTTGTCATCAGCTGATCAGAAAAGACCCCATCACTACGTTTTTTACTTACCGACACCTGGGGCCGTGCTGATTCGGAATTATATATAAAGACCGTTCGGAATTATATATAAAGTCCGCTAAGTTCTTCAGTTTCAATTTCTTTTTTCAGAAATAATAACTCTCCTAGATGTTAGTAACTACACAACGTTTCTTACTTACCGTGAATTGATGGCAACTGTAGTTACCGCCACAGCCTAATAAACAACTCTCGTTGATAAGGACCACCCAGAACACGATCAAGGCGGGTATAGAGACGAACACTTTTGCAACAAACTTGGGGCCGTGCTGATTCAAATAAGCAGTCTAACACTAAAATCGGACCGCGAAGTTCTTCACAATTTCAAAGACCGTTCGGAATTATATATAAAGATACCAATATTTATACAGCGTGTCCCAAACCTAATTGTACCTACACGATTCAGGAGTCAATTTAAGAACTTATTGCTGATCGAAAGTTTCTCCTAGAGATTTTTTAAATACTTTGTTTTCAAGTGATTTCATTTATTTTTTTTTTCTATTACATGACATTAAAACGGGCTTAACACCCCTTAGAACCAAAAATCAAAAATAATCTAAGAAAGTTAAATTTCCTATCTCCCTAAGGCCGAATCAATACTTTTGTGCCAACATTCATCATTATCTCATCGTCCAGGTTCACCAGCTCCAATCCAAGAAAGGAACAAGATATAGCAATTCTGATTCCACCATCGTGTTTAGCACTAATAAATCTGTAAAATTGGTTTTCTCTCGGCAAAAATGAACAATTTTGTTTTTCAAAGTACTATACTCCCTCATTTGGATAGTCCGTAAATGTTCGATTTTCCCTGATTTTTATTTGCTTAAAACTTAGTATCAGCTCCCCCCCCCCCCCCCCCCCCCAATGTGCTCTCCAAGTTTCACTCAAATATCTCAAAATTTTGGAGAAAAGTTAGGAGCGGGGGGGGGGGGGGGAGTACTTTTGAGACACCCTATCTGAAATAATGTAACTCTATTTGCATGTGAACAGAATCACCAGATGTCGAAGAGAATGTGATACGTGAACATGTACCTTGTAGTTTGGTACCCACTGAGTGAGTGGAAATAAGTACCTAACAGACTGGGATAGCGAATATGATAAGGAATTTTGAAAAATAAAGTGAACAGTGAAATATATTGTTCTAGATCGGAGACAGCATATTTGTTCAAAGCTTCAGTTTCGACTAATATCCAGGATGGAACGACGGGTTGCTTACTTTCCGCAACGTTCCGCTGGATGAGGACTATATGAAACAACCTGCACGCATCTAAACTTCCAATTCCTTGGGAATTTTCGTATTTTTAAGGATTCTGGATCATATTCTTTAGTTCAGCTAATTTAATAATTAAATAATATGTGTTTATAAATTAAATATTCACAAATTGTGTTTTGCACTGCGTGCCGGGTAGCTGAAGTTTTCCCATTACTAATACCTAGTTTTTTTTGTTTTTTTTTTTAATATTCGTAATTTGAAACGTGAACCAAAAAATTTTGAGGGAGTTTAGAAATTATATTTAAAAGGGATCATTATGGATGACAAAAAACAAATAGGGGGTGATACAAATAATGCGTTCCAAGTTCCGACTTGAACGAAGACGGCGCTCGAGGCATACCTCTCCTTCAAGACTGATCGGTCTTGCGGGTCTTGCCTATATATGCCCCTGTGTTCCTCTATTTTCAATTATAGTATAAATATGATCCTTAGTAGGTAATCGACTAAGAAAATAAAATATTAATCTCCTCTTCAAAATTTGTGGGATGGAAACCAACGTTTCAAATACGTAACTTCTAAAAAATCATTTTTTTTTTTTTTTCCCTTCTACCGTACGCCGCACAGTGGTGTCAAGTGGCCGATATTTTGGTACAAATCCTCAAACCGATTGAATATGCCTCTAAAGGAAGGGTTTTCTATGTTTTCTGGCACGCTGAATCGATTGAGATGGGTTACACAATGATACACCCAAAGTAAAAAATAGGGTGAAAATGTGTTTTTTTTTTTTTTTTTTTTTTTTTTTTTTTTTAAATACTGGGAGTGGGGGGTTGGTTTTCCATGTTGTTGACGCTGAACCGATTAATACCATTCCAGAGGCAGAAAACTAAAAACAGAAAAAATGTCCCAAAGCCCCCTCCCCCCTCCACCCTTTAAATAGCCCAAACACTTTTGGGTTTATTTTCTGATTTTTATTTGCTCAAAACTACTTGTAAGTATTTTCTAGATATCCCGAAAACAATCGCCAAACAAAGACACAAACAATCTCTAGTAGACCCAAAGACGGTCCCCGGTTATAACTCTAGACTCTCCTATATAAGGAGAGCTTTGAGGAGAGTCTAGAGTTATAACCGGGGACCGTCTTTGGGTCTACTAGAGAAAAAAGTAAAAAGTTAAACTCGAGAGCGTTCTCGACTGCCCGCTTCAGTTCAAGAACGTTTTGCCCACTTCGGTAAAGTGTAAAATGAACAGCTTCAAAATTCGGTGAGCACCTACACAATTACTACATCGCAGATACACCATTTCCTCCAACTTTATGGTCATCAAAAACGGCGAATACTGACCGAACGACGAACAACTGCGAGTCCTTCCATGCAAAGTTCGAGGCATTTTTTCTTCTTCAAGACCAAACATAATATGTACTTACTGAGACTTCATTTCAACTTGGTCCGTAGTATAGGTCAAAGTTGAGTCATTAATGATGGACAGCCAATCCACCACACCAGATAGGAGGGTTCCTCGTTTATATTAAATAAAATGAATTGATCGCTAAACCTTTTATATTTACTCGGTGTGAAGTAGGTATCCTGTTTATAAGGTATCCTGTTTCTTAAGGGGAGAGACTGTCCTTCGGAGGTAAAGTGGACAGTTTTTAAAAAGAGGAGAATTGTCCAAAATTTTCCAACACGAGGGCAAAGTAGCAACCTCCCCCCCCCCCCCCCCCCCCCCCCCCCCCCCCCCCCCCCCCACCCCCCCCCCCCCCCCCAGGTGGAAACGAAGGAGTGCAAAGCCGGTTATAAGGCCGACTATTGTTCTAAGTTCCATACGGTTTTTGCTGAGAAGTCCCTCAGTACCTAAGTTTGGTGTTGGATTCGGCCACCATGAGCTTGCTGTGGACATGTCTCTCAATATCTAGTAGGCCCCTCTGTGTTTTTACCCTTATGAGTCTGGTCCCCGGTAAATCTTTGTTTTTCATGAGAAATGTTTCTAGTAAGATTTAATTTCAACACTGAATGTGTTTTTGCCTTGGAACCTCCATCCGAAAACGAAACGTTTATGTGTAACGAAAATGTGTTGCAACAATTTCTGATGATTTCCGCATACAACCAAGTCGTTGCTAGTGAAATGGTACTTCGTCATTTTTCATCGCACAAAATTCGTTGACCATTCGTTCGAAAGCTCTTGATTTATCCAACAATGTTAACTACTGCGAAGTGTGTGTGGCCAACAAGCTGAGTTATGAGCATGGTTATTTGAATAATTGTTTACACACAGGTGGTCATTCTCAATAATTGATATTGTGAACATGATTGCTACCGCTTGTTAATTTCTGTTGAGTTCATTAAGCAGGTAGTGAGTCGTTGCGCTGGTGATAAATAATTTTAAAAAACTTGTCATCAGCTGATCAGAAAAGACCCCATCACTACGTTTTTTACTTACCGACACCTGGGGCCGTGCTGATTCGGAATTATATATAAAGACCGTTCGGAATTATATATAAAGTCCGCTAAGTTCTTCAGTTTCAATTTCTTTTTTCAGAAATAATAACTCTCCTAGATGTTAGTAACTACACAACGTTTCTTACTTACCGTGAATTGATGGCAACTGTAGTTCCCCTTGTTACCGCATAGTTGAGTATATATTGTACATAGAAAGTTTAAATCAATAGGAAACAGAAAGTTTCATGTGAGTAGTTGGTCGTTCACTCCTATACTGTACAGTTATATGCGTTGCGTTACAGGTTTCGCTCAAAACACTACCATAGCTGATAAACCATCGATTGCGTGTGTTCACACATACACACACTATATTGTACATTCCAATAGTCGAATAAGTATTTGTATGTCGAAATAAATGATGATATTGGCAGAAACTATTAGCCAATGATAATATAAATTTGGTGCCAAATTAATTGAATTGAAAAAAATAGTTTTTTGCTCATAATACAAATAACAAACAATGATATTGCTTTTCACTTTTCTTCCTATTCAAAGTAGGTGTCATTCATCACCGTGTAAAATCGTTTTCTATTGTATTCATAACAAGAATTGAACAGCTTGTGGACCTGTTAAAATTGCAATGTACCTATACATATAAACTAAACGCATTATGCGGGAAAGTCGAATTACTAGGTACTGTTATCACATATTTTAAAGTGTATCGTTGCGAACTTCAATTGTTTTCGTAAATTAAAAACTTCAACGTAATTTTAGGATGTAAATACCGAAGAACCAGGATATCGAACTAATAAATTTCAACAACGAAGTGAATGATTACTGTAATATATCGTAAACTAGGGTAAAAATGACTCGTATATATAAATTATTATTCTCAAAACCGAAGAACATAATGTACCACTATCTTACAAAGAATAACAATATGAATATACTTGGAAATAAATGCATCTAATTCGTAATGCTACTCTCTGTAGTCGAAATATTTACCAACTATGTTAGCCATAATCCGTTATTTGTCCTAAAAAATTGTAAATAAATAACCTGACTGACTTAACTATCAGATTTTAAATCTGTCGGCATATTGGGTTGGAACAGTTTGTTAAATTTCGGCCTAAAGCTATCCGTTGCCCTTAAAATAATTGATCAGCAGTGAATAGGTACTTGTTTGGTTTACACCAGCGATAGTAAATATAACTATGTAATTGTGATTAACATTTTACGTTAAAATGTATATTTTATTTTAGTTTTCTCGATCACTTGTATAATAATGAAGTTGAGGGTTAAAGAGTGTTGGTCAATAATTCAAAACTTCTTCCAGACCGACGTTTCGCAAAATTTGTATAGCATCTTCAGATCTACTGTATAACAAAGGACGACAAAATAATACAATTTGGCATATAAACTATAAAGCCAGCAAACCTTATACTATATAATATAGGTACATTTAGCCTAATTATTAAAACTAATGTCTAAATACATGAATGAAAGTGGATACTTAAGATGGAAAATTAGACTAATGATGACAGTGAAACTAGGAAAATGCAGTAAAATAATAATAGTAACAAAGTAGGTAGGTACCTTAGTAGTGGAGCAGGAAAGATTTTTGGTCCTCATTGCACAGTTAACTTGTACAATTATACAACTATTGCTGGACACATTACATAGTAGTTCAGCACTATTCATATACCTCCATATTAAGCGGCGAAACTGTTTCATTTTGACACTCTTAACTCAATAATTATGGTGAAATTGAATACAGATGACACCCATTGCTTAGCAGAAAGTTGTGATGCAGCCCTGAGGATGCTATAAAAATATAGCGAAACGACGGTCAAGAAGAAAGTTTTGAATTATTGACCCTCTGTTTGCTAATATGTATTTGACTACTTTTTTTATGCTAGGCAACTAAAAAATTCAGAATTTGTCCAAATTTATAGATTAAAATGAATGACTTCTCATTAATTACATCGAATACATCTAATCTATATTAATAAAATCGTAAGTATTTCTCTCTGTACATTGATTAGAATCATGAAATTTTTGCGTTTCTTTTCCGTTTCATGTTATTTGTAGACGATTGGTACCATTTTCTCAATTTTTCTCTATCTCTGTCCGTATGTTTATCCGCTTTTCATGGTTACAGGGGTCATTGGACAACTGATATGAGTGAGGGGAAATGTCTGTATCAGTCCATCTTAAATTATGGCTATTAGAAGTTTTTAAAATTTGAGCCAGATGGGGTGTTTTAGGGTAGGAGAGGGAGTGAAATGGGGTATCTTGGACACCATTGAAGGAACTGAGGATCAGATTGGTTGAATATGTTTGGATTATTCTCATTTAAATCACAGGCTACCTAAAATTCTCCAAATCTGACCCATGGGGGTGTTTTGGCAGAGGAGGGGGTGAAATGGAGTATTATGAACATAAGTAAATAAACTGGAGACGTGATTGTTGAAATATGTTCGGGTTACTCCAACTTGAATCGCAGTGAAATTTTCAAACCCGACCATTATTTTTGGGGGGGGGGGGGGTTGAAATGGGGTTATCTTGGACATCACTAAATAAACTGAAGCTGATTGGTAAGAAATGTTTGAAATACTCTTACTTGAATCGCAGAATACTTCAAGTATTCCAATCTAACCCATTGGGGGTGTTTTGGGGGAACGGAGGGGAGGGAAGATGGGGTATCATGAACATCACTGAATAAACTGGAAACCTGATTGCTAAAATATGTTTGAATTTCACTAACTCAAATCACAGGCTACTTGAATATTTCACATCTAACCCATAGGGAGAAGGAGGGGGGGGGGGGGGCGGGAATGAGGTATCTTGAACATCACTGAATATACTGAGGACCTGATTGATAAAACATGTTTGGATAACACTAAAAAAACCACAGCCTCAGAGTTTGATGAACTTAAGTCGGGAAACCCTGTATACATTTTGTTACTATATATTACTAATATCTGCTAAAATGGATTATTTTCCCCAAATTTGATAGGATCGCCGTTTCTCTTCTTGGTCGATTACGAAGTTTTATTAGGAACCAAAAGATTTAAAATTCGTCGTACCCATATCACTGATGTAAACCAAAACTAGAGCGTACTCAGTGACAGATACGCTCCTCACTTATGTAATATTTGGATATAATATTTGCTCCTTTTCCCTAAAGATAACTTTATATATATATATATATATATATATATCCGTTATGTTATTAATTACGATGAAACGGAATGTGTAATAACCCACTCATCAACTTCATTAATTAAGATTCTCTCTTAACCACTGCCAGCGTGAATTATTATTTTGTGAGTACATCACTCCTTAATTTAAGATGCCTCTTGATTTAATATTTATAGTCTCCATTAATAATCCTGATTCCATCCCAGTATGACCTAACTAAAATACGTGCTTATCGCACTGTTAACTATTAAATAAACAAGGAATTGATGTATATAGTTATCTAATATTTTTAAAAGTCAATTAATAAAATGAGGTTACTATTAATAATAGAGAATACAAGACCTATGATCTGTTATGAGAAACAGTATATTGCAATTCTGTCAGAGGTTTATGGTAATAGTTATAAACTTATAGTATTATTATTGTTACTGGTGGTAGAATACAGTCTACCGCGCTGCTCTCAATTCGAAACAGCCTTATGATTAATTATAAAATATGGAATATTGTTTGACCTCCAACGCCATTTAAATCTCTGTTATGTAGGTGGTGATAATAGCTACCTCAGGCAAATCCATTTGGTACTTGCATAGTAGGTATCCATTTCAAGGGCAATAACTGTTTGAAAGTTCGCTAAGCGTGCAATACCAAAAATATTTATGATTTTCATGCAATTTACCGAAACGTAAATATTGGAGTGTGAAGCATTAGAGCATTGTTCACCCCCATACGGGTGTCCGTGACAAAGTGTGAAAAAATGCAGGTAGAACTTAGTCGAAAATGGAAAAGAATTCCGTGAACAGTGGGGTGAAATGCGATTCTAGAAGGTAACAATTATTTTACGAGCTATTCTTGTAGGAAATTTAGTGCTGATTCCGAATATACCCCTTGTTCCTATAGCTAAAGTTCGGTCCACACGCTCAGATAATTAGCCCAAACTGGTTTGCACAGTTCGGTTTGCGCAAGTCGATCGTTCGGTCTGTATGCAGATTGGCGCAAGCCAAGTGGCTTGCGCAACCCGAAAATTTGGTTTGAGTAAAATCTGTCCCCGACGAAAAATCGGCTTGAACGATGTGGTTTGATCGTCTGGACGCCGTTCAAGTTTCGACTCCGATCTCGCGCATGCGTACCCGCTCTCCCTGACCTCACCTCGACTCACCTACGCAAAATTGCTGATAATCGCCCAAAGGGGAGGGGGATAATTGAGCATCCCATTACAGTAATTGTATTTTCGAGTACTACAACCATTGAAATGCAGTTTTAGGTGTAGGAAAAAGGGGTGTATTCAGAATCAGAGCATACTTTAGTATAAGAATAGCTTAAAATAACTTTGCCCACCTAGAATCGCATTTCGGCCCACTGTGAATTGGTTCCGAAATTAATGAAAAAATCCACGGGAAATTTAAACATTTCAAATTCGTGTGTGAACAGAATAATCAATATGAACTCCCATTCCTACATCAAGATTATTATAACCTACCTACTGCTTGTGGATTTCGTGAAAAGCCATTGAATGGTCTCCCAGAAGTAGGTATACAATATTTTGAGTAGAACATATTAATTTATACCTACTAATTTCAAAAGAGCATAAATCTTCACAAACCAAGACCTGACGTACAGTTCACCTTTTGTAATAACATACTTTTGAATTTTGAGCAGTGCGTAATAAAATATTGATGTTCGGCATGGCAAAAAAATTCTAACCTATTTCTAATGTTATGTTTATTTCCTCTTTCTAACTTCTTAAATTTTGGATGTAAATTTTATTTTTACGTAGCTACCGTAGCTAAATCATGTGTACAGAGGAACGGTATAAAAAATGCGCTCATGTCTATAACAATTATATTTATCAACAAGTACCTAGGTACCTATGTACTTTCTCCAATCTTATGTTGTCATATAATTTAAGTTTTGTTTTTTCATTATTCAAGAGTGGATTATTATTATCATTACCACGCTTAATATTTGCGGTTCTTATAAATTGTGTTGATTTTGAATTTCTCTGGTTTGATTCATAGTTGAGTATCGAAGTTACGCACCTAATGCCATAGTTAAGCGTTCATAACCGTAACGCAATTATGCAGCAAAATTGGAACGCAGCTATTATGCAACGCTAAGCTGACTTCTATCTCATTCAACATACGCCACAGATGGTTGAAGTTTGAAGCCTCTCTGAGATAAGCTAAATATAATTACAACGTGTGGAAACACTTAAATCAAAGCGATTGATGCAAACAATTCGTTCCATCATAGCAAAGCGCTTTCGTTGATAAATTCTCTTGTTTTACACAAAAATAAACACACAATTTTATGGAATGTGGATCAGAGAAGGAATGGCTGTCATTAATGATACGTTGTGTAGGTGTAATACGTTTCTAACTTTGGTACCTGCCTAAATATTGGAAATTCATTCGAAATAAAATGTTACAACATTTAAAAAGTTAATAAGTTCGTTACCATCCTAAACAGCAACATGTTTGTCTACTCTTAAAACCCCTTAGTTGCTCGCTGTATCAATTCAATAAATTCATCAAATGATGTGTCAGTTTCAATGATCAAGAGAGAGCATCAACGTTCTGCGAATCGTATTACCTATCTAACGAAAACAAATTGACTTCTTATGGATATAGTAGATCTGAACCAAAAATACAATCATTTAGAAAGAAATCGCATATGTTTGTGTTTTCAATCTATCCTAGACCAATTTTTTATCCTCGACCAATATCCTAGTCCATTTTACCGACTCTTGAAAAAAGGTAAGTCCTTGGTCATGTAGATGCATGTTAGATATCCACGGTGGACGCCGATTTCATATCGTGCAAACAAGATAATACTTTTTCACTGCTCACAAATCAATACCTACTTCACTCTGCATACGCGCAAACGCAAAATCCATCAAGCATCATGTTCTCGCGAATTAGTCTTCCGAACTCGTTAAAATTTGAAAGGAAGAAGAAGAAAAATCACATTCATTTAAATATGTAGGTACATTATTTGTTACAAAGTGAATTATTACTTATATATAACAAAATTATTAATTCAATTTCAATTTAGTACATAATATTACTTAGGTTATACCCAACATCGTATAGGTATTTTAATCTTCACTACCTAATGTGTCAGGAACACACTTAGTCCGTCTGTTGGGAGGGAAAGTGGATTGAACATTTAATTATATGAAATTAATAGCACAATAATTTTGATCCTATGTAAGTTGATTAAAGAGAACATTTTCTTACTCGTAATTAGTCTGTGAAATATAAGATAAGCAGTCTATCGATTTCCTGCATCGGCAGATAAATTTGGAAGGTAGGTATAAGTTGATGCCATAATCCAAGGTGAGTTAAGTAGATAAGTGCTGACGATAATAAAAATTAAAAAAAATTCGAAAATAACTATTCTAATAAATAACTAATAAATAACAAATAACGAAAATAACTAATTCTCACCGTCAAGTAGTGCAACCTTTGCAACTCGCTCTAATACCGCAACTCCGAGATGAAGAGCTCTAAACTCTGCCAGAACCGGACATACCCCCAAGAAGTGCTTCAAGTCTTCACGAGTTTTCATATAGGATAATCGGCACATTCAACTGGAATCATCCTCTCGAATTTATGGTCTACAAGCTCAGCTGGAGCAAAGACTCCGAAACCGAAGCAGCCATTAAATAACCCACAAACGATGATCCTGTTCCTCTACAGAAAACGATGCTGGCATGAGATCGTGATTCAAAATACTGTTAGTTTGCTCTTCTCCTGAGACCTCTGAAGCATTTTAACACAGAATGTGTTTTAGCCATGGACTAACTAGGCAAAAAAGCTAACGAAACCTGGGACGAAATGAGGGACGAAATCTAATGATTTCCGCTTACAACCGAGTCGTTGCTAGGGAAATGGTACTTCGTCGTTTTTCATCCCCCGAAATTCGTTGACCATTCATTCGAAAGCTCTCGATTTATCCAACCATATTATATTAACTACTGCGAAGTGCGTGGCCAACAAGCTGAGTTATGAGCATGGTTATTTGAATAATTGTGTACACTGAGGTGATCATTCTCAATAATTAATATTGTGAACATGATTGCAACCGCTTGTTAATTTCTGATGATTTCATCGAGCTGGTGTTTCGATAATTTGATTCATAGCAGGTGATCCGAATATTGCGAGAACGGGTTGGTTTGTGAAGCGGTGATTAAATAAGCTAAGGATCGTGTAACCTGGTGTAACCTATGTAACCGAAGCTGAAATTTGGGAGGGAGGCTCAAGGGAGAATGCTGAAGACGCAATGGTGATCACTGATCAGCTGAGTGAATTCCAAAGCCATGGAATGTGTTTTAGCCATGGACTAACTAGCCAAAAAAGCTAACGAAATTTCGTAAAGAATCTGGGACGACAATATGAATACCGATGATACGGAACTAAGGATCGTGTAACCTGGTGTAAACGCGATATTTTGTTATGACGCGGTTTATGAGTTATAAATATTTTAAGTTATTATCTCAGTATTGGAAGTTAACCAATCTTCAACCTAAGATTGAAGACGGGTTTACGTGAAACGCGTGAGCTAAAACACATTCTGTGTTTCAATAATTTCGTCCGAAGTATGTAAATAGAGGTAACCGGGGGTCCTGGAGGCTTGCCCCCTGGCGAGGCGCGGAGCGCCGTGTTTTCCCTCCAAGTCGACGACACAGCGCGCACAAGGTTCCAAAGTTGCTGCTTCCACCCCACCTCCAAGCCTCCATTAAACTTGCCAGCGCCATACGCTCTTTGGAGCACTCTAAGAAAATGCCATCCTATATTCAAACAGTTTAGCTCCTAAAACTCGTGACTGTGATGGATACCATCAAATGCCACCTTAAAATTAATAAAAATAGCCTATAGCTTCCTCCCATGGCTTGAGGCAAGTCGAACGAGTGTTATGCAACAAATTGTAAAAACAGCGGCAACTGTCAAAAAGCCCTTGTGGCATTTATTCAAAATGCTGTCCCTTGCCACGTGTTCCTCACAAGCGTAGAAGAAGCAAGACGCAGAAAATTTTTACAAACAATCAATTAATACGAGACCGCGGTAGTTTCCTTCTTTCTTAGTTCTTGAAAAGAACTAAAGAAAAGCTGCTGGGATGATTGCAAAAGAAAAGTTCTCCGGGACTTCCCCAGTTGTGTCAATCCAATTGAAAAGGTTCAGAAGTCTTTCGAGAAGCACATCAGGGGCATTCTCATAAAAGTCATATGCCACCATATCAGGTCTTCCCTTGCGAAAGCCCAATCCATCCGCTCACTTCCCAAATGGACACCCACCTCCTCCAGGGATGAAGGCCTATCATATCAGCCCGCTGTTTCCAAAAATGTGCCACAAACTCCTTCATATGTATGTCTACCATCCTTTATTCGTTCCCACATTTCAAAGACCACCCCAGCTTCCGGAGATCTGAGTAATCAACCACCACTCTAAACCGCGCTTCAACTGCCAGATAGTGAGCTTTTCTTTTCACTCTGCAGAGCAGCTTGTGGTGTGAGTTAGCCCTAATGTCCATTGCTCTCACAAATCAGACCAAGTGTCATAGAACAACCTAAGCAGCTTGAATGAACTATATCTGGCTCTCAAGCCATCCCAATCCCACATCCCACACTGCTGCAGGGAGTTTAGCTCTCTTCATCAAGGGACATTCTGCCTCATCTACAATAATCCCAAGCGAAGCTGATACAGCATCTTCGACTTTAACAGGCCATTCGATCTATATCCTAATCAACTCTAGTTTTCTGGCGTAATTCTTTTTTCTGGCATCAACCCACGCTAGGCTTGGAATGAATGGAAGAGTAGTCTACCGCATGTTCCCCTGTCCGAAATCCTGATAACAAAAGGCATATCGTTAATCCGGGATGGAACGACGGATTGCTTACTTTCCGCAACGTTCCGCTGGATGAGGACTATCTGAAACAACCTGCACGCCTCTAAACTTCCAATTCCTTGGGAATTTTCGTATTTTTAAGGACTCTGGATCATAACCTTTGGATCAGCTAATTTATTAATTAAATAATATGTGTTTATAAATTAAATATTCACAAAATTGTGTTTTGCACTGCGTGCCGGGTAGCTGAAGTTTTCCCACTACTAATACCTAGTTTTTTTTAATATTCGTAATTTGAAACGTGAACCAAAAAATTTTGAGGGAGTTTAGAAATTATATTTAAAAGGGATCATTATGGATGACAAAAAACCAAGAGGGGGTGATAGAAATGTGTTCCAAGTTCCGACTTGAATGAAGACGGCGCTCGAGGCATACCTCTCCTTCAAGACTGATCGGTCTTGCGGGTCTTGCCTATATGTGCCCCTGTGTTCGGCGTTAGGTTTGTCTCTATTTTCAATTGTACCTAGGTATAAATATGATCCTTAGTAATCGACCAAGAAAATAAAATATTAATCTCCTCTTCAAAATTTGTGGGATGGAAACCAACGTTTCAAATACGTAACTTCTAAAAAATCGATTTTTTTTTTTTTTTTTTTTTTTTTTTTTTTTTTTTTTTTTTTTTTTTTTTTTTTTGTCTACCGCACGCCGCACAGTGGTGCCAAGTGGCCGATATTTTGGTACAAAACCTCAAACCGATTGAATATACTTCTTTTTTTAATACTGGGTGCGGGGTATTGTTTTCCATGTTGTCGATGCTTAATCGATTAAGACCATTGCTGTACTAATTGTCCCTTACTTCGTGGTTTTATTGTTTCTTACGAACAGTATGTATGAGCTGTTTACCCGATAGGCTACCAGCTAGGCTACCAACAAGTAAACTGATTTGCGAAAAATCGACCAACCCTGCTACCAGTCAGTCCCCTCTGTGTTTTTACCCTTATGAATCTGGTCCCCGGGTAAATCTTTGTTTTTCATGAGAAATTTTTCTAGAAAGATTTAATTTTAACACAGAATGTGTTTTAGCCTTGGCACCTTCATCCGGAAACGAAACGTTTATGTGTAACGAAAATGTGTTCCAACAATTTCTGATGACTTCCGCTTACAACCGAGTCGTTGCTAGGGAAATAGTACTTCGTCATTTTTCATCCCACAATATTCGTTGACCATTCGTTCGAAAGCTCTCTGTTTATCCAACCATATTATGTTAACTACTGCGAAGTAAGTAAGTAACATGATTGCAACCGCTTGTTAATTTCTGATGAGTTCAGTGAGCAGGTGGTGAGTCGCTGCGCTGGTGATAAATAAATAGAACAACTTGACATGGTAGTGATAAGATACACCGCAAAATCTGCGTCATCCTTATATGCGGACTTCACGGGTTTATGTGAAACGCGCGAGCTAAAATACATTCTGTGTTTCAATAATTTCATGTGAAGTATGTAAATAGAGGTAACCGGGGGTCCAGGGGGATTGCCCCCTGGCGAGGCGCGGAGCACGGAGTTTTTTTAATTATATTTTCCCCGCCCCCTCCATGTTTTCCTGAGCTCATTTTTTGCTAACATGTTGATAT
This sequence comes from Adelphocoris suturalis, assembly GCA_030762985.1. Lineage (NCBI taxonomy): Eukaryota > Metazoa > Arthropoda > Insecta > Hemiptera > Miridae > Adelphocoris > Adelphocoris suturalis. The sequence goes on along the minus strand of CM061045.1, from coordinate 48,775,945 downwards.
TTTACAACATTTGTGATTAATTTTCGCGTTTTGAATTTTTGCCGCGCATGACCCAGGCTCAATAGAATGAGTTGTGTTATGCCATGACAATCTTTCCATCCAGGGTCCACCGGGGTAAATCCCCTTAATTGGTTAAGTCATATTTCACATCAAACTTATCTTCTCATTACCCGATCTTCCCAACAGCTATTATTCCCCTTGTTACCGCATAGTTGAGTATATATTGTACATAGAAAGTTTAAATCAATAGGAAACAGAAAGTTTCATGTGAGTAGTTGGTCGTTCACTCCTATACTGTACAGTTATATGCGTTGCGTTACAGGTTTCGCTCAAAACACTACCATAGCTGATAAACCATCGATTGCGTGTGTACACACATACACACACTATATTGTACATTCCAATAGTCGAATAAGTATTCGTATGTCGAAATAAATGATGATATTGGCAGAAACTATTAGCCAATGATAATATAAATTTGGTGCCAAATTAATTGAATTGAAAAAAATAGTTTTTTGCTCATAATACAAATAACAAACAATGATATTGCTTTTCACTTTTCTTCCTATTCAAAGTAGGTGTCATTCATCACCGTGTAAAATCGTTTTCTATTGTATTCATAACAAGAATTGAACAGCTTGTGGACCTGTTAAATTGCAATGTACCTATACATATAAACTAAACGCATTATGCGGAAAAGTCGAATTACTAGGTACTGTTATCACATATTTTAAAATGTATCGTTGCGAACTTCAATTGTTTTCGTAAATTTAAAACTTCAACGTAATTTTAGGATGTAAATACCGAAGAACCAGGATATCGAACTAATAAATTTCAACAACGAAGTGAATGATTACTGTAATATATCGTAAACTAGAGTAAAAATGACTCGTATATATAAATTATTATTCTCAAAACCGAAGAACATAATGTACCACTATCTTACAAAGAATAACAATATGAATATACTTGGAAATAAATGCATCTAATTCGTAATGCTACTCTCTGTAGTCGAAATATTTACCAACTATGTTAGCCATAATCCGTTATTTGTCCTAAAAAATTGTAAATAAATAACCTGACTGACTTAACTATCAGATTTTAAATCTGTCGGCATATTGGGTTGGAACAGTTTGTTAAATTTCGGCCTAAATCTATCCGTTGCCCTTAAAATAATTGATCAGCAGTGAATAGGTACTTGTTTGGTTTACACCAGCGATAGTAAATATAACTATGTAATTGTGATTAACATTTTACGTTAAAATGTATATTTTATTTTAGTTTTCTCGATCACTTGTATAATAATGAAGTTGAGGGTTAAAGAGTGTTGGTCAATAATTCAAAACTTCTTCCAGACCGACGTTTCGCAAAATTTGTATAGCATCTTCAGATCTACTGTATAACAAAGGACGACAAAATAATACAATTTGGCATATAAACTATAAAGCCAGCAAACCTTATACTATATAATATAGGTACATTTAGCCTAATTATTAAAACTAATGTCTAAATACATGAATGAACGTGGATACTTAAGATGGAAAATTAGACTAATGATGACAGTGAAACTAGGAAAATGCAGTAAAATAATAATAGTAACAAAGTAGGTAGGTACCTTAGTAGTGGAGCAGGAAAGATTTTTGGTCCTCATTGCACAGTTAACTTGTACAATTATACAACTATTGCTGGACACATTGCATAGTAGTTCAGCACTATTCATATACCTCCATATTAAGTGGCGAAACTGTTTCATTTTGACACTCTTAACTCAATAATTATGGTGAAATTGAATACAGATGACACCCATTGCTTAGCAGAAAGTTGTGATGCAGCCCTGAGGATGCTATAAAAATATAGCGAAACGACGGTCAAGAAGAAAGTTTTGAATTATTGACCCTCTGTTTGCTAATATGTATTTGACTACTTTTTTTATGCTAGGCAACTAAAAAATTCAGAATTTGTCCAAATTTATAGATTAAAATGAATGACTTCTCATTAATTACATCGAATACATCTAATCTATATTAATAAAATCGTAAGTATTTCTCTCTGTACATTGATTAGAATCATGAAATTTTTGCGTTTCTTTTCCGTTTCATGTTATTTGTAGACGATTGGTACCATTTTCTCAATTTTTCTCTATCTCTGTCCGTATGTTTATCCGCTTTTCATGGTTACAGGGGTCATTGGACAACTGATATGAGTGAGGGGAAATGTCTGTATCAGTCCATCTTAAATTATGGCTATTAGAAGTTTTTAAAATTTGAGCCAGAGGGGGTGTTTTAGGGTAGGAGAGGGAGTGAAATGGGGTATCTTGGACACCATTGAAGGAACTGAGGATCAGATTGGTTGAATATGTTTGGATTATTCTCATTTAAATCACAGGCTACCTAAAATTCTCCAAATCTGACCCATGGGGGTGTTTTGGCAGAGGAGGGGGTGAAATGGAGTATTATGAACATCAGTAAATAAACTGGAGACGTGATTGCTGAAATATGTTCGGGTTACTCCAACTTGAATCGCAGTGAAATTTTCAAACCCGACCATTAGTTTGGGGGGGGGGGGGGGGGGGGGGGGTTGAAATGGGGTTATCTTGGACATCACTAAATAAACTGAAGCTGATTGGTAAGAAATGTTTGAAATACTCTTACTTGAATCGCAGAATACTTCAAGTATTCCAATCTAACCCATTGGGGGTGTTTTGGGGGAACGGAGGGGAGGGAAGATGGGGTATCATGAACATCACTGAATAAACTGGAAACCTGATTGCTAAAATATGTTTGAATTTCACTAACTCAAATCACAGGCTACTTGAAATATTTCACATCTAACCCATACGGAGAAGGAGGGGGGGGGGGGAATATACTGAGGACCTGATTGATAAAACATGTTTGGATAACACTAAAAAACCACAGCCTCAGAGTTTGATGAACGTAAGTCGGGAAACCCTGTATACATTTTGTTACTATATATTACTAATATCTGCTAAAATGGACTATTTTCCCCAAATTTGATACGATCGCCGTTTCTCTTCTTGGTCGATTACGAAGTTTTATTAGGAACCAAAAGATTTAAAATTCGTCGTACCCATATCACTGATGTAAACCAAAACTAGAGCGTACTCAGTGACAGATACGCTCCTCACTTATGTAATATTTGGATATAATATTTGCTCCTTTTCCCTAAAGATAACTTTATATATATATATATATATATATATATATATATATATATATATATATATATATATATATATATAGTAGTGGTGGAATTGTTGAGGTTCGATCAGTAAAACCAAGTGGGTGCCAACGTTTCGAAGAATTTATTCCTCCATCTTCAGGGCCTTAAAATTAGACAAAAAGGGGGGGCAAGTGATATACATATTGAATTACAAAATTAATTACACAATAGAGGAAGTGTATATGATCAGATAAAAAGGGGGGGACAAGTGATATAGATGATGCGAATGGGCATATTAAATTACAAAATTAATTACACAATAGGGGAAGTGTATATGAGGTTGAACTGGTAAAACAAATGAAAACAGAAGGAATGGAAACAATCCAGGCGTTTAAAACTAAGATTAAGTTTACGTTGAAATTTATACGAAAAATAGAAATATATATACGGAAAAGGGAAGAATTACTTACAGCAGACAGTCGAACAGCAGTGGAGAGAAACGAAGTTTACTTCCACACAAACATGTGACGACTGATTATGAATGTTCAAAAAAGTTCCTATTTATGCTAAGAAGTACAAAAGAAGAACGGGGAAACCCAGCCGGAGTTATAGTCAGTGTGATTGACGTGTTTTGGGGGAAATATTTGTTAAAAGCACCAAAAGCTATTAAGGTTGGTTTCGGCGGCCTTTTGACAGCCATGGGTCCTTTTCATTAAAGGAAACGTAACGGTACTAGGAAAAGGTAACGGAACTGAGTGTCGGTGTTATAGGAGGGGAAATAATTAAGATAATACGAAGATAATAATTAAGATAATAACTAATAATTAAGATAATAAAGATAGTCATGGAAGAGATCGTTTCTGATGGATGAGACCAGAATAACATTTATTTAAGTTTTGAACATCAGTTCGAAAATTCACAGCCCTATCTTTATTTCGTTCTATATGGATCATTTCTAAAATTTCCCTCTTGAATGTAATAGGCTCACTCCCAATGGTCTTGGCTGTTTCAAATTTAAATTTGTGACCAGTTTCTTTACTGTGGATAGTAAGGGCAGTCGAATGTGGTTTGATGGATCCTGAGCTATCTTTTTCATGGGTTTGAACTCTACTGCTTAAGAAATTTTGGGTATGCCCTATGTATCTTTTCGAACAAGTACATTGAATGTCATAAACTATATTTTTATGTTGAGCTGGAGGCACGGGATCTTTAGTTTTAGAGAAAAGGGATCCAATAGTTTTTCTATTTTTGAAAGCTAATTTGGTGGAGCTGGAATTTAGAATTTTTGATAGTTTTTTCGGATACTCCCTTAATGTAGGGGGTTGAATAGAATTTAGGGCGTTCTAGTCGAGAACCATCGGATGTTGGCCCCCTCCGAGCAAACAGTCCAGAAATATAGTTTGAGGGGTAACCATTTTTCTTAAGAATCTCTTTGACGAGTTCATAGTTTTTCGGTCTAAATTTTGGAGAACTAAGCCGGTCAATACGATCTAAAATGTTTTTGATGGTATTGATTTTGTGTTTGTAGGGTTGATTAGACTTGAAATGTATTATGCGTCCGGAATTCTGGGGTTTCCGATACCAATCAGTATCGATATGCCCATACTCCGAACGCACGACAAGAGTGTCTAGAAATGGGATACTACGTTCTTCATTTTCGAGTTCTATAGTAAATTGAAGTCTGGGGTCAAATGAATTAAATCTCGATAAAATAATGTGTTCTGAGTTATTGGGAATAGCCATGATTGTATCGTCCATGAATTTAAAGATGAATGGTAAGTGGAATGGCAATTTTGGAATAATTTTATCAAACACAAAATCAAGACATAATTCTGCCAATTTGGGTGCTAGAGGTGATCCCATGGCAGTACCATAGGTCTGAGACCTGTAATATTTAGTTGGGTTTTTCGGGAGTTATAAATGATACTCGGAGCACGATTAATTAGAACTGTTTAATATAAAAACATCTCGGGGTTATATTGGTAGGGGGAAGGTAGCGGGGCGGAGAAGGGAGAGGAGTGGGAGCGGACCAAGGCGGGAACACCGTACACAGCTGACGCGGCCTCGACCAACATGGAGCCCTCAACTCCATGATCGCAAGCCTGCGTCCAGCTCGCATCGTTACATCTTTCCTTCTTTGGAAAACAAAATTAACTTTCCCCTTCGTACTAAAATAAAAATTAATTTGTAGGTATACATGACAATAATCAGTAAATAGATCATGAATTAATTATAACAAAGTGAAACATGTTTAAGTATCACAATACGTAAAATAAATCGATTCTTTTTGAAACATCGAAAATATCTTTTCAGATGAGGTTACAACCACTGCTAATAGAAATCAACAGGTTCTTTTACTAAACTTAAAATTAAAATATCCTTCATATAGTTTACCTTCAGTAAAATTGCATTTAGTTCGTGCTACCTACGTTTTATTTGAAATCTGTTTCACTGTACCTTACCATACCATACCGTTTTGGCGAACTGAGTTTTTTACGGTCGCGTAATTGATAGGTTCGACTAGGAGGTGATGTGTTTTGTGTTTTGTCGCTTACATCATGACTTTGGTTTTCTGATTTTGTCGCAATAAAATCTCTCCTATTCTTTCTGTATATTTTATTATTGTTTTTACCTACAACATACCATGACCTAGGTGTGTGTGCTTTGCTCACAACTCTGCCGTGACACCATGCATTTTTGTGCCGGTAAATGATTGGATCTGATGTATTTACGTCTGGTAAGTTTCTTGATCTACGATCATAATAGGTTTTTTGACGGGTTTTTGCTACTTCACTGTTTTGTTGAATTTTCTCGGTAGGGATTGGTTTTATTTCGAAGTCCGATTCTTTAAACATCAATCCATCCTTCAGCCATCTACCTAACATCATTTGACTAGGAGCATAACCAATACTCGGAATTTGAGTATTCCTATACTGCATTAGGTGATTATTGATATTTTGCCCAGTTTTTTCACATTTCTGCATCATCTGTTTAACTATCCTAACACCAGTTTCTGCTAATGCATGACCTTGAGCATAGTTAGGGCTACTTGTAGTCAAAAGTATTTCTTTTTTTTTTAAATATTCTCTGAATTTCGCACTGTTGAATGGGTTATTATCCGTTACTAATTCATCAGGATATCCGAACCTGGCAAAAATTGATTCGCAAATTTTTATTATATGCTCCGAATCTTTCCGTTTAATTTTATCACATTCAATCCATTTTGAAAAATAGTCCATGATTATGAGGTAAGTTTTATTCCGAAATTCCAGAATGTCCATCCCAAGTTTCGACCAAGGGCGGTTAGGGATTTTTTGTATAATCATTGGTTCCCTAGGATTTAATACTTGACTTTCCTGGCATACCTGACATGATGATATGTAGTCCTCTATTTCAACCGACATACCAGGCCAAAAAAATAATCTTCTAGCCTTGGCTCTAGTTTTTTGATTCCCAAATGACCTTCATGTAGCTTAGCTAAAATATTTTTCCTCTCAACCTGAGGAATAACTATCCTATCCTGATAAAAGAGTAAATTTTCAGTAATGGCCAAATAATCTTTTAATTTTCTATACCGCCCTACTTCTCCAGTAACATTGTTAGGCCATTCTGATTGTATATATGTCATTACAATACCTAGAGTGGGGTCGGCTTTAGTCGAAGCAACTAAATTGTTGTATTTTTCCCTTGACATAACCGAATTAATTATACTATGTATAACATAATGCATTTCAGGATCAGTTTTATTATATCCCGGTAAGTATGCTCTTGATAGGGCATCTGCTATTACCATTTGGTTACCAGGTAAGTAACTCATATTGAAATTATATTTCATTAATTTTAATCTCATACGCTGGAGCCTAGAAGGTACTTTGTTGAAATCTTGTTTCACAATAGAAATTAAAGGCTTGTGGTCTGTTTGGATTTCTACCATTCGACCATATACGTAGTAGTGAAAACGTTCAAGAGCAAAACAAGCACCAAGCATCTCTTTTTCTATTATAGCGTAATTCTTTTCAGTTTTAGTTAATGATCTTGACGCAAATGATATTGGTCTATTGTTTTGCAGTAATACACACCCTAGACCTTCATTACAAGCATCTGTCTGTATGATTACTGGTAAATTTTCATTATAGTGTGCTAATGTAGTACTATTTGCTAACAATTTCTTAATTTTATTTACACAATCAGTATGAACTTCAGTCCAATTCCAAGGTTCTCCATCCCTAGTTAAATTCCTTAATGGGGCACTTTCTGCGGATAATTTGGGAACAAATTTCGCAACATATTTAACCATTCCTAAAAATCGTAACAATGCTTTCTTTTTATCAGGATATGGTATTTTATTAATAGCTTCAATACGGTTAGGATCTATTGCTATTCCTTCCTCAGAAATTATGCTTCCTAATATTTTTATTCTCTATTCACAAAATTTAAACTTTTTTTTCATTAAACGTTACATTAAATTCTTGTGCTCTTTTTAAAACTTTCAATAAAATTTCGTCGTGTTCTTGTTTTGTTTTACCTGCAATTATTAAATCATCAATATATATTTTAACACCTTTTATGTCCCCAAATAATTCTGTATTTTTCTTTTGGAATACCTCTGCGCTTATTTTTACGCCGAATGGTAATCGGTTAAATTTATATCTACCGTATGGAGTTGCTACGCTACACAATTCAGACGATGAATCGTCAATACAAATTTGGTAAAATCCTTCCTTTAGATCTAATATTGAAAAGAATTTCTTGCCATTCAAATCATCAAACACTTCCTCATGGGTGGGAATTTGGAATTTGTCATCCATTATTTGTTGATTTAAATCTTTTGGATCTAAACATATTCGCAAGTTTTTAGAATCTTTTTCAATTATTACTAGTGGATGTTGCCATAAACATGGTCCATCTGCCTTAGAGATGATACCATCTTTTTCTAATCTATTTAAATGTTCTTTTAAACGGGTTTGCAAATGTTTTGGTACCCTTCGGGGTGAATATGTCACTGGGGAGGCGTTGTCTTTTAGCCTGGAAATTTACCTACTCCAGAAAATACACTTTTAAATTCTTTGACTACATCCTCTTTAGACTGTAAGGTTCTAGTTGGCTCAGTTTTCAGTATATCTACTCTTTTAATTATTCCAAGTTCTTCACATGTCTCTAATCCTAGTAACGGCTTATCATCTGTATCTATTATGAAATATTCAACCATTTCATCACCATGTTTAAATTTAGTCAGTAAACTTATTTTACCTTCAGCTTGTAACTTATTATTATTATATGCTTTTAATTTTATATAACATTTTTCCAGTTTTTTAGGATTTACATTCATTAATTTGAATATTCTTAATGGTATTACATTTACGTCACTTTCAGTATCCAGTTTGAATTTAATATTTACTTTATCAATTTTGGTCTTTATAAACCATTCATTACGTTTATTGATTTGATTTACTTCCAACTTTAGTGAATCAATATAAAATGAAGAGTCGCTGTCGCTACTCGTATATTTCTTTATGGCATATGTTCTACGATTTTGTTGGTTTTTTTTTTGTATCTTTTATTTCGATCAGGACAACAATTAGAATAATGATTCTTTCTTTTACAAGCCATGCATTCCTTTCCATATGCTGGGCAATTATATGCCGTATGTTCTGAATTACATTTTTTACATAAATATTTTCTATGTTTTTTATCATTGAATTTTTTCGAATGGTCCGAAGAGCTTGGCCTACCTTTTTGGAGTCTACCTTTGTGGCGGATTGCGTCAATTTGAGATTCTTCATTTTTCTTGTCGTTGGTGAAATCAACTATTTCTTGTTTTCTTTTTTCATGGCGTTTGCAAAGCTCAATCGCGCGTTCCAACGTTAGGTCTTCTTCATCCAGCATTTTGTTCAGGAGATGTTTGTCCGTGATTTGTGCAACCAATCGATCACGTATCATTTCATTCCGTTCAATGAATTCGCATGAGGCTGCTGCTACTTTGAGGGCAGTGATAAATTCTAATAGTGACTGGCCTGTATTGTAGATTATTTTATTAAATTTGAACCTTTCGTGTATAATGTTCTTCTTTGGTGCGAAGTATGTGGTGAATGCTTCGATCACTTCATCGTATTTATTCATAGCTTGTTCTTCCGCTTTCCTGGATGTGGATCCATCTTCCTTTTCTTCCTGCTTTTCAAGTATTGCATCTTGTTTCAGCGTGTTATATATTTCAATTCCTCGATGGCCCAATTGATTAAGTAGAGTCGCGATTTTAATTTCATCGGTCTCTTTTTTCTTCTTGCTGGCTACAAGGAAAATATTGAAATTTTGAAATTTCTTTATTGAGGTTCAAAATTAAAGCTTCAAAATTAAAACTTCGTGGCGGCTTCGTTTCTGTCATGGCGGTGGTTTGTTGGTCGCCGTGGGATCTCGATTCGCGGTGACGATTCCTTAATTAATAAGGTGTAATCTGGATTATCCAGGTTCCACGAACACGATTCACAATTCGGTGAATTTAGAGTTCACTTCCTAGGCACCTCAAAACACACCTGACACCATGTAATATTTAGTTGGGTTTTTCGGGAGTTATAAATGATACTCGGAGCACGATTAATTAGAACTGTTTAATATAAAAACATCTCGGGGTTATATTGGTAGGGGGAAGGTAGCGGGGCGGAGAAGGGAGAGGAGTGGGAGCGGACCAAGGCGGGAACACCGTACACTGCTGACGCGGCCTCGACCAACATGGAGCCCTCAACTCCATGATCGCAAGCCTGCGTCCAGCTCGCATCGTTACAAGACCACCATTTGCCATCATATTGAAAATACCCTTTTTTAGTGCACAAATTAAAAAGTTTTAGAAAATTTCGTTTTGGAATTCGGGTGTGTTCCTTTATAGTTCTCCAATTGTCTATAATAATTTGAGTGATTACCCCTATGTTAACATTGGTGAAAAGGGCCGAAACATCAAGAGAGATCAGTTTATATCCGGGGGGAACACGAACTTGATCTATTTTATATTTAAAATCAAATGAGTCCTTAAGGGTGTATTTGGAAGGAGGTAAACACTGTAATATGTCCGCTAAATATTTGGAAACTTTATAATGTGGTGAGTTTATGAATGAGCAAATAGGACGAGCAGGATTGCCTGGTTTGTGATTTTTAATTAAGCCATATAAACGAGGGCTGTGGCAAGAGTTGTTAGTGAGTGAGGTCTTGACATCCGCTGAAATGTATTTCTTGTTATGTAATGCAATGATTTCCCTGTTGATTTGATTCTGATAACGCTCTGTAGGATCATCTTGTAAGGGAGTGTAGGTCTCTGTATCAGAAATCAGGGACTCGATCTTATTCTTATAATCAATCCTGTCTAATACAATGGTTTGATTGGTTTTATCAGTTCTAGTGACAATGATGTCATTTTTGTGTTGATTGAGGAATTTTTTGGCTTTGTGAAATCTGTTGTTAATTTCTGATTTAGGGGGACAGCTTTTAATTTTATTGGTAGCATTAGTAATTACGTTAATGCATTGACTTCGAAGTGAATTTTGTGAATCAACAGGGGTGCAATTTAGAATATAATATTCAATGTCACAAATTAATTTATCGAGGGGTAACTCATTAATATTGGAGAATTCTAAACAAAATTTTGGACCTAAAGACAAGAGGTTTGATATTTCATTGGGAATGTCAAGACTTGAAATGTTAACAAACCATTCTGCATTTCCTACTGTTTTGAAAACTTGAGTGTCAAAAATGCGGTTGAATTTATCTATTTGTGTATTACGTAATCTATGATGGAAGTTGTTATAATTTTCCTGGAAGTGAGTTTTTATGGAATTGACTAACGGTTCAGGAAGGAGCTGTGAAGCAGACTCTATACATGATTCTATTTCTAATGATAAACGCCTGATTATTCTTTCTACAGATTTAATATGTATATTGAGGATATTACATTTAAATCTACGAATGGCTTTATCTATATCTAACGAAAATTCCTCTGTATGAAGGTTGATCTTTACATTGTTTTCTATGAAGGATGGACAAACATTATTAGATCGACATCTTAACAAAAAAATTCTCCTATTTTCTTGGGATGCTAATTTATGTAGATCAACCTTCCATTTATTTAAGATTTGGCACGATTGAGAGCCGTATCTATGTAGAATGAAATTGAAAAAACCAGGGGTGTGCGGTAATTGGGTAGCTATCTCAGCCATAATAATTAATTTGAAGTATGTTGATCGTTGAGTATTAAAGTAGTGGTGTGCGGTAATTGGGTTGCTATCTCTTGGGTGGTGGTATGACGGTGCTATCTCTTGGTGTGCAGTACTTGGGATGCTATCTCTTGGGTTGCGTGGTAACAGAGTATTAAAAAACCAGGGGTGTGCGGTAGTTGGGTTGCTATCTCAGCTATAATAATTAATTTGAAGTATGTTGATCGTAGAGTATTAAAGTAGTGGTGGAATTGTTGAGGTTCGATCAGTAAAACCAAGTGGGTGCCAACGTTTCGAAGAATTTATTCCTCCATCTTCAGGGCCTTAAAATTAGACAAAAAGGGGGGGCAAGTGATATACATATTGAATTACAAAATTAATTACACAATAGAGGAAGTGTATATGATCAGATAAAAAGGGGGGGACAAGTGATATAGATGATGCGAATGGGCATATTAAATTACAAAATTAATTACACAATAGGGGAAGTGTATATGAGGTTGAACTGGTAAAACAAATGAAAACAGAAGGAATGGAAACAATCCAGGCGTTTAAAACTAAGATTAAGTTTACGTTGAAATTTATACGAAAAATAGAAATATATATACGGAAAAGGGAAGAATTACTTACAGCAGACAGTCGAACAGCAGTGGAGAGAAACGAAGTTTACTTCCCACACAAACATGTGACGACTGATTATGAATGTTCAAAAAAGTTCCTATTTATGCTAAGAAGTACAAAAGAAGAACGGGGAAACCCAGCCGGAGTTATTGACGTGTTTTGGGGGAAATATTTGTTAAAAGCACCGAAAGCTATTAAGGTTGGTTTCGGCGGCCCTTTGACAGCCATGTGTCCTTTTCATTAAAGGAAACGTAACGGTACTAGGAAAAGGTAACGGAACTGAGTGTCCGTGTTATAGGAGGGGAAATAATTAAGATAATAAAGATAATAATTAAGATAATAACTAATAATTAAGATAATAAAGATAGTCATGGAAGAGATCGTTTCTGATGGATGAGACCAGAATAACATTTATTTAAGTTTTGAACATCAGTTCGAAAATTCACAGCCCTATCTTTATTTCGTTCTATATGGATCATTTCTAAAATTTCCCTCTTGAATGTAATAGGCTCACTCCCAATGGTCTTGGCTGTTTCAAATTTAAATTTGTGACCAGTTTCTTTACTGTGGATAGTAAGGGCAGTCGAATGTTTGATGGATTTGATGGATCCTGAGCTATCTTTTTCATGGGTTTGAACTCTACTGCTTAAGAAATTTTGGGTATGCCCTATGTATCTTTTCGAACAAGTACATTGAATGTCATAAACTATATTTTTATGTTGAGCTGGAGGCACGGGATCTTTAGTTTTAGAGAAAAGGGATCCAATAGTTTTTCTATTTTTGAAAGCTAATTTGGTGGAGCTGGAATTTAGAATTTTTGATAGTTTTTCGGATACTCCCTTAATGTAGGGGGTTGAATAGAATTTAGGGCGTTCTGGTCGAGAACCATCGGATGTTGGCCCCCTCCGAGCAAACAGTCCAGAAATATAGTTTGAGGGGTAACCATTTTTCTTAAGAATCTCTTTGACGAGTTCATAGTTTTTCGGTCTAAATTTTGGAGAACTAAGCCGGTCAATACGATCTAAAATGTTTTTGATGGTATTGATTTTGTGTTTGTAGGGTTGATTAGACTTGAAATGTATTATGCGTCCGGAATTTAAGTTCAAAATTTGTCTCTTTTCTTCTTCGTTCATATGATCCGTTCGAATATTAGTGGGGTCAAATACATAATTTTGCGTATCATAATAATTCACATTTGGACTTTTCACTTTGTCTAAAATGGGGATTTCTTCAACTTTGGATGGGTTCAAACAGTTTGAAATTACATTCAGAATCACTATTATTTAAAATTCCTACGTAACATTCCTTATCTTGAATTTTGACCAGGCATTCAGGAATTTTCTAGTGAATTTGTTTTCAGATATGGAATTACTCCTTCCTTTTTTGTTGAATCACATCGTACGGGAATTTTAATCTGCGAAATTGCCCTAGGTGGTATTTTTTGTTCATAGATCGGTTTTTTATTTATTTCTTGATCAACGTAGTGATATTTAAAAGGGTTTTGAAATTTTTTATTATCAGTAACTTGTTCTCATAATCAATATGAGCGCCAAGTAACTCAAGGTTATCTGTACTATAGCAATCCGAATCGGCTATGGAATTTGTGAATTCTAAAAAGAAGATTTAGGTTTTTAATTTTGAACATTTCGCCACATGGGATCCTTGCACTATTGCTCCCTAATATGACAATCCGTGGATTGACCTAACTTGAAATTTCTCTGTTATGATTTGTCGGGGAAAAATTTTTTAATGACCTCTGGATGCACAAAACTTGAAGTGCTTCCGGAGTCCAACAGGATTCTAATTTTATGCTTCGGAAATACTATGTATGGTAGTTTTTGTCCAGCTTTTGGTTTCAAATGTATTAGGGAGAATGTAGCGATTCGGACTCCTCCTCTAAAAAGAGTCCTCATCGGCCGGATTTTCCGCGTTGTATTCGGGGTCAGAACTTCCCATACTTTCTTCCTCGGGAATTCCACATTGTTCAAATCTAAATTCGGTCGAGTTGTTTGCCAAGACATTGGAGTCGACTTTGCAAAATTGGACGTTCCTTGACTTGGAACTTGAGTTTGTGGGGGCCTTGTGATTTGTGAAGTGTTATTTTTATTGGGGATAAAGGGTTAGATGGCACTGGATTTTGGGTTTTATTTGGGAATGTTTTGGGCTTAAATCCTTGCCATAATATGACGGTTTGGTTGCGGAGTCGTATTTTTATTTTCCGGTTTTATCGCCGTTTGTGTTGGGGGTTCCGATCGAGTCTACCCTTTTGATACTGCATGATTTGATAATCGTTTGTTGTATCGAAAGGGCTTCGCCCATCGTTTTCGGTTTCCTACTCCGAAGTTGACTTCCGAGCGGTTCCCGTAGGTGCAAGAGTAACGTCCGTAGGCTAATATCTTGGTAGTGCTCGATCAATATCTCTTGTTTCGTTTCAGTTTCATGGTTTTTAATCCAAGCAATAGCCAAATTTAGTTTTGCTTTAATTTTTTATGAAACTGAAAAGGATCTTCGCTCTCCCTATGTCTCAGTCCAGTTGTCGTGACATAAAGTAAATATGTCCCGTTTGTCGGAGTACGTCTCTAGCAATGCAGTTTTAATACTAGGGAAAGTCCGTAAGTGAGTAATTATCTAGCATATCCGAGGCTGGTCCCTGTATTTTGGACATTAATGGTCTTAAGGACCTCTCATTTTGATAATTTGTGGGATCTTCATCATCTATGAACCTATTAGCTATAGATTCACACGTATCCAAAAATTTCCGGAGCTTTCCTGGGTTTCCCTCAAAGGTCGGGATCATGTCCGCATGTTTCTTTTTAAATTCGGGGACTTGGTCCCAGTATTTTGATTGATATTTAAGTTTCTGAGAGACTCCTGAATTCTTTGAGAAATAAAAATAATCTCACAAAGTTGGGATCATTAAAAGGGTTGTCGGGATCGGGTTTGCCGCCCCAGGTTGTGACTGTCCCTCAGACATATCAGAATCTTCCTCTATACAGGTAGTCTTTCGAAAGGTGAGCGAACCTTCCTTA
>CM061045.1:48701742-48760892 GCA_030762985.1 Adelphocoris suturalis | reverse complement strand
AGAAATATTTTCTGTAGTTTTTTGGAATTTTGACAGGAAAGTATGTACTGTTCAGTGTCTACTCCAAGTATTCGTTTGTGTCAGTGTGTAAATGTACAAAAACACAAGTTTATAATATTCAATTATAAAAATGAAATCAAGTATCTTAAATTAAGACAATAAAATTGATTAATTATGAAATTAACGTCAGATGACGGGTGGCTTGAAACGCAATTTCAATAATTAAATACAAATAAAATAAAGTGTCTTTAAATTAAGACAATAAAAAATTGGTTAATTATGAAATTAACGTCAGATGACGGGTGGCTTGAAACGCAATTTCAATAAATAAATACAAATTAAAATAAAGTGTCTTTAAATTAAGACAATAAAAATTGGTTATTTTTTTTTTTCTGCAATACCGCGCCAGATGACGGGTGGCTTGAAACGCGGTTGCAATAAAACTTGATCGTTCCTTCCCACCAGGTAACGGGTGGTATGAAATGGGGAGGTTTAACGATTATTAGAATAAAATTGAATTGTTCCTTCCCACCAGGTAACGGGTGGTATGAAATGGGGAGGTTTAACAATTATAAAAAATCAAATGAAGTTTGAATTAGAAGTTTGAATCTTCCTTCAAAGTTTGCCGGCGATCTCGCTACTCCTGAAGAATTAAGATGAAGCTGGTTTGGTACTTACAAAACGACGAGAGTCAACATCTGTGTTTCCTTATCTCTTTAGGTGAAGGTCGACAGTCGACAGAATAGATACCTCGGGTCCGGTTGCGGCCAGCCGTTTCTGAGAAGAGATTAGCGAAGGAGAGAGAGCACGGCGATCTTCCGTCCTCACGGCGGAAATCCACTTCTATTTTATTTAACGAGCCAAGTGTCTTTGCTCGGGCGTCCTGTTTTTGGCGAATTCGCGTAGTTTCCTCTTGTGGAGCGTGTGATGTTCTCTTGAAGTCACAGAGTGAGTAGAGATGATGGATTTTCTTCTTGGTGAACAGCAGGTTCCCTTTGGGTCAGAATGCAATCGATTTTGATTGATTGATTTGCCCAAAGTTAATTGATTTGTCCACGAGACTGCGCCACTTAAATGTCCTTTAATCGGGAATCGGTTTTTAAAAAACAATCGTTTTAATTCCCGAATACAATTTATTAAAATATGAAAAGAAACACACACGACTACGTACAGAGAGGGAACGTACCGCACGAGAGATTGCCCAACAGCGACTGTCCCGAGCTTCGGGAGGTCCGAAGCGAGGTGCTTCCACTAGGAGGGGAGAACTGCTGAAGGCATTAGTTTTATTATTTTTCCTCCCTATGTTAGAGGATCACATAATTTATATATATATATATATATATATATATATATATATATATATATATATATATATTTTTCTATTTTTATTGCCAAGCTAGGTTGTCTTTTCAATATAGTATTAATAGTATTTGCCGTATCAATTTCTGATTTTTCCCAATCAACCAAATCATCCCCAATAATTGTTAATAAATTTAATATCAGCGCACAATCTGGTGAGGTCAAGAATTTAGTTTTTGCGCTCTGTGAGCACTACACTTTCCTCACCAGGATAAAAGTGGGGTTCATGCACTAAACAAATATTGCGGTCAAACTGGTAGGAAATGCAGAGAAAGAATGGACGAGCTTCAGGAGGATCCAAGAAAAGTAAGGATAAGTCTACATTTGCAAAACATCTTAACGAATCCAATCATAGTTACAATTTTGATTTGACAGATAGACAACGAATATAATCATAGTTACAATTTTGATTTGAAACAGATAGACAATTTGTAGCATTTTTTCATTTTTTTCCAAAGATGGGTATGTTGAATGTACTTGAAAAAATCGAAATTATCGAATAATGGTATCTGGTATATGTACTATGTATCTGGAAAAAGTTTAAATGAGGATATCCCTCAATAAATTTTCACCACTGATAGGTCCATTTCTATGGATTCTGGGGAATTATCCCTTCACACTGTTGAAGCCATATTCACTAATTCTTCCCCTTCTTTCACTTCATTCGATTAGCTATAATTCCCTTTCATTTTACTTGCTCTTAATTTGTCGTACCGCACGGCCTATTTCTTTCTCTCAACCAAAGGGATTCAATCTCCCTTCACCTCCGACTTCATAAGCTGCGACTTTCTGATGTGTGTTCAGTAACTGTTTGTTACTGAAGATGGCCTAACCGTCGAAATCGATTTAACATTGGAACTTTTCATTTTTCGTGGAAATATACAACGTTTTTCACTAACTTCCGTTTTTTCGTGGTACAGAGCTCCCAAATATGTACGATCAAATTACTGTTGTCATCCGAGAAACCAACATACTGGGTAGCAGATTTAAGAAGAAGCCTGATTTAATCGATTTCTATTCCATGAAAAATATCACAGCGAATATGCACATGTCGAGGACTATTTTGATCTCAGTTCGAGCCATTCGCCAATTTCTTACGCTACGCGAAATGATTATCCTAAAACCACGTAATCCAGTCCTAGTGAATAAATAAAAATACAAATGAAATCAGTTCAAAATCGACATAAGTCAATTTATTGATCTCAGTGTGGTATTAAAAACGCCAGCTAAAGTTGATGTAGAGTAAGAACAATTTGTCCACTCCTTCCAAACTGCGGCGTGGCAAAACACCCCTGAAGAACCCTGCTATCTTTGCAAAGTTATTAATAAAACCAGAGAAAAACGAAAAGCCAGATGTAAATGGTAAAACTTACGTATCCCTGCTCTTGAAACTTGATGGTTCAAAATTGAATACGAATTGAAGAAACTGTTGTAGCAGAAGCAAAAAGACACCCAAGAAGTTTTCCTCAAATCTCTCACCAATCATCGGGACACTAAATACCTGCCAACTCTCCCTCTGGAAGGTAACGAAAACACCTGAAGAGGCCTATCATCCAAGCACCACCTAATAGAAATATAGGTAATAGCAAGTTTTGCTTGTCATCTAGCAGATATTTTCAAGCCCAATTCTAGGAGCCCTGATGAAGAACCCCTCGAAGAAGTTCCCTTGGAAGATCAAGAAGTCGACATCCCACTGATCACTGTCCATCAACGCCAGGACTAATCCAAAAAAGGCCCCTGGATATGACCTGATCACTGCTCAAGTCCTCAAACACCGGCCGTGTAAAGGACTTGACAAGGTCACACAAATCATGAATGCTTACATCAAGCATCATGCTTACATCATTTACATCATTTAGCATACACTTACATCATGCTTACATCATTGTATGTTCCACAACTGTGGAAACTTGCTGAAGTCGTCATGATACTGGAAACAGGTAAACCTCCTAAACAGCTAACGTCTTATCGTTCTTACCTATACTTTCGAAACTCTTTGAAAAAGTTCTTCACAAAACGACCATCAAAGTTGCGGAAGAACATCATCTGATGATCAGTTGTGAAAAGAACATCTACTATAGTGATTTACTCAAACAAGAGGGAAAACACCCTGGCGTCATTTTCTGATGAAACTGCGGTCATTGCCGTTGATGAAGACAATGCGAATCGACTTCAAAATTCGAAATATGCATCAAAACCTCCATGACTGGACAATTATGTAGCGATGAAGATGAATTAACCTTGTGACAAAATTACAGGCTCGATGGGATTATCAGCTATTATAACTGATGATTTTTTGAACAGAGACTACTTTCCAAATATATATATATTTTTTTTAATTTCTACTACTTGGATACTTCATATATAAATCATCGAACAATAAATGCACAACAGTAGACTGTAATTTCTCCAAATTTGTTACCGAACAATTCGTAAAATGATAAGAGTTGTTTCTTTAAAGACCGATCGAGTAATGAAATGAAATTAATATCAAAATCACGGTAATTTTCTCAGGTTTTACTAAGAATTTCAGGGATGTTTCGGTATCAATATTCACAGCTCGGCGTGTAGAATTCAAATCCGCTGAGGCAGTCATCGATTTCGCCTTATTTTAATGAGACTAGCAAAATGCGCTAGGGACTGGCAAATTAGGATCCCCCCTTTAAAAACCCCGTGAACACCATGCAATTTAACGTGAAATTATAAGCCCATGTAGTCAGTATCAATACGATATCCGCTACCGCTCATGCCACACAAATAATAACAGACAAAAATCATTATACGTCTCAAGCTTAAACGTCAGAATTTTATACTATTCCCGTTACGGAAGTTTATGATAGAAAAACTAGAATTTAGCAGTCCTTTCGGGCATTATAAAAACAATGAATGCCCTTCAGAGTACGAAAATTCTCCATATCATGATTAAATGCGATATCATAGACGCGCTAGTAGGATTAGCGAACTAATACGTCGTTATAAACATTAACTAATAATTATTCAACTCAATAGTCTACAAATCGGAAAGATCCAATGCATTCAACTAATTGAAATGGAGATAATTTCTACCCTATAGTCTTAAGTAAAGGCTTATTAAATGGTATTTATTTTAAAATTATTAATTACATTTAGTAAACTAAGATAATTAAAGACATTTGGAATAAGTACGTGAAAATGATTATTTAATATACGTAGTAGGTATATCAAGAGATCCCAAGATGTAGGTCATCTTGGCAAGTGTAGGTCATCGAACCTTTCAATTGCATTGTTGCATTGCATTGCATCGTTGAACTGCATTATTAGTTTTAATTACTTATTAGTTCTACTGGAGACAAAGCTATTAACGGATAAGAAAACGTTCTATGAAAGTAAGCAGAAGCAGGATTTTCATTGACCCTATGCCGCTCAACGCAAATAAATATAATTTTGAGAAAAGGACCGAGTCCTATTTAGACCTTCTAATCGAAGACAGTACCTACCTAACATCCGACCGACGACAGAGACATACTAAAATCAATTTCACTCTTACTCGGCTCAAGCAGTCAAGAGATCAAAATAAGGGTCTGAAATTGATTTAAAAAATTATATTCCCATTTTTAGATATTTAGTACTAAATTGTATGACATCTTGAACCCTATTTTATAATGATCAAGGGTACCATAGACCTGCGAACATGAGAGAGAAATCAAGATTTAATAATCACTTTGGCCAATGAACCCGTATTGATTACAATCAACTTTGTTAAACCTAACGAAATGTGGAATAACGCATTTTTAGATGGTTATAAAGCCATCTTAAAGTAGACGGACAACATAAATAGCGTCATATTGCTATTAGACGTAATACACCAGCAGAAGCTGGATATCATAGTTACGAATTAGAGACCCAGCAGCTATCAAGTATTTCGAACATTTTGAATGAAATTGATTTATATGAATGACTGATTATTTATTAGGTACCTATATCATGTTACGTTGTAACAAGATGTTTATATTTACCAATGCACTGGGGAGCTGGGCTGACTGACTCCAGCTCACCTTTGCACGGAGATAAACTCCTTCATACCTGCCTGAAGAATCGATATCAGGTTAGTTCCGCTCTGACTCCGGTCGCCTCTGCCAAGCAGGATTCCTTCCGAAATTTAATCGTCGAATCGATGGGAATTTGTTATTCCATTGGAAAAAACTCATCTGCCACCCGCAGGATAATCGCTGCTTTGATGGTTCTGACCAGTCCCTGGTTGTTGGTCAGCCTACAGGTAAATTTATTTATTGTAAAATTTGGAATATTTTACTGGTGCCACGTGGTCACTGTTCTTTTTAATCACCTGGTATAATTATAAACGATCTGAAAATTGTATCTATTCCGTCATTTCACTTTTTTTTTTATTACGAACCAAATCGTTCACGTGGGAGTTTACCCAGTGAACCAAACTGTAAAATTTCAGTTTGAGAAATCATGAACACTTATTTAATTTTGCCGACTTATTTCATTTTTTCTAGAAATGAACTTTATGTTTTTTTTTTTTTTTTTTCCTAATTTTATCAACGCTCTGTAAATTGCATCCAATAATTTTTTTTCCTTTTGTGACGTCACAGTTTCGTCACGATCCCAGATAGAACGTGTATTATTTTCTATTATGGATTTTGAGGTATTTTTCCTGTAAAGAAGAACTATTTTCGCCCGTTGTAAAGGTGTTGCTCTAAATCGCCAATTTGAGAATCCCTGGGCCTGCGGTCCAGCCTACCCCATACTCTCTAAGAACCCTACGTTTGTGGTAAGCTAAATTTCTGTTAAAATTGTATCCACTGCGCAGGCTAACCCGTCGAATTTCAACCATAAATTTGGATTTCAATTATTTTGTTTTCTCCAGGAAAACTTTAAGTATGTACTCACGTCAGTTCAAATCTGTTTTTTTTGTAACCTTTCTTCGAAATTTTGTTTGTGTAGGGGTTCTTTGCTCACCCCGTTCAAGCCAACGGACTCAGGTTCAGTTTAAAAAATTCTCCGTCGCCCTACGAACGCCAGACGCCGCATTTAAATTTAAGTCGTCCCCATAGTTGATAAGTCTAGAATTTAATGGAAAACAGAAAATAGGAATAGCAATAGGTCTCCCTTCCCCTTAGTATAGGCGGCAGGATTCGGAGCGGTGAGTTTGGTGGTCGGCTGAACTCGAGCCTCGACCCTCTGTGTCGAGTTGTGTATTTGCAGGGTGTGCCAAATTGCATATCATCATATTGTTGGTTGAAGATTACAGTTTCGTTTATTTCAATTTAAAGGCAATCTCTTCTTTTCAGTAACCTTCTCTCCCAAAGTTATTTTATGATTTCGGCTGGTGTGTCATTAGGGGTTTCGTTTTAATTTTTATTTTTCCCTTAAATTAAAAACTCAAAAATTGGAAATTAGTGGCGCTCAACACAGAAGTATAGCAATTATTATTCTGGCTATCTCTCCCTTTATTTATTTTTACTTAATTTTTTTAATGATTTAAATTGGGAATTTAAATTTGAGGACCCACTCCACTGAGCTAGGCTGGGGCCGCCCAAAGCGGCGTTATATTAAACTGGCGCCCAACGTGGGGCTAATCTAATCCCAATTTAATATTATAAAGAAGGAAAAAAAATTTTCTTTCAAGTAAGTAATTTTCGTGTTTTGGTTTTCCCCGAGAGTAAAATAAAACAAAACTTATGATACGGTGCATACGTTTACCCCTCAAATGGTTGCTTGATCTCTCTTTTCCTTTTTCCCTCGTTATTTTCTTTGAGTGGCCCCGTAGCCCAGTTGCGGCTAATCAATTGTGTTAGTTTTATGTTCGTTTTTGGTTCAAGTGTATGCCATTACGTCAAGAATTCATCAACATGGCTTTGTATCTGAAAATCGACGTTTATCGCCTGCGAAAAGAAGAGCTTCAACATGAACTCAAAACCCGCGGTTTAGACGCCTCAGGAAAGATCTCAGAACTTCGTGCCAGCCTAAGAGATGCTTTCCTCATTAATAAGCAGCCCGACCCTGCAGTCCTTGCCACTTTGGATCCAAAAATCGTGAGGACCGAATCGCCGAGTTTATGGAAGCGATTGAGGTCATGGAGGTCGAAGACATCAATGAGGTGAAAAAGTATGACTCGCACATTTGGCACTGGTTTAACCGAATCGGCCGGCAGACATTCACAGATCCCAGCCTAGTCGCAAAACGTGAAGTGGTTCTTGGACAGCTGCGATCACTGATTGGTGTCATGGGTCGGTACTATCCCAAACCTACGCCTACCCCTGACAACGCAGGTGTCGGAGAAGTACCAGACATGCCGATGCCACCTACTCCACCACCTCGTTGTCCGAGTTCCACATCATCCAGGTCTTCCCAGCGAACTTCCCGATCTTCACGATCTTCGGCGGGAGGGCCCTTGTAGTGATGTGACATCCGAATGCAGAATCGAATGCGGCATTCGATTATTGAAATCGTTCGGATATTCGGATGCGAGATATGAAGTATTCGAATATTTTTTCATTCATATAGTAGCGAGACTAGCGGCATAACCATGAAGCGCCGTATTGAAATCGCTCGGATATTCGGATGCGAGTATTCGAACACTTTTTATTCTTATAGTAGCGGAACTGGCGGCTCCTTCCCGAAGTCAAACATCGAAATAAAACAACTGAAAGACGGAGCTGTGACATGCGAATAGTGAAGTAACCGCTACTTGGAGCTGAGGTCTTCCGAAATCTCATGCAGTTTCTTTTGCATTCGAATAGGAACTTTTTGCTGTCGTTGTGGTGAAACTGGCGGCCCTTCTTGAAGCTCAAAAATCTGAGATTTTCATCCAAATTCCGAATCTGAAACCTATTGGCTGTATGCATTGCATTCAAATACCTACTTATGTCGGTATACCTACCTACCTATTTTTGTATTCCGTTTTTAAATGAAACATATTGTGTGATTCGTGCAAAGAATATCAAATCGTATTTTTTACTTACCTACTCAAATCTATTCTTGAATATTTTGTTTTGTTTCTACTTCCCGTGTTTGCTCGGGTTTTGGTTTACTATTCCTTCAAATAATGAGCCTTTGTGATCTGGTCGAAAAACGACACTGCAAACCATCCTTTGTAATTTCTTGTTTCAAGGTAGGTAATCTATCTACCTAGATAGAATCCAAATTATTTGCACTCTTTCTGCCTTCCAGGTCTTATTTCCTCTCAACTCGATAGAAAAAAATCTATGGTTTCGCACACAGACGTAATTTGGGGGACAAAGCTGTTCCTAACATCTGGCCAACCCAATCGCCACACCCCCTGGGTGATTAAGCATTACCTAAGGGCGCAAAATTGGAGTGAAAATTGGGGTTTTCAAATAAAATGGTCGTGAATCGTTTTCCATACTTATAGGTAGGTACCTATGTACTTATGCTTACCGAATAAATTATGGAAGCAGAATCAATTGAGGCCGGTCAAGGGGCTGTGAGGGTACGCCCAAGTGAGATAATAGATAGGTAGGTACCATTTAAGAGTATCGTAAAAAAAAAAAAAAAACGAATTTCACTTTTTCTGAGTCCATATTTCATCCAGCTGGCGTTAGTAGGTACATTAAAATCTCATTTAAGTACGAGCTCTACATTTCCTTCAAAGGAATGGACATTACAGAGGTTCAAAGTGTGGGCAACACATGGATGGTGTAGAATCTTGAGGTGTTCAACTATCGCGTTTTTAACGTTGGCACCATTATCTGACACGACAGTAATTATTTTAGAGGAAATGGCCCAATCATCAAAAGCCTCGGTTAAGGCTTGGGCGATTTTTTTCCCAGTGTGGGATCCCTCGATTGGTTTTGTACTCAAGTTGTAATGGTGGATAATACCTTCAGAAATGAAGTGGACTGTGATAGAAACATAGCTTCTGGCACTTTCTGACGTCCAAATGTCGGTTGTTTCAGAGACTTGAGAGACGGAGGTCAGCATCGCTTTGACAATAGCTTTTTTTTTTTTTTTTTTTTTTTTTTCACTGTACAAATTAGTCGTGTCCGAGACCTCGGAGAGGAAACATCGCGCTCGAGATATTCGGAAGTTGTTTCGCTAATGTGAATTATCAGTGAAAAAAAAATGAGCCCACCGGACGCCGCCGCCCGGTCGGTGACCCTTCGTGAAGTTATTGAAGAAACTGAGGCGACAGTTGCAAAAATAAAGGCTGAGTTGAACGTGTTTACCGAACAACTACAAGATTCACCGCTCGTTCATCCAATCGGTGAGTTATTTAAAACCGTTTCTACTCTAATTTCATTTCTGAGTGAGACAAACGAAGTGGTTTTGGAGGAGAAAAGAAAGGTGACTCTGCAGTCAGGGTTATTAAAGCAGCGTGATGAGCAAATCGAACGTCTCAAGGAGAAAATCATTGAGATCGACACAATCAAAACTAAAACACTGAGCAAAACAAATCAGCCAGCCCCTCCCATTGAGTCCTATTCAACAGACGAAGAAATCCTAGCCGAAGAGACAGGCGAATGGGATAACGTCATTCAAAGAGGACACAAAAGAAAAAAATCTATTTCACGTCCACTAATCATAAATTCTATTGCCAAGCCAAAACCAAAAAAAGATCCAAAACCTCCTCCCGTTTATATTGAAAGGGTTTCTTCCCTTTCCAGCCCTCAAGAAAATGGTCGAGGAACAAACCGGCGAATTTAGTTTTACCACTATGTCAAATGATGTGGTCAAAATTAACACGATGGATTCAGATGGCTTTCGTGCTATCACAAAGTGTTTTGCGGACAAAAAAATTCCGCACTATACATACCAAAACAAACAGGACAGGCCCATCAAAGTCATGATTAAAGGAATCCACAAATCATGGACAAATGAGGAGGTCCTTGATGATCTGAGAAACCAATTTGGTTTCCACAGCGTACTTCAAGTAGACAGAAAACTCGAATGGAAATCTAAAAATCCATTAGATATGTGCATTGTCGATTTTCGAAAAGATTTAGATCCCGAGAAAATCTATGAAATTAAGCAGGTTCTCAAAGGGCGTGTGACAGTGCATCCGATCAAATCTTCGAAACATCCATCCCAATGTAAAAGATGTCAAGAATTTAACCACACCAAAAACTACTGCTCCAAGCCACCTAGATGTGTTAAGTGTGCTAAGGGCCACTTCACTGAAGAATGCACCAAGGCCAGAGATACACCTGCGAAATGCGCCAACTGCTCTGGAGACCACACTGCAAATTATCGCGGTTGCCCAGTAGCTATTGAAGCTATTAATAGAAACAAGAAAATTCCTCATCAACAACAGATGGAAAAGTTAGAGCAAGTAAAACCCAATAAAGAAACATTCATACCAAAAAAGCCGTTACTCTGTAATAAAAAAAACGGCCCAGGTGGCCGCCAGTCAGGTCTCTAATCTCCTGTCATACTCGAAAGTTCTGCAAAATCAGAAAAAGCTACAACAACTGCCAACCGGGCAATCGGTCGATCCCGTCAACAAAGACACCCACTCAAAAATAAATCAGATTTTCGAAATAGTCACAAAACTCAGCCAGAGTATCAGCAACCTGGATGAGCGTGTTCGTAGAATCGAAAGCACTCGTCCGGAAAGATCAACATGAATAGTGTCAAAATACTCTGCTGGAATGCCAATGGGCTCATGTCACGAAAAACTGAGCTTCAGTTGGCTCTAGACTTCAACCGGATTGACATTTGTCTCATTTCTGAGACACATTTTACCAACGAATCGTACCTCCGACTCAAAGGCTACAAGTGCTACCACGCCATTCATCCAAGCAATCAAGCGCGCGGCGGCAGTGCAGTATTGATTAAAGAAAGCCTTTATCACCATGAGCAAGTCAAAATAGAAACTGAAGCGTTCCAGATATGTGCCATTGCAATCAGGACCACTTCATTCATGATTAATGTTGCAAGCATATATTGTCCGCCGAGGCACCAAACGACATACGATGAATACATGGGTATACTCTCCCAACTTGGGAATCGTTTCATCCTAGGAGGGGATTTCAATGCTAAAAATACACTTTGGGGTTCAAGACTAACTACTACAAAAGGTCGTAGATTGATTCAAGCAATCAATGATAAAAACTGCGAAGCATTTTCAACCGGGAAACCAACATACTGGCCACAAGACCCCGACAAGACACCCGATCTGATTGACTTTTTCATTACGAAAAACATTTCAGCGAACTACCTGCTAGTCGAAGAAAACTTTGATCTCAGTTCAGATCATTCACCCATCATACTGACACTCAGTGATCGAATCATTCAGAAGCCATCCAACCCTGCCCTAGTCAATCAGAAGACCAACTGGGAGCTCTTCAAGCAAGAAATATGCAGACATATCGACTTGAGTAAGTCCTTACAATCACCAGAAGAAATTGAACACGAGCTCGAGCATCTTGTTTGCAGTATACAAACTGTTGCTTGGGAAAATACACCAACACTTACAAGGCGACTCCGAGGGATCAATTACCCTCGGGAAATAGTCACTGCAATAAAAGAAAAACGCAAGGCCAGAAAACGATGGCAAGTAACTAGAGTACCCAGCCATAAATCAGAATGGTACAAGGCAGAAAGTGAACTGAGGTCTTTGACACAGGAGATCAATGAAGAAACCCAAGAGCACTATATCATGGGACTCACAAGTCATCGTGATACTGATTACTCACTTTGGA
Organism: Adelphocoris suturalis; assembly: GCA_030762985.1. Classification (NCBI taxonomy): domain Eukaryota; kingdom Metazoa; phylum Arthropoda; class Insecta; order Hemiptera; family Miridae; genus Adelphocoris; species Adelphocoris suturalis. The sequence goes on along the minus strand of CM061045.1, from coordinate 48,748,866 downwards.
AGGCTACCAAATATCTTAAAAGACCAATAATACAAGCTTCACCCATAAAAAATTCTGATGGGAGTTGGGCTAAGAGTAATCAAGACAAAGCAGCGATTTTTGCTGATTACCTAGCAAACATATTCACTCCAAACATTGCTATGACAGATGAACTGACTCTAGAGGTCGCAAATGGTATTGATCAAGATGTCGACATTCCACCCTTTACTATCAAAGAGATTAAGCTCATAATCGATAAGGAAATCAGTCCAAAAAAGGCTCCTGGCTACGACCTTATCACTGGTCAGATCCTTAAGCATCTCCCGCGTAAAGCCATTGCAAAATAACCATGATTATTAATGCAATTATAAAACACCGTTGCATTCCTCAGTTGTGGAAGATTGCCGAGGTCATAATGATTCCTAAACCTGGAAAGCCTCCCACAGAGCCAAGTTCGTACAGACCAATCTCACTTCTACCAGTATTATCAAAATTATTTGAAAAACTAATCCACAAGCGACTAGTACCCATAATCAAAGAACGTAAGCTGTTCCCAAGGCACCAGTTTGGCTTTCGACAGAAACATTCCACGATCGATCAAGTCCATAGAATGACACATATAATTGAACAAGCCCTTGAGGAAAGAAAGTCTGCTCAGCCGTCTTCCTTGACGTCGCTCAGGCGTTTGACAAAGTTTGGCATGAGGGACTCAACTACAAGCTGCGCAAAAATCTACCAATTAAAGTATGCTGAGCTGCTTCAGTCTTATCTCACCAATCGCTATTTCAGAATAAAGCAAGAAGACGCCTACTCAGAGCCAAAGCTAATCAAGGCAGGAGTCCCACAAGGGAGTGTTCTTGGACCGCTTTTGTATGTCCTTTATACCAGTGATCTCCCAGAAATTGGAATGAACACCACAGCCACCTTCGCAGATGATACAGCGATTTTGGCAGTTGGAGAATGTAACACTGAATCCACCAACAAGTTAAATCAATCAATATCCAGCATACAAAAGTGGACAGCAAAATGGAGAATCAAGATAAATGAAACTAAGTCGGTACATGTCGATTTCACCAACAAGAGAATCGAGTATATTCCGGTACATTTCATGGAAAAGTTATTCCGAATGCTAATGAAGCCAAATACCTAGGCATGACACTGGACGCCAAACTTAGATGGAAAGCCCATGTCAAGAAAAAGAAGGAAGAACTCCTTCTAAAATTCAGAAAAATGCATTGGCTAATGGGGAGACGGTCGAAGTTGTCAATCCAGAACAAGCTTACATTGTATAACCAAGTCCTTAAACCAGTCTGGACTTATGGAGCTCAGCTTTGGGGCTGTACGGCTCAGTCAAATCGAGACACCATCCAAAAATTCCAGAACAATGTGCTAAGAACGGTGGTCAATGCACCATGGTACTTTCGAAACGAACGTCTCCATCATGAGCTTCGGATCGAAACAATAAACGATGCTATAAAGCGACAAGCTGTGAGACACCTACAGCGGTTAAGATGTCACATCAACGAGGAAGCTGTCCAACTCCTTGATACAAGTGATATCATCAGAAGATTGAAGCGTACCAAACCACTGGACCTTGCTTACTTGTGAAGCAGTGAAGTGAAACATCCACCATAATCAACAAAACTCAGTGATGTATCTTAGTTTTGAATTAAAGTTCATATTTTCAAAATAATATTGTTAATAAGTAAACTGTACAAATTGGGGAGCATTTTTGTGGACGAGTGGGCAGCTCATAATACAAATTCATATTAACATGGAATCATGTTTTAGCGATGGATCCCCCGCCGAAAAGTGAGACTATAAAGTGACATGAAAGTAGCGCCAATAATTGTGATGATTTCCGCTTACAACCAAGTCGTTGCTAGAGATATGATACTTCGTCATTTTTCATCCCACAAAATTCGTTGACCATTCGTTCGAAAGCTCTCGATTTATCAGTAGAGGGAAAAGATACGTTCTGGCGCAGGGGCCAACACGGGGCAGGGTATACTAACCCTCATAACATGTGATACTAACCCGCACAACGCATGAATTTAAATTTCCTGTACATTGCGCTTCCGTTTATCGTAAGATCAAAAAATAATTTTGCGTTGATTGGGAATCGAGCAGGCGACGTTAAAGTATAGGGGTCGCTATGCATACATGACACCATGGTCAGGGAACTTGTCACGATCGATTAATTCCTCGTTTTTTGGAGGGTTTTAAGAAAGGTACAAACTCCTTCTATAGAACAGTGTGAATCATGTGATTAAGTAACAAAACAAAATTGTTAAAGTTTGGGGTAGCTATGCATACACAGCACCATGGCCCCTTGGAAATTTTGATAATGACACTATTCCTATCCACTTTTAACGTATTTATTAAAATCAACGCATGTTTGGCATGTCTTATACGTACAGTAGAAGTAAGTTCTTCTTAAGCATAACAGTGACAATTTTTCAAATTTTATGAATTTTGAAGTGATACATACTACATACATATAATTTGACAAACTCCAGCAATAGTTGGCCCATGACTAATTAGTTGGGTGTCCAAATGGAAGGAGAGAGATTACTGTGAGCTAGTGTACAATTTTATGAAGAATAGACGATAAACAAAGGAATTCACTTAGGGTCAATGTAGAAACTGGGTAGATCAGGTTCTTCGAGAGGTTTAAAATGGAATAATAATACCGAGAGAGTGCTGAAATTTGTGATTTATATACATGCATTTTCCGATATTAATAATCCAATCTGAGTATAAACAACACATACCTTTAATTACCCGTTCCACTATATTACATTAGGAATGGGTGATCAGAAGCTGCATGCATCGGATGAAACACTTATATTCAATGTTGATCATCTGGCGTCATTGTTCAATTGGCTAATGCACTTGTCTGGTGACTAGGAGGTCGCCTGCTCGATTCCCAATCAACGCAAAATTATTTTTTGATCTTACGATAAACGGAAGCGCAATGTACAGGAAATTTCAATTTATGCGTTGTGCGGGTTAGTATACCCTGCCCCGTGTTGGCCCCTGCGCCAGAACGTATCTTTTCCCTCTACTTTTATCCAACCATACTATATTAACTACTGCGAAGTGCGTGGCCAACAAGCTGAGTTATGAGCATGGTTATATGAATAATTGTTTACACACAGGTGATCATTCTCAATGATTGATATTGTGAACATGATTGCAACCACTTGTTAATTTCTGATGATTTCATTGAGCTGGTGTTTCGATTATGTGATTCATAGCAGGTGATCCGAATATTGCGAGAACGGTTTGATTTGTGAAGCGGTGGTTAAACCATTTTAATAGGTAATTTCAATACTTTACACTATAGGAAGCTGTAATTTCGTATGTAGCCTCTTTAGCCTCTTTCAATAATAAAGTGAATGTTTACTCGCGAGTTTCTATTAGGAGATCATCATCTCACAAGAGCTCAATCGTCGTGATCATTTCTATAATTAAGTGAGAGCGAGGAGCTAAAACATGATTCCATGTTTTTTTACATTCTAGCAGTAAGGCTCAAAGTAATAACATCCGGGGGGGTCCAGGGGCCGAGTTTTTCGAATATTCACGGAATCCCTCATCTTCGACTATAGAGAGAGGTTGGTAGTCAACCGTGATCATTTTCATGAGGCTGTCGTCTATTAATTTTTTCTGTTGTTGCGGAACATTCGAACTCCTAGTTGCTAATACTAACTGTTTGGGTCTTGAAATTGCACTATGCGGGTTTGCGTTTGAAGATGCGGTTGACGATGGATTACTACTTGATGGTGGGAGGTCGACAACAACTCGGGCCCCTCGAATCGTCGGTGGAGGTGCGATGATGAGAATTGATGGGATGACTGATGACGATGATGATGACTCGTCATGATGTTCATCTTGGGTTTGAGGGTGTTTACCAAGGAATTGAATGGGATGCAGCCGCTTCCCATGAGCCGATAAATTGCTTGTATTTCCGAAATATTTCAATGTTTTCTTGTACGAAATTGTACAAAACGGAAAGAATATTTCCGCTTTTGTCGTTTTTTTTTTTTTTTTTTTTTTTTTTTTTTTTTTTTTTTTTTTTTTTTTTTTTTTTAAATAGAAAACCACTCCCACACCGCACTTCTTTGCGCTCCGGGTCTCATCACTCATCTTTTCATGCTTTCTTCTTCTTCTTAAGCGTGGCCTCCCGTTGGGGGGGGGGGGGGGGGGAGAAAACACAGGGCCTTGATGGTCCTGATATTTCTCCAACCCGGTGGGTTCCCCGGAGGGGGTCAGAAGGAGATCAGCGGCTAGTGGTGTTATCGAATCTTATCTCTTTCCAGGGTAGGTGCGACAAATCAAACACCAAAAAAGTAAACAACGTGATAGTGATAGTCAGTAGGTACCTATTAGCGATACGAGATAAGAAGTAACTGTCACAAATCAAGAAGTTTCAGCTCCGCTCCGTTTCCTACTTGCTATTTCATTCTAATACTACGTTCATTCGGATTCCAGTACTGATATCCTATTGGTTGTTTCGCAATCGGTTCAAAATGGCAGTTTTTCCTCCCCATTCGAATGATCATTCGATTATCGAAATCATTCGAATACTCGATATTCGATAATTGAAATCATTCGAATACTCGGTATTCGATTATTGAAATCATTCGTTTCGCCCATCACTAGGCCCTTGCCACCTGGAGTGTCTGAACCCGAGCTACCACGCCATTATCAACGTCGTGCCATTGCTAGAGACCCCAAAATCTACAAATGGGGCATACGCTACTCCGGAGATGACAGCAAACAAACCTTGATGTCATTCTTGTCCGACGTGGAAGAAAAGCGTCGTTCCCGAGTTGTGAAGTCGGCTGAACTCTTCCAAGGAGCTGGTGAACTGTTCCGAGAAAAATGCACTCATGTGGTTCCGCTCTCAAGGTGAAGCCATCAAAAATTGGGATTAACTGGTTGAACGGCTGAAAGAAACCTTCCTTGACCCGGACTACAATGATCGTCTTCTTGACGAAATTCGGCGTAGGACTCAGGGCATAGACGAAAAACCAGCAATCTTCATGGCCAACATGAATACCATGTTTGACCGTCTTTCAGAGCCACTGTCGGAGATGCAAAAGGTCAAGTACATCCAGCCCAATCTGAGGAGGGAATACCTTGCTGTTCTGCCTTTGGTCAAGTATCTCACAGTAGACGAGCTAGAACGCCAAGTCAACCGTCTTCACATTGGACAGGCGTGGGCCTCAAGATTTGAAGAACCGCCAACCAAAAACTTGGTGGAGCCTCAACTGGCTTATGCAGGTCGTCGCAAAGCTGAAACCACCCTACAGCGAAGCAATCCTGGAGTCCGTATTTCAGCTGTCAACACGTCAGGAACTCCTTGTCGGGATCAAAACCAGAAGCAAACGTCAACTACCTCACCGCAGCATTCATCCGTACCAGTATCTTAACCCACCACAACCAAGGCTGAGTCCAGATCCAGGCGGCCAAAATGCTGGCATTGCAAGGAGTGGGGTCACCGTTACCCGGACTGTCTGCAGCTGCCGTTGAATTTTTGCACTCGCTGTGGAACCGACGATGTAACGCCCAAGTGGGCCTACCGCACCAACTCCAATGGTAGGCCCTCATCCAAAGTCATCTCTGAACGACCCAGACTGGTTGGAGTGGAAGGGAATCGTCTTGACTTTCCTCAGTTCCTGCAAAACCTCTCATCCATTTGATATTCATCCTGGAAATCGTGGATGCCGACCCTATGTCGCTGTGGAGATCTACGGCATCAAGTTCCATGGTCTTCTGGACTCTGGTGCTGACTGTTCACACATCGGCGCTTCTGGTTTCAGGAAACTTCAACGTTTGGGGATCACGGACTTGAAAAAGTCATCCCTTATAGAACAAGTAGCCAATGGCCATTGCTGCCCTGTTGCAGGATATATTGATTTGCCCATAACCCTCAAAGGAAAAGTGAAGGTTTTGGACACTGTGGTCGTACCTGTACTACAAGGAGTTATTATCTTCGAAATATATTTCTGGAAAGCCTTTCACCTAATTCCAGATGTGACCAAAGGAACCTTCATTCTTGGTGAAGATTCGTAGATTGCGAGTATGACGTCAACTCCTTCAGCCATCATCAGCCAAGAAGAACTTCCAGAATCCTCCAAACTTCGACTTCCAACCCTGCTAGAAAGATTTCGCAACCTACCGACACCGAAGATTGGCCTAGCCAGAGATGTAGAGCACGTGATCAACACCGGTGACGCAAAGCCCATCAAGCAGCGGTACTACCGCCAGTCTCCATTTGTGCTCGAAGTGATGTATCGTGAATTAGACGAAATGCTGCAGAATGATGTCGTTCAGAAGTCGAACAGCCCCTGGTCGTCACCTGTGGTGATTACCTCAAAAAAAGACGGCTCCTACAGGTTTTGTGTGGACTACCGCCAACTCATCAAGATCTCCGAAAAGTACGCTTACCCTCTACCTTACGTGTCCGACATCCTTGACCGCCTTCGAGACGCTCGCTACCTGTCCTCCATTGATCTGAAGAGTGCTTTTTGGCAGATACCCATTGCTGAAGCGAGACGACCAAAAACAGCTTTCACCGTTCCTGGCAGGGGCTTGTTTGAGTTCAAAAGAATGCCTTTTGGGCTTGTGAACTCCCCAGCAACTTGGCAGCGCTTTGTTGACTCCATCATTGGCCCAGATCTCGAGCACCATGCTTTCGTCTATCTCGACGACATTGTTCTCGCCATTAGTGACTTTGACACCCATCTGAGGGTCCTGGAAACCATCCTCGAAAAACTCTATGACAAAGGGCTCACCCTGAATTGGGAAAAATGTCAATTTTGTCGATCCAGTCTTGCCTACCTGGGATATGTAGTAGACCGCAGTGGACTTCACGTCGATCCTGCCAAGGTTTCAGCAATTATGGAATACCCTAAGCCTTCAATCTCAAGCAGCTCTGAAGATTCCTGGGTATGGCCTCTTCGTATCGACGTTTTGTTCCCAACTTCGCCGCATTGACAGCTCCACTTACCAAGCTGACTAAGAAGAGTCAGAAGTGGATCTGGGAAGACCTTCAAGAAGCTGCTTTCACTGAGCTTAAGGAGAAACTCGTGAGTGCTCCTATCTTGTCCTGCCCAGACTTTAGCAATCCCTTTGTCATATGGACGGACGCTAGTACTTCAGGGCTTGGAGCAGTCCTGTATCAAGAGTTTGGTGAGACCACTAGCTTATGCCAGCAGGAGCCTCAACAAACACGAGCGCAATTATACTGCGAGTGACCTTGAGTGTCTCGCTGTTATCTTTGCACTCGAGAAGTTCAGACCCTATGTAGAAGGAACAGCATTCCCCGTGATCACCGATCATGCCGCTTTAACTTGGCTCCACAACCTTAAGGATCCTCATGGTCGGCTTGCTCGTTGGGTACTGCGAATGTAGCAATACGACATGACTATCCTCCAATGCCCCGGAAAATCCAATCAAGTCGCCGATGCCCTTTCTATAGCATACGAAGATTGTGCTCAACTGGTACAGGAAACAGCGAAGACCCATGGTACACAAAAATGTCAACTCTTGTCAAGAACCATCCAGATCGTTACCCTGAGTGGTCGTTTATCAATGGACAGTTACTCAAACGAGAACTCCCAACCAAGAACGTTCTTGGACTCGAAGACACTTGGAAAGTCGTGGTTCCTAAAAAGGACAGGCCACGGATCCTGCAGAGTTGTCACGACGACCCTCTTTCTTCTCATTTGGGTGTTTTCAAGACCCAATCCCGACTAAAAGAAAGATTCTACTGGCCTGGTATGGCTACAAATGCCAAGAAGTATGTGTCTTGATGCAAGACCTGCCTGGCACAAAAGCCCTTGCAGCAGTTGCCTGCTGGTCTTTTTGGCAAAGAGAAGATTGTTTCTGAGCCATTGCAGCTCGTCAGTGCTGACTTCATGGGCCCCTTCCCTTCTTCATCAAACCAGAACAAGTTTTTGCTGGTCATCACAAACTATTTCAGCAAGTTCTGTCTTATGCATCCCATGCGCACTGGAACCGCAGCTCCTCTTTGCAAGTTTGTTGAAGAATAAGTGCTCCTCGTATTTGGAGTCCCAAAAGTCATCCTATGTGACCACGGCACGCCCTTCTGAAGCAACCTATTCCAGTCCAAAATGAAGCTGTACCAGGTCAATAGATGGTACACAGCCAACTACCACCCACAGGCCAACCCCACAGAAAAGGCTAACCGTGTGATCAAGACGGCAATTCGTTCTTATATTGGTTCCAACCACCGCCACTGAGATAAAGAACTCCCAAAGATAGGGTTTGCCCTAAGGACAGCCCTGCATGAAGCAACCAGAGTATCTCCAGCGTTCCTGAACTTTGGATGACACCCAAAACGCTCAGGAGCAGAACATCAGCTCACGACATCAGGAAACAATGTCCCTCAAACAGTCTCGCCAGATACTTATGTCCAGTTATTGTTATTCCTTGGCGGTCTCGCCGACATTTGCAAGGACGTCAAGCAAAGACTCCACGATGCCTATGAGCGTGCAAAGGTCTCCTACAATCTGCGGAGATGCCCACAGGTTTACAATGTTGGTGACCTGGTGTGGAAGCGTAAGCACATCCTCTCAGATGCTGCCCAACATTTCAGCGCCAAGCTTGCACCAAAATTTGTGCAATGCAGGGTGACCAAGAAGTTGTCTGATCTCACCTACCAGCTGCAAGACCTCGATGGGAAAGATGTCGGCACTTGGCACGTGAAGGACCTGAAGCCACATCAAGCCGATGACCCAGAATCCCCAGATTCCCAAACCTAGATCAAGCATCCTTCTTTTTTTTCTTTTTTCAAATTTTTCTTTTTCTTGTCCAGCCAAGGGGGAGAATGTTACGTTGTAACAAGATGTTTATATTTACCAATGCACTGGGGAGCTGGGCCGACTGACTCCAGCTCACCTTTGCACGGAAATAAACTCCTTCACACCTGCCCGAAGATTCGATATCAGGTTAGTTCTGCTCTGACTCCGGTCGCCTCTGCCAAGCAGGATTCCTTGCGACATTTAATCGTCGAATCGATGGGTAATTTTTTTCCATTGGGAAAAGCTCATCTGCCACCCGCTGGATAATCGCTGCTTTGATGGTTCTGACCAGTCCCTGGTTGTTGGTCAGCGTATTGAACTTGTGTACAACCAAATTCGTCCTACAGGTAAATTTATTTATTGTAAAATTTGGAATGTTTTACTGGTGTGTACAACCGAATTCGTCCTACAGGTAAATTTATTTATTGTAATATTTGGAATGTTTTACTGGTGCCACGTGCACTAACGAATTTATTTAAAGCTAAATTTTTAATTTTCATTGTTCTTTTTAATCACCTGGTATAATTATAAACGATCTGAAAATTGTATCTATTCCGTCATTTCACTTTTTTTAAATTACGAACCAAATCGTTCACGTGGGAGTTTACCCAGTGAACCAAACTGTAAAATTTCAGTTTGAGAAATCATGAACACTTATTTAATTTTGCCGACTTATTTCATTGTTTCTAGAAATGAACTTTATCTATTTTTTTCCTAATTTTATCAACGCTCTGTAAATTGCATCCAATATTTTTTTTTCCATTTGTGATGTCACAGTTTCGTCACGATCCCAGATAGAACGTGTATTATTTTCTATTATGGATTTTTAGGTATTTTTCCTGTAAAGAAGAACTATTTTTGCCCGTTGTGAAGGTGTTGCCCTAAATCGCCAATTTGAGAATCCCTGGGCCTGCGGTCCAGCCTACCCCATACTCTCTTAAGAACCCTACGTTTGTGGTAAGCCAAGTTTCTGTTAAAATTGTATGCACTGCGCAGGCTAACCCGTCGAATTTCAACCATAAATTTGGATCTCAATTATTTTATTTTCTCCAAGAAAGCTGCAAGTATGTACTCACGTCAGTTCAAATCTGTTTTTTTGTAACCTTTCTTCGAAATTTTGTTTGTGTAGGGGTTCTTGCGCACCCCGTTCAAGCCGACGGACGCCAGACGCCGCATTTAAATTTAAGTCGTCCCCATAGTTGATAAGTCTAGAATTTAATGGAAAATAGAAAATAGGAATAGCAATAGGTCCCCCTTCCCCTTAGTATAGGCGGCAGGATTCGGAGCGGTGAGTTTGGTGGTCGACTGAACTCGAGCCTCGACCCTCTGTGTCGAGTTGTGTATTTGCACGGTGTGCCAAATTGCATATCATCATATTGTTGGTTGAAGATTACAGTTTCGTTTATTTCAATTTAAAGGCAATCTCTTCTTTTCAGTAACCTTCTCTCCCAAAGTTATTTTATGATTTCGGCTGGTGTTTCATTAGGGGTTTCGTTTCAATTTTTATTTTTCCCTTAAATTAAAAACTCAAAAATTGGAAATTAGTGGCGCTCAACACAGAAGTATAGTAATTATTATTCTGGGTATGTCTCCCTTTATTTTATTTTTATTATTTACTTAATTGTTATTAATGATTTAAATTGGGAATTTAAATTTGAGGACCCACTCCACTGAGCTAGGCTGGGGCCGCCCAAAGCGGCGTTATAATCATAAACATGTACTAATGACATATTGTATGCTTAATTGTAACAGATTGTAAATTAAGCAGAATTCAAGCACTCAAGACCATAGGTAGTGGGCGTATCTACAATATTTTATTTTTATCACCAAGTGTAGACCTGTAGAGCCTGGTGGTGCGGCCAAACTTACTTATCCTATGACTCCGAAGTATAATACTGAATAAGTGGTTCCGGGGTGGTTCTCTATAAGAAGAGAGAGTGGTGGTTTTTAGTTGGTATGCCCAAAAAGGGAGACTCCAACACTGTTGAGGAGTACAGTCACTCCTCTTCGTTCATAAAGAATTTTCCCCACTCAAAAAAAAAAAAAAAGGACTTGTCGGCAGATGCAGGAAGCAGACATTCACAAATACGAGCGGAGGAATATTACTTCCCTCACATTTCCCTGGATTATAAGATAATACGTAGAAACCCTAATAATTACTACTTAAGGATATAGGTAATAGATTAATAGAAAAACGGACTAATTTAGTTGATGTCTCGGATGTCTGGATCGGAAATTACTGATTTTGTTCATAAATAGATTTTACATTTAAGAGTTTTCTATCTGAAACAGAGATAGAGCGCCGATTCCAAGTAGAATACCCTGATCTTGGAAAAGTAAAGGTCGCACGCAAACTAGGGTGGAAAACGAAAAACGCCCTGGACATGTGCATAGTTGCCTTTGAAAACGGGACTAACATAAAATACATACATGCTATTACTTCCTTACATGGAGCGAAAATTGCTGTGGACAGTCTTAAGTCTCCTAAACTTGTTGCACAATGCAAAAACTGTCAAGGTTTTGCACACACAAAGAATTATTGTGTTCTTGAGACAAAATGTGTCAAATGTGGTAAAAAACATGCGACAAAAGATTGCCCTAAGCCCGTTTCAATACATCCAAAATGTGCCAATTGTAACTCAAACGAACATCCCGCAAGCTACAGAGGATGCATAGTAGCGATCGAGGCCCAAAAGAAGTATAAGGAGAACACTCGAAAACACCATGCATCGGAAAGTACAAAATTCACTGTCAAGACACCGTCACAAGTTCTTCGGGAAAAAAAGGAGAAGGGGGGGACAACTTAAAAACATACGCGCAAGTCCTCAAAAACGTCCAAACGCTTCAGCAAAAACCTACGCTGAATGAGAAACATGCCATTAATTGTTATTCTAGATCGTCTAAACCAAATTGATCAACGATTCACTGAATTCAATAGAAGAATCGGAGCACTGGAAAGTAAACTCCAATCCAAATCGAAGAAATAACTATGAAATATCTCAACATTATGTCATAGAATGCAAATGGGCTCATATCTAGGAAAAGTGAGCTCCAATCAGTGCTTGAGATTAATAAAATTGACATTTGTCTTGTGTCAGAAACACATTTTACTAAAGAATCTTATTGTAAAATAAGGGGCTACAAATGCTACCATGCACTTCACCCAAGCAATGCTGCTCAAGGAAGAAGTGCTGTTTTCATAAAAGAAAATCTCTCACATCGCGAATTCACTAAGATTGAAACAGAAATGTTCCAGATTAGTGCAATAGAGGTAAAAATGGAGTCATTCTCAACCATAGTAGCAAGCATCTATATACCACCAAAACACACTGTCAAAAAAGAAGATTTTGCTGATGCGTTTGAGCACCTGGGAAATCGGTTTATCATCGGAGGGGACTTCAACGCCAAGAACACATAGGTACTGGGGCTCCCGAATTACCTCTACACGAGGAAGAGAACTGTACCAGTACACATCCAATCATAACTGTGAACCACATTCAACAGGCAAACCAACATACTGGCCAACAGACAGAAAGAAACTTCCTGACCTCATTGATTTCTTCATTACCAAAAACATATCAACAAACTATCTATTAGTACAAGACTGCTTTGACTTAAGTTCAGATCACACGCCCATTATTCTTACGTTAAGTGACTGGATCATCCAAGCTCAACAAAATCCGACACTTACTAACAACAAACCAGACTGGATCAACTTCAGAATTGAAATAAACCAAGAAATTGACCTCAACGTTTCTCTAGACACCCCAGAAGAAATAGACAGTGAACAAGCAAAACTCGTTTGTAGCATACAAACAGTAGTCAGCCGCAACACACCAATTATAAAAAAGCGACAAAAAGGCTTGAACTATCCAAGGGAAATAATGGAAGCTATTATGAGAAAACGCAAAGCAAGAAAAAAATGGCAAGAAACGCGAAGCCGAGTGCACAAAGCTGCCTGGTATAAAGCTGCAAATGAGCTGAGACAGATGGTCAAGGAGATAAATGATGCAACCATGGAGAACCTTGTTTCATCTCTAACCAACTGTAGGGATACAGACTACTCCCTTTGGAAAGCTACCAAACACTTAAAAAGACCAATTGTGCAAGCTCTGCCCCTTAATAACGAACTAACAGGTAGGTGGATAAGGAGCAATCAAGAAAAAGCAGATATCTTTGTAAATCATCTGGCTGATATTTTCACAACAAACCCTGGAGTGCCTGACGAAGAACCTCTTGAAGTGGTCCAGCCGTCGGAACCAGATATTTCCATTCCATTTGTCACTGTCAAAGAAGTACAAAGAACAATTCAGAAGGAGATTAACCCAAAAAAAGCACCGGGATATGACTTGATCACTGGTTTAATCCTGAAATATCTTCCCCGAAAGACCAAAGTCAAGTTAACAAAAATCATAAATAGTGCCATTAAATTTCGTTACGTCCCTCAGTTATGGAAAATAGCAGAAGTAATCATGATTCCCAAGCCAGGCAAACCGGCAAATGAGTTAAAGTCCTACAGGCCTATTTCACTCCTACCTTCGCTTTCAAAACTATTTGAAAAACTCCTTCACAAGAGACTACTAGTAGTTGTAGAGGAACGAAAACTTATTCCAAAGCACCAATTTGGCTTCAGAAAACAGCATTCCACCATAGACCAAGTCCACAGAATTACAAGTCTCATTGAAAAAGCATTCGAAGAGAGAAAAGTGTGCTCTGCAGCCTTTCTGGATGTGTCACAGGCGTTTGATAAAGTGTGGCATGAAGGGCTTATTCACAAACTTCGCAAAATTCTACCAGCATGCTATGCAGCAATTCTGGAGTCTTATCTGACCGACCGATACTTCCGAATCAAACAAGACGACGCTTTCTCGAAGCCTTTGAAGATTCATGCTGGAGTGCCACAAGGCAGTGTACTAGGCCCACTACTGTACCTGCTTTACACTCGCGATCTACCAGAAACTGAGGAAAATACAACTGCCACGTTTGCAGATGACACCGCAATTTTGGCGACAGGAGAAACCAACATCGAATCAGTTACAAAATTAAACCACTTCATCCTCCGCATCCATGAATGGACAAAAAGATGGAGAGTTAGATTGAATGAAGCGAAGTCTGTACATGTTGATTTCACAAATAAAAGGATCAACTACGTGCCAGCCTTCCTTGACGACAAGGCGATTCCTTATGCCAATGAAGCTAAATATCTTGGGATGACACTCGATGCCAAACTGAGGTGGAAATCACATGTTAAAAAGAAAAAGTCTGAACTAGTTATCAAATTCAGGAAAATGTACTGGCTTATGGGAAGACACTCAAAACTGTCTATCCACAATAGTAGGGTAAAAAAGCCGGTCCTGGCCAACTCCTGTTTGAACATGCTCGTCTGACCATCCCACGAAAGCCTTAGTGCCGGTTCTGGCCCACTCCTGTTTGAACGTGCGCGTGTCTTCAAACCATCCCTCCCGAGCCTTAACGCTTTGCCCCCCCCCCCCCCCCACGTCTCGGCCCCTTTTACTTTCCCAACAGAGTGGAAAGTTATGAGGAAAGTTACGTATTGCCACCCCCCACCTCCACCCACGCACCCCGGACCACCTTCCCGCCACCATATATATATATATATATATATATATATAAGTTACGTCGGGTGCCGAGAGAAAAGAGTTTTTAAAAAGCACTTTCTTTATTTGGAACCGACGGAACACAAGTTTAACTAAGGAAAACGGTACGGAGATACGTAGCGTACGAGCGGAGCAACGAGACTGACTCGAACGGTGGGGGAATCAAGCTTATATAGCCTCGGTGGGCTGATTCAGCAGAAATAAAGATAGATCAGCGGTTTTGGTACTATAACACCTCCCTCCCCAAGTGGAAAACTGCAGAGAAAATTTTTCGCGAAGTTTTCTCAAATTGGAAATGATGAGTTTAATGAAATTTTAAAGTTGAGTTGAAGTGAAATTTTAAGTTCATAAGTTTTAAATTGAAGTGTTAGGGATTCAAGTTTATTGGTTTCGTTAAGTTAACTCGCTCCGTGTTCCTTGTTTTGTTAAAAAAAAAATTTTTACAATCGATGAGTTTGAGTTACAATTATTTTACAAAAAAAATTTTAAAAAATTTTACAAAAAAAATTAAAAAATTTTACAATCGATGAGTTTGAGTTACAATTATAAACACACATTATAAAAACACATTATAAAAACATCATAAAAACATTTACAAGAAACATCATAAAACATTATAAAAATCATAAAATAAAGAATCATAAAACATCATAGTCATCAATCATACAATCATTAAACATCATAAAACACATAAAACATATTTTTAAAACACAAAAAAAAAAATTACATAGAAAGAGATTACAAAAATATTTACATAAATTATAATATTAGGTCAAGGGGATTTATGCAGGTTGATTTGTTATTTTGGCTCTCCCACATTTCTGTCTATAATTTATGATTGTGTACCCGAACAGTGACAATATTAATACGTAGAGTATTATAGTCCATATGCTAGGCAATATGGAGGGGTACCAATTAAGACCATCTTGGTCGTTGTCAAAAGGGTTTAAGTTTAAATGAAAGTTGTCTAAGTTTTTGAGGTTGATGTCGTCAAAACGCATAGACATGTGAGTGAAGTTAAGGGAATCAAATTTCGGGGTAGATATGCTTAACAAAGTGGGACTCCCCGTACTGGTAAGTTTTGATGACATTAATTTGTCGTGATAATAAACTGAGTCAGAGTTGGGGTTGACGAGATGGATACCTTTTAGGGTGAGTGTTTCCGATTTATCTGAACTTTTAATCTGTAGTTGGTCCTCTTGAGGAAAAACTACCAATAATTGGTTGGTTTCGGGGACGATAGATATGTAATTTGTTGCAATTGATATTTTCGTAAATTGACAAGTACTCGTGGAGCCATTCGACAGGATGTTACGTTCACAAAAAGCATTTGCTTGTGATAACAATTCCACATTGCAATAAAATTGCTCATTAAAAATACAACGATCGGATAGTGGAAGGATCTCATTACCATTCTTCAATAGATATTTAAATTTAGGTATTACTGTAGTGTACTCTTCGTTGACATGCCAAGGTGTGGAGTATAAATAGTACAAATGATAATCAATATTTTTGTAAACTGGTAGTGTGAGGAAATACACAATTCTGTTGCTACGAATGTTACATTGTACTCGAATTAAGGACTCATAGGTCAGCAGATCAGTTAGATTTAGTGACAACTTTTGTAATTCGATTTCCAGAACGTGAGTACTTATGATACTAGGGTGTAAAATGCCTTGTTTACAAAAGGTGATTGATGTTTCGATTTCTGAAAGCAGATTGAGGATGAGATTCATGGATGTTTGAAGATGATACATTATATCTTTGTAGATAAGTGTTTGACCATCAAATGAGTTTACGATAGTATTTATTTCCGCAAATTTATGTTTTATTTGGTCGCTATTAAATTGAATGGTTTGGAGGGTTTTGTTGTAATTGGTGATAAGTTGATTAACCACGGAATACTGTTGAGAGAACTTCGTTTGAAGGTTCTTATTGCGCTTATCGATATCGTTAATAATGTTGTCGAATTTTTCTTTATCATCATTATCTAAATTTCCAGTGATTGCTTTAATAACAGTTCCTAAACCATTGATCAGTCCTCGTTTCTGTCTGGTTTCTCCGTGAAGTCTTATGTTTGAAATTTTTTGTTCAACGAGCATTTGTACATGTTTGAAGAATGAACAATATTCGTCGAGTTTGTCATGGAGTTTGCGAGAATTTTGGGTTAGTCGTACGAGAGAGGAATAGTTGGAATTTAAATTGTCGACTTCTGTATAGATTCCAGTTAGTTCGTAATAGTGGGTTAGTACATGTTCTGTCTCCTCTAATTTGGCAGGTCCCAGGTCGATTGGGATTATTCCTCCACTTCTATTGAGGTTCTTGACCTCTGCACAGAGGGCTGCAGTTGTAAGCAATAACCTGTAATGACGTAAGACGGAATTACATTCTATAGTTTATTTCCTAGGACCAAAATGCTGTTTTGATTTCCAAGGTCCGTGAGGGGGGGATTCTGGATCTGAATCTATGTCTGAGTCATCTGAGGTTTCTGAGGTTTCTGGAGTTTGTTTAGTACCTAACTTCCTGGGTCGTTTGATGTTGGAAATATGAATTTTCTTTCGGGTGTTGTGATGACGAGGTACGATGTCTGCCGTTTTCTTATCTACATCCAATTTGTCCAAAGTTTCCTTATTGTATTTATTTTTTGTTTTGCTCATAAATTGTTTGTTTTTTACAAATATGGTTTCGGGAATATCTGGAATAATCTCTCTATTTTCGTTAGCTTTATTGATGGCTTTTTCTTTTGTTCGGGAACTGCGATTATGAATTTTGGAATACAACCTGGCTATTCGGTCCTTGTGTTTCGAGGTGTAATCGTTTAGCATTATTCGTTCTAAATCTGCTTCGAGGGGGCTACCTGGTTCTATATGACCATAAACGACTTCAAAAGGAGTAAGAGCGGTTACCGAATGAATCGAATTGTTATACGCTATTAAGGCGTATTTTACTTTTGTGACCATGGAGTCACAGGAGAATTCGGATCGGTTATTGAAGAGTCGGATATGTTCAATTAAGGTTGAGTGGAATCTTTCTATTGCTCCGTTACTATTGGGATTTTGGCTACAAATGAAATGAATTTCTACTTTGTGAAGGTTCAAGAGTTCTTTTACTAGAGACGAATCGAAATCTGCCCCATTATCGGATATTATCATTTTCGGGATACCGTGATGGGTAAAGAA
Source organism: Adelphocoris suturalis (assembly GCA_030762985.1). Classification (NCBI taxonomy): domain Eukaryota; kingdom Metazoa; phylum Arthropoda; class Insecta; order Hemiptera; family Miridae; genus Adelphocoris; species Adelphocoris suturalis. The sequence goes on along the minus strand of CM061045.1, from coordinate 48,731,256 downwards.
AGTCAACAGATTTTTTACAACGTCAAGACTTGAATTGCTGGTTAAGTGATATGCTTGAGCATACTTCGAGAAAGCATCAAGGATGGTAAGGAATTTGCCACCATCTAAGGTAAACTTATCTATGTGTACTATCTCGAAAGGTCGCGTGGGTGTTGGAGTTACATTAAATTTTGGTTTAATGGGTACGCGGTCGTATTTTGTAGCCAGACAAGTCTCGCAACGGTTGATAAAATTTTGTATGGTACCTTTTTGGTTCGGCCAGAAATATGTGCGTTTGATTTTTGCATATGTTTCCGTTATGCCTCTATGATTCGTTTTCCCGATATGATAATTAGAAATTATGTTTTCCACTTCGTCTTCGTTAGGGACATCCTGTACGAGATCAGTGTACTTAGTCATTTTTAAAGTTGACTCTCTAAAGACGCTCATCATCACGGATGCGAATTCTTGATAGATTTCTCCCTTATCATCATTATAGAAATACAAGGAGTATTCTATATGTGGGCGTACATATTCCTTCACAAAATCGATTACATTATTTTTGAAATTGGTTTTTGAAAATTCCACATTTATCCGAGTTTTAGTTCCGAATGGTTTTGTAATTTTTGGAGTTTTGGGATTATTCGAAACGAGTTTTATTAATATTTGGTTAAGTCCATGGTTGACTATACCTTCTTTAATTGGAATGGTCAGGACTGTATTGCCTTCGGCGTTGGAGTGTATTGTATCAACGGAATCTAGTTCGGGCGCTGCCGATTCTAGGTTGACGGCGAGGGACTGATTGTCTCTATTGGTAGCGTTTTCGATACCTTCCCTAGATCGTCTATAGGTTTCCATTATTTCGTCTACGACTTCGCGAACATTCGGGTCATTGTCGAAATCTGTAATTATTTCGCGCATAGCCTCCTCGTCGCTTAGAATGTTATCTATATTTGACGTACTAGGTTGGGAACTATCGCTGTTGTTCAGTTCTATTCTAGATAGTGCATCGGCTACGTGATTGGCAGATCCAGGTTTATATTTAATAGTGAAGTCATAGTCGCTTAATTTTAATCGCCATCTAAATAGTTTGGATGAACAATCCTTTAAACTGAAAAGCCATTGAAGGGGACGGTGATCGGTGAACAATGTGAATTTACGTCCATATAAATATGGGCGGAATGTTTTTAGGGCATAAACGATGGCTAAAAGTTCTTTTTCTATTGTTGACAGTTTTCTCTCAGAATCACATAGTGTTCGACTCGCAAAATGAATCGGTAAATCCGCTTTTTGATCGCTATATTGGCTCAAAACGGCTCCCACGGCTACGTCACTTGCGTCTGTAGTTACGTTAAATTCCTTGTCAAATTGGGGATATTGTAAAATTGGTGAGTTCATCAATAGGTTTTTACAGTGGTCAAAGCATTCCAAATATTCGTGACTATCATAGTTGATTTTGGAATTTTTCTTTAAGCAGGCTGTGAAAGGTTTAGTGATTTTAGCAAAGTTGGGTATGAATTTTCTATAATAGCCTAAAAGTCCGAGAAACTGTTTTATTTCTTTTCTTGTCTTAGGAACAGGAAATTTTGCAATTGCCTCTACCTTATCCGGGTTTGGTTTAACTCCTTCAGCGGATACAACGTGTCCTAAAAATCCCGTTTCTTTACGCAAAAATTCCGTTTTATCTAGCTGAATTTTCAAGTTTGATTTTCGTAGCCTTTTGAAGACTTCCCTAAGGCGTTCGACGTGTTCTTGTAAACTGGTACTGTAAATCAAAATGTCGTCGACATAAATCAAACATATTTCATTTTGAAGTCCTCTCAGAATATCGCTCATTAGGCGAGAGAAGGATGGAGGGGCGTTCTTTAAACCGAATGGGAGTCAAAGAAATTCGTAATGTCCTGTGTCCGTTGAGAAAGCAGTTTTCGGGATTGACGATTCCTCTAATTCCATTTGATGGAATCCAGAGGCCAAGTCAAGAGTACTAAAGTATTGGCATCGTCCAAGTTTGTCTAAGAAGTCCGTGATGTTTGGTAGAGGGAATTTGTCTGATATCGTCCGTTCGTTTAGTTTTCTATAATCAATGACAAGTCTATATTTAGCTCGTCCAGATGCATCCATCTTTTTCGGTACTACCCATAATGGAGCATTGTAAGGGGAATTTGAAGGTCTTATTATTTTTTGTTTTAACATGTCGTTAATCTGTCTTTTAACTTCGTCTTTATACACGTTCGGGTATCTGTAAGGTTTGGTGTAAATCGGTATCTCGTCAGAAGTTCGTATGTGGTGCTTTACGTGATTAGTGAAAGTTAAAGGTTGATCGTCAGAATGGAACAGGTCAGAATATTCTTTTAGTAGTTTTAGAATTTCTTGTTTCTCCTCCTCATTCATATGGTCTAGACGTAGTTTAGTTAGGTCTAGCCTAGGTTTAGTTTTAATTTTTGACTGATTAGGAGCCGAAGGTTGATCAGTGGATTCGCTTTCAAGAAAAAGGTTGTCAAGGACAGGTTCGCCTATGATGGGTTCGTTTTGCCTAAAATCTAGAGGTTTTTCGGTCGGATTCATAACATGAACATGGGCATAAGAGTTATTCACTAGAGCTAGGCATTGGGGAATTTCTATGTCTCCTACCTTTGTTCTAGGAATGATGGCTTCGCCATTTTCTATGTTTTTCAATTTTATTTTTACTTGTTGAATGGTCCTTGCGTCAATTTGATAGGATCCTACTTCCGGAATATTATCTGAATTTCTCGCGTTAGTGTTTGTGAAAAACAATTCCAGGGTTATGTTGGGGGTTTTAAGTATTCTTTTTCTGCATTTTACATCGGCTTCCAGGAATAGCAAGAGGTCAGTTCCGATAAGCATGTTAAATTCGTCATGAAATTTAAACATGATGAACGGAAGGTTCAGTCCATATGAATTGAATAATTCTCCACAAGGTACTAGCGCACTTCGGTTGAACTGTGATATGCCATGCGCCGTTCTTACTAATCCTGAGTCTGGTTGAATTTTTGAAGGGAAATATTTATAGGCAATTTCGGGATTAATGAAACTCCTAGTTGCACCTGTATCTATTAATATTTTAAGATTTGTTTTTGGCATTATTATATACGGAAGTTTACCTTGAGGATTTGGAAAGTTTAAGAGTTCGATAATTTCGTGAGGCTCATTTCCTCTAAAAAAGGATCGGTTTGGTAACCCGTGTTTCCATTGGAATTTTCCGAGAGCATATTCCCGAATTCATAACTCATCTGATCCATCTCTGGATCGTTGTACTGATGTTCATATTGAACATCCGTATTCATGAGAGTTGAATCACAATATTGGGCGTTCTGATTATCAAAAAATGGTCCTTGAATGTTTTCTGGTGGCTCAGGATTCTCAATCATGTTGAGATTGGTGTTTTTGGTCGAAATGGACATCGGTACGACACTTTTGTTCATACTCGATCGATTTTGGGAAAAATTTGGATTTTTCGCTTGATTTTGTGAGGGAGTAGGCTGTTGAACGTTTTGAGATGAATTATATTTTGGCGTGAAGCGCGGAGCATATTGTTGGGGAAACCTCGGCTGGAATTGATAATTAGTCGGGGTCTGCGGCACGGAATGCGGCCTTGGCATCATCCGGTTTGCTGACGCAGCACCTGGCTGATTACCGTTCGTCGCCCGTGCTGGTGGCGAGCTTTGTTGAGTGGGTCTGAAGGAGGAAGATTTATCTTTGGGTTTTAAATTGAAATCATTAGTTAGCATGGATAGAGCCATGCATAAGTTGGTTGGATTTTTGGTTCTAAGTAGGCTTCCTAACGGTTCGGAAATACCGTGCACGAATACCCTTAGAGCGTAATTTCGCATGTATTCCGATAAAATCGGAGCATGCTCACGCATATTCAGTTGGAGATACGCCACCTGTGAATTAAGAATTAGACATATACGGTCATGAAAATTGAAACAATCTTCATGCGGGGATTGTTTCATTGCGCTTAATTCTGAAAGTAAAGTGTAAGTATCACGCTTATCGCTATAAGTTTGAATTAATGCCTTCCTAAGTTCTGGGTATGTATCTATAGTGTTGACATATATTTTTTCGGCTACTGATGACCCTAGTTTAGACGTAATCACACCTAGGATCACATCGTTCTGGAAATCATCTCTATCAACATGATTATAAAACCTTAAATATATCTTATCACATTGTTTTAGGAATTTTGCTAGTATTAATGGTTCTCCGTTAAATTCGGGAATTAACCTATTATATTCCCTACGGAATTCTGGAGGCTGCTGGGGCGGCTGTTGAGGTTCAGGTAGAGGTGCTACCGGAATCGGATCTGGTTGGAACGGAATTCTTGGAGGTTCCTCAGGAATCGGGTTTAATGCTCTTTGCAGTAGAGCAGCTGCATTAACTGGAGGTGCTGGTCCAGGTGGAAGTGGGATATCGCCTAGGTCCATGCTTCTGTGGAGTCTGCGTAAACTACTCCAATCCCAAAAGCTGGCTAGGGGTTTTGGTTCCTTGACCTTAGGAATTTTTCAGAATTTTTATTAAAGTTGAGTAATGAAGCTCTTAGAGTACGAGTATTCAGTAGGTACTCTGACGGTTTATAATGATTATATTTGGAACCAGGGTACGGTCCTTAGAATTGATTTATTTGACCAGGGTACGGTCCTTAAAATTTATTTATTCGACCAGGGTGCGGTCTTTAAAAATTATTTATTTGACCAGGGTACGGTCTTTAAAAATTATTTATTTGACCAGGGTACGGTCTTTAAAATTTATTTATTTGACCAGGGTACGGTCTTTAAATATTTTAAATTGATGAGACCAGGGTGCGGTCCTTAAGAATGATTCTTGTAAATGACCAGGGTACGGCCTTTAACTTGGAGAGACCAGGGTGCGGTCTTTTAAATCTACGTTGATCGCTGGGGAGGAGGAAATACAATATTCCTTTGTATTTACCTCAACACGACGGTATCCAGTCGATGTTTAACCTAAGACCAGGGTGCGGTCTTTTAAATCTACTTTGATCGCTGGGGAGGAGGAAATACAATATTCTTTTGTATTTACCTCAACACAACGGTATCCAGTCGATGTTTAACCTAACTGAAGAGATGTGAGCTGAATCGTTGAAAATTGTAGAATTGAAGTTACTTACAGTCTCAACATCTTCTTCAGGAGTCCGTTGTCCGTATCCCGTAGATCGTAGAAGTCTGCCGTATCCGTGTGCACTCCGGTTCTGTTGAGCGCGGGGTTCTTCGACACACCTTAACTGTTGAAACAGAGATTTCCGAATAGTCCGAGAAAATCCGAGAATCGGTGTGTCCTACAGCGACTGCACCAGTTACGTCCGGTGCCGAAGAGAAAAGAGTTTTTAAAAAGCACTTTCTTTATTTGGAACCGACGGAACACAAGTTTAACTAAGGAAAACGGAACGGAGATACGTAGCGTACGAGCGGAGCAACGAGACTGACTCGAACGGTGGGGGAATCAAGCTTATATAGCCTCGGTGGGCTGATTCAGCAGAAATAAAGATAGATCAGCGGTTTTTCACCTATATATATATATATATATATATATATATGTGTGTATGTGTATGTATAGGTATATATATATATATATATATATATATAGTATGTGTGTGTGTGTGTGTGCGCGCCCGGACCCCCGCCCCGCCCCGCCCCCGGAATGTTCTAGAATTTTCATGTTTCAACATGTGCGTCATCTAAACATTGTCCTTTAGCACATTACCCCCCACCCCTGATCTAGTTCCCTGCCCCTGTCCCAGACCAAACGAATGTTCTAGAACTTTCATGTTTGAACATGTACATCATCTAAACCATGTCTCCCTCGTTCATCAGCCCCCCCCCCTCCCCCCTCCCGATCATTTTATTCCCAATACTCGTTTAAAAAAAATTATTTTGTAGATTCATCCGTGTACCTTGCCAGTTAGAATTACAAACTAAGGTTAAAATCCAGTGGTTCCCGGTAGGAATCGAACCCCCAACCTTTGTCACCAAAGGTCCCACAATCAATATACAGTTGAGTTGGTTATATATACCCCTTACAATGAGGGAAACGAATGACGTGGGAACAGCGGATCACATACTCTTTTAGTTCCTCAACTTGCCGCTAGAAGTGCAGCACTCTCCAACTCATCAGATTTTTAGTTCCTCAACTCACCACTAGATAGAGGCTCGTGTAGCACTTACCTGTCCCTACTTTGAAACAACGGCAGTAAATAGCTAATATAACCCTTTGTGCCATGAGTAAGTTGAAAAATATATCCACCTGTTCTAATTATAAACATGAAATCTATCACCATTATTAAATTTAACGCCCCCCCCCCCCTCCCCACCCAATAAAAATTATATGGTTGCTGCTTTCCGTCTAGAATTACGAACTAAGGTTAAAATCCAGTGGTTCCCGGTAGGAATCGAACCCCCAACCTTTGTCACCAAAGGTCCCACAATCAATATATAGTCCAGTTGGTTATATATACCCCTTATGATTAGGAAAACGAATGACACGGGAATAGCGGATAACTCTTTTAGTACCTCATCTTGCCACTAGACCTACAGTACTCTCCTACTGATCAGAGCTTTTGCTCCTCAACTCACCACTAGATATCACTAGGCATACCCCACTCACAAATCTTTCTTTTTACTCGAACTCCTACTTTTTTAAATGATATTCTACTCATATTTTCATAACCTTTAAAACTGCATATTGTACGATAATTTAGATTTTTATACAAGATGGGAAAATGCATAGATAGAATCAAGAAGAAAGTAATATTTTAACATTTTTCAAGATTTTATTAATATTTCTTTGTTATACATTACATTAAAAAAAGTCGTTTTCCATTGATGAACATTTTACTTAGGTATTGGAACAATAAATACACATAATTTTACCTTCAAAACATATATGAAAAAATAAATAAAACGTCTTCTTTTAAATTACTTCGTTTTTTCTTCTTCCAACAAATCACTGAATTACCTATTAAACATAAAAAAAAGAAAGTGTAATGTACTGATGGACATATATGGATATTTCTTTTCGATTTTACAAAAACAAAATTGCGTGTCTTCCTTTGACTAGTCCTTGATAAATCACACTTATTTGATGCACATAGCTGTTGTTGTTGTATTCTTCGATTAGCTCTGGAGTCAATGTTGTAAGGAGTCTTCTGGGTAGGAATACCCTTCCAGGATAAGGGAGTGGCATTCCAGCTGTGGTACTTTCTATGTGAGCCACCAAGGATGGGGGGGTTATGGCATTGTTCTTAGGCTGTATAATTTGTAACTTCCTGATTTCATAGGCAAGTCCAATTTCTAAGTCGCTGATGAGTCCGATTCTGGATCCCCCATTGAGGGCAGCATTGAGACGCTTTGCGAGTAACATTCTGCAACAAAAAAGGATATAGAACACGTTGTATTAATTCGAATTCATAACATTTAAAATACGTAATTACTTCATTATACTTCATATTTACCTTTTATTGAAAATGAATGTCGTGTCTTCCGTGTAATAGGCCTTTATAAACGAGATGTACTGTTTGAAAGGCGTTGCTATTGAAGTCTTCAATCACTTCATCAGGTAGTCCGTCTATAAACCTTCTTGGTAGAAAAACTCGGATTGGGTCTTCAATGGAGTAGTTTTTCTTCAAGGTAGCAACAATAGTGTCACCGAACTTAGTTTTCACTTTTTGAAATTCTATTATTTCATAAGCTACACCAATCTTCAACTCACCGAGTCGACAAATGCCCAAAGACTTTTTGTTGATAGCGTTGAGCTTCGTTGATAGTGGGTCCATATCATGTGTGTGTGACTGGTTGGTGATGGGTAGTGGTTGTGGCGGCAAAGGAGCACCGTTGCTGTGACTGTAACGGAATGAGTGTGTGGGCCCGCTCCACCACCTTATATAGCCTGCTGGTCTGGTAAGAGTGTGCGTAATACACTCACCCGCTTCTATTGGTTGTCCGATCCCCACTACCCCAATCCTCCCACTGTCATTGGGTGGCCCTCCAACACCTCATCCTCCTCCCCTTTCCCTCTATCCTTTCATGTTCAAACCAGCTCGAACTTGTTTCGATTCGCCCTTGATCTGTTCTCAGCAGTCCTATTTTAACAACCAGTTTTTTCCTGTGAAATCTAGTCACACAAACATAACTATAATTAAAAAACAAACTGCATTATGGGAGTGAGAACGTTATTGTTTCCTTGTGGTCCTCTGGGTCAAGGTGAACATTTTATATATTTTTATTTTTTAAACTAGTTTTTTAAAATTTTTACTTTAATTTTTTTAATTATTATTTTTCTTCAAAAAAAAAAAAAAAAAAAAAAAAAAAAAGTTTCTTCTTCAAATTAGTTTTTTTCTTCTGTTTAATAACTATGACAAATGAGCCATCGACCTAGAGCTTTCGCTCTGTACATAGTACATTTTGTTGGGTCAAAATTATGAGTGATACAATGGTGACCGAGTCGTACAGGCTCTAGCAAAAGACTTATTTTAGGACAACCCAAATGTTCTACATTGACTAACAAGGGTTGTCGTTCAGTTTTGTTGTTCATTTGCATGATTAGGAATTCAATTTTTTGTTGTCCTTTGAGATAAATGACGTCGTATCTTCCAGCTATTGTATGGATTATTTTGGTTAGCTCTTCATATTCCACATCTCCCTCTTCCCATAAGATTCCATGGAGGTGGCGGCTAACCCAATCGTTGGCACGTTTAGCCTTCCTTTTATGGATGACCAGACCATTGGGGGGTTTGAAGATCCATTGTTGCGTTGAGTGTTGTTGTAGGTCATAGAAACTCAATTCCTTGATGACATATTTCATTTCGTTGTCAATGAAGCATTGAAAGTCCAATACTACTTCTTTCTTTGATGAGTGCATTTTGAAGACTGATGAGGGATATGAAGTGCTCACCCATATTTATACCATTCGTCGAACGATGTTGGTGAGTGGGTTGTATTCGATAGATCGATCGTGAATAATCAAGCAGAAGGCAGCTGTGTCAGCTGGGAATGGCTTGCTTGACTCAAATTCTAGCATCACGTCGATAGGTCCAGATTTAATCGATTCGCTTTGTTTCGAGCAGTCGAGTACAACGAGAGGTGCGCCATCTTTGAATTCAGCAAATGAAAGTAGTGGATAATTGCGATCCATGTCGTAATAACTCTGCTGGAAGGTTGCGTACATCCTGTAGAGTACAGCGTATTGATTTCTTTCAAAATTAATGTTCAAGTCGTCGTAGGGGTAGCATTTGGAGTTGAGGAACAGTTTCACATTCTGTAGGTGACAATGATCGAATTTACAAGCGTCCTTATCCAATTGGTATTTACGTTTCGTTTGAAATCCCAATATGACGAATCTCGGTTTCTCCAGTTGTGACGATGTTTGGACATTCCATATGTGTTTATGTGTTTGGGGTAGCAGGGGGTACTCGTAAAGCTCCAAGCATCGAAAATCCATTCTGATTGACTTCTCTTTCTCCAGATGTCGATGTAATTGTAGGCAATGGCTCTGACTAAGGGTCAAGTAGGGTACTCGCCACGAAAGTGACGTCAACTTTATTCGAGCCATCTCCCGGGTCGTGACAGTACTGCTTAATGGTTCCGAGGTGTAGCAGTTTTCATCCATTCTAGAACGAATTAGTATCAATTCTTGTTTGACGTTTATAACCACTTTCTGATAATCCTCGAAGAATCCAAGTAGGGTGTTGAGTGGTATGCAGACGTTGAAGTATCCATCGTTAGAGACGAGGGAATGTGACGATTCTTCACTCACCCAACCATAGGTTTCCATAAGGTTCTCAGTTCCACTCATCGATGATATGTAACTTTTCATAGTGGAGGTGATGCCGGGATTTCGCACTCGATCCACTTCCGCGGCACATATTTCGTAACGAATCTCATCAAAAAGAAATGGGAACGGATTTTTACAAATTTTTGCATTGGTTGGTTTGGTCCTTTCGTCCTCAGTTGTAAAACGTCCATGTATATCTAGGTAACTTTGACAGGGGAGAGTGATTAGGTCTTGATGTTGGATAGATATCCGAATCTCTTGTCCTTGCTCCAATGAGGCTCCTCCATAGGGGTAATGTGAGTGAAATTCAATTCTCTCAATCCCATCGACACCCCTTCCAGTTTCTTCTTCAATGTTCAACATAGCGAAGATGTAGTTGTTGTCTCTTTAACAGTCAGTGAGTAAATGATCGTCTCCCTCCCAAACTTCTCCTTATATAGAAACCACTCGATGATAATGATTATGACGTCATCCGAAGATTATCATTGTTTACCCAGCTGTTGTGTCTAGAGTCGAAGCCGAGCCATTTCACGTACGATCGTTCTCCATCACGTCTCAGTATTTTCTCGATGAGATAAACCTTGGGAAATTTAGTTAATTGTAGTTCTTCCTCATAAAATCCACCGGCAATTATCTTTTTCTCACAATCTTCAAGGATGTAAGTTGGTGGTTGAGTCCTCTTAACCTTCGTAATCTTAAAAATCTCTGTGGACCAGGAGGGTGTGTAACCTTTTTCAAATTCCGCTTTTCTCTTGGATATCCTTACGTGATCACCCAATTTGAATTTAGGGCGTTTCTTTGGTCCTGTTTTAGTGTAGAGTGTTTTGAGAGCCAATGCCTCCTGTCGCTTTCCCGTCACATCCACTGGAGCCATCTTGATGGAACGATGTTTCGTTTGGTTATATTTGTTGACAATTTCTTCGAGAGAGTCGACCCACTTATAGTTTCCCTGTAGACTGAATCGTTTCCAGAGTGCTGTCTTCAGCGTACGAATAACTCGTTCCACGATGGATGCTTTCACATTACTGTATGTAGAGTAGTGGTTGATTTCCAGGTTCTCCAGTAATCTCTTCATCTTTCCATTGTAGAACTCTTTTCCCTTGTCGGTTTGTAGATGGTGTGGTGTGCGAGGTGTTGACTTCAAAAATATATTTTCAAAGCCCTCACAGACTGCACCAGCTGTTTTCGATTTTAAAGGAGCAATCCAGACGTATTTCGTCAGGCAATCAATGACGACAAGCACAAAACGATTTCCTCCGTTGGCTCTAGAATAGGGTTGAAGTTCGAGTAGATCTGCTTGCCAAAGGTCATCTATTCCCTTGAGGTATACTCGTCGCCTCGTGTAGTTCTTTCTCGCTGGACGATGAAGTTCTTCGATAATTTCTTCCTTGACACCCGTCATCGTTGAAGTTTCGACTACTAATCAACTTAGTATTCATAATAGTTACCTTTTTATACTTTCTTCACTTATAATTTTTTTTTTTTTTTTTTTTTTTTTTTGCAGACAATTCCTAGTTTCCTAATGAAAAATCAAATTAAAGCTCAACCGCAAGTGTCTATAAGACTAGACCTCACTACTAGCGCGCAGGCGGCTTACCGTTCGGATACTTGGTCTAAGACACGGGGAGCATTTCATACAGTGGAATTATTCCCTGCTATTGGGTTTACTTTTTGTTGAAAAAAGACTCTTGATTGTTTTCCATTTCGGATGTTTTAAATCAACATTGAACGTCTCTGTAGAACTAAAACGTTTCTTGTGCGCATTTGTTTCGATCAATAATCGTTTGTATGAATCTAAATCATGATTGTTCACAATGCTCATGATTGGAGCTTTGGCAAACAGCAATTCCAAAAGTCCACGAGTACATTCAATCTTGAGGTTGTTCCCCACTTCAATTTTATCATCTCTGAATGTCACATAGCTATCACCCATTGTGAAAGTATTTGAAGCCTTGTCGTATCGTATCCCATAAGCATCATCAAATCCTGAGTCCATGTTCTTTTTCCTCGTAAGGTATTCATACGTGATATCACCCACCTCTTTCGGTGTTGTTGAAATAAGAATTGGTTGTTCTTCTTCAGCTGCTGCGGTATTAGACGTGGATGGGGTAGTTTCTGGATTTGGTGGCTCGATAATCCTTATAGTTTCCTCACTATCACCACCAACAGGCGCTTCAGTATTCTTTTGTACGATAACATATGGAAGAATGTCGTTTCCATCCGCTTTTGTCAATGTGTACGGAGTAGATCTCGAGTTTCTTCGTCTTGGTTGCCGATCCAATTTTACTTTTGACGAGGATGCTTCACCATCATCTGTCGATCCTTCCTCCAAGCTTGGTTGGAATATATCAAGTATATTCACTCGCCTTCTTCCTTTCGTCCCCCTGTTTTGTTTATTTACATATTTCCACGAATCATCATCGATCGAACTCCAATCATCCTCATTCTTTTTACATTCTAATATTTTTGTTTGTGGAGTTAGTCGAGGAGGTATCAGAATCATTTCTCTTAATGGTTCATATCTTTTCTTCAACTTTTCTTCTTTTTCCTCCCTGCTCCGTCGTATTTGATTGTACTTTTTACGAATATTTTCTCGCACTTGTTCAATCTTTTGCTCCATGTTACTTCTGTAGTGGTTGGTAGCAAACTAATGGTATTATACCCTTTGCTCAAGGTATTATATAGATGTCGAATCCTCGTCGATATCGCCCAGTGTTGACACCGCACTCTCTGTCAATGACGAGAAAGCCATAAGGATCACCCTCCCAACAAAGAGAGCAAATCTCTTTGAATTTACTGAAATTCATATCCATGTTGACGTGATCATCATATATCTTCTTCATGTTCAATGCGTCTTGACGAAATGCAATTATGAGGTTTGCACAATCGCGTACCAGATGCTTTGGGATACGACAATAACTTTGAGCCAGGTAGAAGCTATCAATTAGACTGTGACGCCCCATACTGAAAAACATTCTGACACGATCTTGCTTTTCACAAGCAATATCGTCAAAAATTAGGATTGAGTTGGGTTTTGTGTCAGAAGGTAGAGGGACCTCGTCACTATTGGCGTATCTATAAAAGCCAATACCCCCCAGAGGTTCTAATATTTTGGACAAGTGGGTGTAATGGGGTTGAAATAGAGTCCTAGAAAAGAGATAAATGTTTTCAAATTTCAATCCCTGAGAAGAGTATAATAGATTGAGCATCAGGTTTGTTTTACCTCCGTTTGAAGTGGCACAAATTAAACATCTTATACTGTTTGGTAACAATTGGCTATGCCTCGTTCTCCTACTCATTATGGAGGTATTTTCATCTCCCGTGGCATCAATTTGCTGGACAGGGAGGCTGATGTCTTGTTGTTGCAACCGCATTTTGACAATATCTGTTTGAAACCACCCTAACACCCCGCTATTTTATACGCTTTTTTATTGTTGAACCCACAGTGTTGCCACCACCACCACCACTATATTAAAATGTCTCCCTCCCTTCATTCATTCATCTACATTCATTCATAATAAATTACATTCACTCCCACGTTCATACCAGTCAGAGCCAGTAAGGGAGAGAGAGATCAACCCGACTCTGACCCTCGAGCCCTACCCACCATGTGGAGCGAGAGATATTCTACTGTTGATGTCAAGAAGCAGAACAAATATGAAGGATCATGCTACCTTTTACAGAACGTAAAAAAAGTAGACAATACTTTAAATTTGTTCCACATCATTCAAGACCATCAGCAAAATACCTCTCGCTCCGGGCAACCCCCGGGAAAGCCATAAAGCCTTCCAGCTGCTTTACGCAGCATTTGGTTGCTCCCGTCGATCTTTACCGGGTTAGAATCTCTCTCGAGCTTACTGACTAGACCTTTTCATCCCCCATTTCACTCAAAGGGAGGGAGGGAATGGAGTACTTAATATTCATCGCATCCCATTTAGTTATCTAAACCTAATGACTAGATAGTTGATCATTTAAAAACCTAATTACTAGAGAATTGGAAAATTTAAAACCTAATGACTTGAAAACTTAAAACCTATAATTTGAAAATCCTAGAATTTGATAACCAACACACACAAACGATCGATCTCTTTATTCTTTTCGAAGGCTATAATGTCCTAAAGCTAATGTGTCGATTCCGTTTGGTAAAATGTGTCTCTTGTCGTCGTGTGGGGAAAGGGAGATTTTATTCAATTCGACAGTTTGAAGATTGTGGGACATTGACCTAATGCCAGTGCAGATATGGCGAGAGATTGTCGAATTTAAAATACATGCTAGATAATCATCAACGGTTATTTGATTTTTGACTACGCATCGTTGGATACCTTTAGCTCGTTTGTATTCTTGCCCCTCAATTTCGATTCCATACATTTTCGATCTGCATGCTACAAAGCGGTAAATGATTTTTCCAGCAGCCTCGTCCTTGAATCTACCCAAACATTTAGCGAATTTCGTTGAATAAAGAGGATGTTGTTTGGGATAGTTGGACGTATCCAAGTACGTACCTACCATTTCACCTTCCATATCTTTGTAGAAATCTCGCGTTTTGATGGTCCAAATGAAAGAATCCGTATCCATGTAATTCAATTTTAGACGGTCGCCTGGATATTTAATTTTCATCACTTGATATTGATAATTATACATAATGGTTTTTGAAAGATCTAAAATGGCTTGACCAACGTAAATTGCTTTATTAAACAGTAATGACGTTTTTCCCATTTCTATCGCCACTAGATTTTCATTTAATATGTGGGACCCTTTGAAATTGGATTTGGCAATAAGTTTCTCCGCTTGTAAGTAACTAGTGGCGAGTTTTACGTCGATACGATTTCGTATTTGTTCACAAGTTTTTCCGTAGATGGCGTTATTGTAGAGTTTAAATTGATCTTTCTCAAAGTCGTTTTTAGATAATTTGCGGAGCTCATTGTTCATATCAATGTAGGGCTTCAGCCACTTTGATTGACGGAACTTTATCGCACGATTTATTTTGATGAGTTGGAGACCGTTTGCTAATGCTTGCTTCAACGCCATATAGTGAACAACGTAATTTTTTCTAATCCCCAAATGTGCAACCAGTTTTCCCCCAACACTGGGCAACTTTTCAGGGAGGAAAGGTAGATCGTTATGTTCGCCATGAAGATGGTCCGGGTAACATACTTCAACGTCTAATAAGTAGCCGTAGTCATCATTTTCATGTACGGATTCTAGGCTAATTGCATGTGGATCAACCCATGAAAATTCGCCTATGGGGAGGGGCTTGGTCATGACTGTGGCATACAGGGCGTTGCAATCTTGATAGACGATGAACGTGTCATCTTTCGTAGGATCGTAGCCAGGTGTGAATCTGTTATTGGCTTTAGTATATCGCCCTGACGCTTGAACTAGACCGCCACGTATTCCAGATTCGACCATCAAAAGCATGTTGTAGTCTGTGAGTAGCTCTAGCTTGACTTTTGTCATACGGAGCATACTCGACCAGGTCATATGAGGTGTGGTATAAAAATGGGCTGGATCCAGTTTGTGAGATTTTCGCGTCACGTCCCTGAAGGTTTCAAATACCTCTGCTAGAAGAAGGGTATCGACTTTCAGGTAGAGATCGTGGTAATCGCCCATTGTTTTGCATCCAAACTCTTTCCAAATTGTTTTAGCCCGCTCGTACTCCTCTTCTTCGATAGCGCTTTGCCTCAATTTACTATAAAATTTCTCCATTGGAGGCAGTTGAGTTTCAAGGAAACGAGCCTCCGAATCCATATACTCGTAGGGATATACACCTTTCTGTTTGGCGAGCTCCAATAAACGAGGATTGGGGAAGTAGTGGGATAAAATAGAGAAGTGCGACAAATTCTGACTCAGACTATCGAGGCTTTGTGATAAAAATTTATAACTATCTAAAAATCTAATTGAAAATCTGTTTGAAACGTATTTGCTAAAACTTATATATTTTTCAGTATTGGATGCAATAACACTAATACGCTTGTCGTCCACTGCATTAAGATGGGGGATAATAAAATGTGAATCGTATCCCGACAAATTGTGAAAAAATACCGGCAGGAATGTTGGAAGTTGATACCTAATATTACAGCTGCTATGTGCAGCACCCCGGTACGAACCTACAATATGACAGTGGTCGCGAACTTTTTTATTATTTGAACTAAAAGGTTTGTCGCAAAGGTAGCAAGTAGTAGCCGCTGCATACTCATCTTGTTGTGCTATGGTCAAAGGGAGCATCGGTTGATTTCGGTCATATATTTTTTCAACTTCTTTCGCGATATGAGTTAAATAGTTTAAAAGTCGCTCAACGACATCTGTTCCTCTATATAAAAATATTTCGTCCAAGTGTTGGGCATAGGGTAAAATTATGGGATCGATAGATAAAAATATACAAGCGGAGATTGGTTCGTGATTATGATGTGGGAGAGTGTATTTATCATTGGGATTCGGTTGGCAAGATTGGATGGTTTTTAATAGGCTCTCAAAATCTCCATAGGCTACAATTGGAACCCTCATCGCCTGTTCGACTTCTTTAAACTCAACGAACTTATTTTCTTCTTTCGGCATCACAACAGCTACGGGTTTGTTTTTATTGCATAAATGATCGTGGTTTTGAAGTTCTCCCGACATTGGGTCTACTTTCTTGAACCACAAACATCTTTTACAAATGTCAATTCTATGTTCGTGTTTAGTGATTTGGCTACCTATCAATCTGTTGAAATCTTTAATGTAAACAAAATGTCGATTATCCCCATCTTCCAGCAAGAGGAGGTCCCTATGATCACTCAACTCCCGTTCGACGATTTTTTTAGGACATACTATATGTTTATCGTTTAATATGAACACATTAATTGATATATTGTTTTTACTTTCAAACGTTTTAATATCGTGAAGAGAAGTGGGGAATGAAATACAACTAAAATTGTATCGGTGGCGTATGGTTTCATATGCAGATCGCCTTTCAGGGTGGGTGACAAATTTAGCCAAAATAGCATAATAAAAACATCGGTTTTCATAATTTGGGACATTTATACAAGCTTTTCGATCAGCAATTTTCTTTGGTAATTTTACTGGCCCAACCCCACCACGTAACGGGGAATATTTATTAATTTTTAAACGAAGACCATAAATAATGTCGAGCTTCCACCCACTTTTTTTCAATTCCAATTCTGATAATTCATTATTCAACTTTACAAACATACAATTTAAAATCCTATCAATATCTGATCTATCTAGCAGAACTTCATTTTTAACTTTTATATTTGTTTCCAAACTCTCGTTCAAAATATTGGTCAAGAGACAATCGACGACAATATTGAACTTAATTTGCCCATGGTCAATGAGGGATTGTTCCAAGATCCTAATTATGTTTTTTTTAGTATCATTCAAAAAGAGAGGTAGATCCATAGTGTAATTTGATTGAATAAAATATGACGCCAGGCGGTTGATGAATGCAGTTTCATAAGGAATTGTATAATTTTCGTTCATTTGGGTGGCGAGCAAATTTCGAATACTTGGATCTGTGGATCTATTTCTATTGAGATTAATTGAAGGGATTGTCGTGCATAATGGTCTATGGGCTTCAAAAAGTATTGCACTGGCATAACGCCCACCACAAATATCACATACTAAATCAGTTTTACACCCTAATTCATGATTTATTTTTTCTAAAACATTAAGAAAAACTTCCCCACATATAGCGCAATATAAATTCCTAGTATGAATTGCTTCGTGATATCTTCTTTCTGTACTATTATCAAATGCTTCCCCACAATATTGGCATATCTTATTTGCAAATTCTAGATATTCATTTTCTGTAGGTGGTATTGGTGGTGGAGAAAATTTTGAGGGTGGGGAAGAAAACCTCGTTTTTTTAAGTGGCGGCGGCGCGATACATTGTATATTGTGATCAGGGAGATTCATATTGAAACCACAACGGTCACACAATACAAATGATTCGTCATCTCTATGCCTTTGTCCGCAGTTCTGTTCATGCTTTAATAATAAGTAAGTGCACGGAAAAACTAAACCACATATTGAACAAACCTTTGATGACGTCGCCATATTTAAAAAATGAAAACAAACTCAAGCAAGAGGATAAATTAAACAATTAACTTCTTCAAAGTAACAGCTCGCTGATGTGAGAAAAAAATTATCGAGGGGTGTGAAAAACTGATGGATGGAACTAAAATGAGAGAAAACTATTGAGGAACGGAGTGGTAAAAATAGGGGTAAATTAACTGAAAACTTCTTGAGTATGAAACTAAAAGAAAAACTAATACAAAAAAATTAACTGAGGGAGGGGGGGGGGGGGCAATTGAAACTCAAAATAATTGAGTATGAAACTAAAAGAAAAACTAAGTATGAACTCAAAAAAAGAAAAACGGGTGAGGGGGGGGGGGGGGGCAATTGAAACTCAAAATAATTGGGGAAGAAAAGTGATGGGGTAAATTAAATGAAAAAAACTTCTTCGAAGTATGAACTCACTAAATATAAGAAAAAAAATATTTGAGGGGCGGGGAAAAAACAGATGATTGGGGGGAGTTGAAATCAAAATCAAATGAAAAAGGGAAAAAATGAAGGGGTAAATTAAATGAAAATCTTCTTCGAAGCTTGGGACTCACTAAAGTGAGAGAAAACTATTGAGGGACGGAGTGGAAAAAATAGGGTAAATTAAATGAAAAACTTCTTGAGTATGAAACTAAAAGAAAAACTAATACACAAAAAGTAACGGGTGAGGGAGGTGGGGGGGGGGGGGGTTAATTGAAACTCAAAATAATTGGGGAAGAAAAAGTGAAGGGGTAAATTAAATGAAAAAAAAACTTCGTCGAAGTATGAACTCACTAAATATAAGAAAAAAAAATATTGAGGGGCGGAGAAAAACAGGGAAAATGGGGACTTAAAAAATCAAATTAAGTAAATGAAAAAAGGAAAAAATGAAGGAGTAAATTAAATGAAAATCTTCTTCAAAGCATGGGGTTCACTAATGTGAGAGAAAAACTATTGAGGGAAAGGGAAAATAAAGGGGATAAGGAGGGGGGGTTTAGTACTTAGCTATTATTACAACTTCGCTGCTGAAGACTGAAAAAACTGAAGTACTAAACGGAGCAGGGGAAGTAGAAAAAAACTGTCTGAAGTGAACGGTTGGAGAGCACACGATAGACTGGGAGGAGTATAGGGTGTGGCCGCTTTAAATACTCACCCAACGCTTCTGCACTCACATGCACAGGAGCATGTTCGCGGAGGTTCGAGAGAACAGGCATGTAGGCGAAGGATACCAGAGGGTGGTAAGTTTTTTCTTCTTTTTTTCCTCAACATTTTACCGCTCACTCTCGCACGCGCGCGCACACACACGCACACACACACACACACACACACACACACACACACACACACACACACACATATATATATATATATATATATATATATATATAAGACTGGATTTTAACCTTAGTTCGTAATTCTAGACGGAAAGCAGCTACAAAATAATTTTCTGATGGGGGGGAGGGGGGGGGGGGTTAAATTTAATAATGGTGATAGATTTCATGTTTATAATTAGAACAGGTGGATATTTTTTCAACTTACTCATGGCACAAAGGGTTATATTAGCTATTTACTGCCCTTGTTTCAAAGTAGGGACAGGTAAGTGCTACACAAGCCTCTATCTAGTGGTGAGTTGAGGAACTAAAAATCTGATGAGTTGGAGAGTGCTGCACTTCTAGCGGCAAGTTGAGGAACTAAAAGAGTATGTGATCCGCTGTTCCCACGTCATTCGTTTCCCTCATTGTAAGGGGTATATATAACCAACTCAACTGTATATTGATTGTGGGACCTTTGGTGACAAAGGTTGGGGGTTCGATTCCTACCGGGAACCACTGGATTTTAACCTTAGTTTGTAATTCTAGCTGGCAAGCTCACACGACGAAAGGATGAATCTAAAAAATAATTTTTTTTAAACGAGTATTGGGAATAAAATGATTGGGGGGAGGGGGAGGGGCTGATGAACGAGGGAGACATGGTTTAGATGATGTACATGTTCAAACATGAAAATTCTAGAACTTTCGGGGGACGGGGCAGCGGGGGTCCGGGGCGCTCACATGTTGAAACACACACACACACACACACACACACACACACACACACACACACACACACACACACACACACATATATACATATATATATATATATATATATATATATATATATATATATATATATATATATATATGGTGGCGGGAAGGTGGAGGTGGGGGGTGGCAATACGTATATATATATATATATATATATATATATATATATATATATTGATGTGCTATATGATACATGTTCATAAAATAGAACATATATACATAAATATATATATACATAAATATATATATACATAAATATATATATATATATATATATATATATATATATATATATATGGTGGCGGGAAGGTGGTCCGGGGTGCGTGGGTGGAGGTGGGGGGTGGCAATACGTAACTTTCCTCATAACTTTCCACTCTGTTGGGAAAGTAAAAAATGGACATAACTTTCCACATAACTTTCCACTCTGTTGGGAAAGTAAAAGGGGCCGCGACGGGCTCGGGAGGGATGGTTTGAAGACACGCGCACGTTCAAACAGGAGTGGGCCAGAACCGGCACTAAGGCTTTCGTGGGATGGTCAGACGAGCATGTTCAAACAGGAGTGGGCCAGGACCGGCTTTTTTACCCTACTCAGTCAATGAGGTTATCCGCAAGCAAGCCGTCAATCACCTTTTGAGGCTCAGAGATCATGTTACCGAGGATGTCGTTCAGCTCCTTGACACCGAAGATCTACTTAGAAGACTTAAAAGAACTAAACCGCATGAACTAAGTGAAATAAAATGAACGTCAAGACTAGTGTGGTGAAAACCACCCCCTCTTTTCAACAGCCCTTTTCAGGGCTACCAAAAAGAGGTAGACATGGCACACAAACGTTTATAAGACGTCGAGTTATAACTCCGTCAAACAAAATATTTCACCAGAGAGAAAATGCGATATTCTCTCTCAAAAGTGAAATATTATCAAATAACATACAAGGCGACCTCCCTAAACACTTACTGGGCGAGAGAGACGCGACAAGTATTTCGAACCAAGTCGCCTTGAATGAGAAAACTCAAACAGACAATCAAATGTCCTCTAGAACTAACAAGGACGGTTCTAGCAAGCCTACACGCCAATCAGAAACTCTGATTGCGCGAGAGACAATAGACGAACCAACCAGGAGGCGGCAAGCAAATTACAACCGCCTCTGGTTCAGAAGCAAAGAGGGCCGAGAGACCCAGTCTCAACAACGGACGCAGAGAAGCCACCCCGGGGACCCTGTCTCAGCGACGGACGCAGAGAAACCACCCCCGGGAACCCCGTCTAAACAACGGACGCAGAGAAGCCACCCCGGGGACCCTGTCTCAGCGACGGACGCAGAGAAGCCACCCCCGGGGACCCCGTCTCAAAGACGGACGCGGGGAAGCCACCCCCAAAAACCAACTCAGCTATCATATTCACAGATTCTGAGAAAACAATGTGCGAGCCAATAAGGAAACACAGGGTGAACTAATGAAATTAAGCGGACCAACCAGGGGGCGGCAGGAGGCGGCCACCTCCCTATAAATACCCCGCACGGAGCCCTCCGTAATTATTCCACTCACCGCTCTCGACGAGTACACTCTACCAGTACGAAGTTTCTACACGCTCTACGCTGACGACCCTTCTGCTCACGAGTTCTTCTCAGAACGGCAATTTATTGCTCACAAGGCATATCTTCTCTCCTCACAGATCTCACTTTGGCATCTACGAGTCCAGTGATCCTTTATCCTGCTCATTGCCCAACGTAGTTCTTCTGTCAGAACGCCACCCGGTACATCTATTGATATCCTCATTAGATCGTACGCCCGCAGGGACGTTCGAGACGTGTCGCCCGGGTTTCGTAGCACTAAGCTCTTAACCGACCGCCGGGGCACGCCGATAAATTACTCAGCTCATCCGCTCTAATTTATCGTCCAAGGAAGCCTTTTTCAAGGCTACAAGGTAGGACCCTGACATCCGAGCAAAGGAAAGAAGCTCTGTCAAGCGAGTCCACCTTCCAAATCCTGCATCCTACACGGAGAGGTATTAAAGACGAGTTAATCAACTCCGGTACATCGATGGAGCGCCGCCCGTCCTACTTCCTCATGCAAGAGGAAGCAGAGCACGACGCGGTCGGGAGCTCTAGCCCACGAAGCGTTCCCTACCCGATACTCGACCCGTCCGCTGGTCCTAGCGACAGACAAAGGCCCGATTCTCGCGAAGAGATCACCTTACTACCTAACATATCCGCGAAGGAAACGTTAGGTCAATCCTCACACACACAAAAGTTCGAGGATCCCTTCCAGACTCGCTCTGAAGTCAATCATCGTGATTCGACAAAGATATCAGAATATCCACGATATTCTACGCAAGGCTACCCGGTCGATCCGAGTGTCAAACTCACTCCTAACTTGCTCAAAACACAAGATACTTTTCAGTACCTCAACCAAGCCCGTTATATTCCCCCTACAGATATAAATCTTAGGCCGGAATATTACACAACGGCTCAGCACCAAACAGATCGGACCCAGCACGCACTAAGCGAGCCCAGTGCTCCATGCGGCCTATACACGAACTATTCTCAGGTTCCGCCCGCCAAGCAAGATGACCTTGGCGGTTTCGCTCACATTCCTTTCGGAAATATTACGGGGACTAACCCGCATAATCAGAACATAAACGTCCCACTTGGTCTACCTACACCAAGTCAGACATATATAAATCCACTACAACTAGTGACTCAATAATCAGAACAATAAGTCTAAAGTGAAGTATATTAGATCTTAAGAAAATGTATAATAATTTATCACATGAATATTGCTTATAAGTTGTTATTAATTGGCGCAATAAAACTTGTCAAAAAAAAAAAAGAGCTGAGAAACTGAAGGTTGAAATCCTCGACACATTCTAGTTTTCCGGTGTGACAAATTCGTCTGTGGCTTAGCAAATTTGTCTAAATGTTTTACGAATTTGAGTTCATTTGGAATGATAAATTTTATTGTTTTAAGGCCCATTTACACTGAGCACGCACCGGTCGCAAACAGGGTTTGTGAACGGTCACTATGGTGGTGCGTGTGTAGTGTAAACACTCGACCGCGCCGAGCAATGTTTGTGAACAGCGTTCGTTCGTGCGCGGGTTCGAACCGACTATCGTGGGAGAAACACGTCCAGCAGTGCCTAAAAGAAATTAATAAATTAAATTACACACTGAAATTTCTAAGGCAGTCTCCGATAGAGCCACAGTCCTCAAAGTCTTCGATGCCATTTACATACCGAAAATTTCGTACTTCCTTACACACTACGCTGGAACATTTGATTCGGTCATAAGGACAGTCTATACAGGCTATCGATGTACTATTAAGATCATATACGGATGTACTGTTGACGAACACCTTACGCACGAGAAACGTTTGGCTTTGCTGAACCGCCTAGACTTCAGAGCAATGTATTATTACGAGTGCTTCAAGTCAGTACTAAAACACCTCAATAAATATTAACTAAAGCAAAAAGTCGCACACCTATTATGACCCGGATTACCGTATTATGACCCGGAGTAATTCCCATATGGAATTAAAAATAGAGAACTTCGTACACTAGCTTATTCCAATCACCGTATACCCTCCCCAAAATCTATAACACACTATTGCCTACAATATCTCCTCCTTGGCTTACAAGGACCTGGCAAATGAGACAGTCTTTCTCCGGAGAAAGACCAGAGATTTTTCACGAATTACTGATTCTGTAGAATCCATCGAGAGACTCGTCATTGAAGAACAAAGACAGAGAAGAAACTCTGAGTCATCCGTGTATTCTGAAGCAGGAACGAGTGACTTGGTATCAATGCTATTGGAACTGCAGAAGTCTAATGTAGCAAATACCACCCGAATTGAGGCGAAAATAATGGAAATTGGGAAAATAACCCAAAATGTGATCAGTAGGATTGACAAACTGGAACGTGAAGGCCTCAAAGCTCTGTCAAACAAAGTCGAGGTCGTCAGGAGACGAGTAGGAAGAGAAGAAAATCAACAGAGAGAGCAACAACCGTTCAGACCTCCACAACGAAGAGACCAGCAACAGAGGGTGCAGCCTCAAAAAGATCAGGCCAACATTATGCCAAGAAAATCTGCCCACAGAGAGACGGAGTCCGATCTAAATCCAACCACACCTGCAGCCACTGAAGACGAAAATGATGGCTGGGAAACTGTTGAAAAAAGGAGAAAGAGGAAAACAAAACTCTCTAGGAAGGCCCGTACTCAGAAAAAAGAGGGTATCATATCTAAGAGAGTAGAGATCGCCATAGATAGATCCAAAAAACAACTAAGTGCTCCAAGGCGTACCATCATAGTTAAAAAACAGAAAGATGCCGACTCTCTGAACATGGAGCTAGAAGCTGCAAGCAGTGGAGATGAAGTGAGAGCAAGGAACACCTACGCTCAGGCTTTGTGCTCTCCAAAAACAGTTAGGAAGAACATTAAATCTTCAATAAATGCAAGGGAGGAAGGTCTGCAGATTGATGAAATGAGACCTGTAGGCAAGTCTGTGGTGAAATTGGTTGCAGCAACACCTGATCAGGCAGTCAAACTGTCGAACAAACTTGTTGACGCCGGATTCATTGTTGAAAAAGAGAGACTACCTGATAGACCGTTGATGGTAAAGGTACGCCGAGTAGATCGTAACATCAAGAAAGAGGAACTTGCTTCCTATATTTAAGATCAAAACCCCTGGGTAAGGACTATGTTCCCCCAATGTACAGATCTTGAAAAAGAATTCGCCCCTGCTTTTCAAATGGGTAGGCGAAATGATGCAAATGGAGTGCCTATTGATGACTGTATCTGGGTTGTGTGGCTGTGCAGGTGACCACAACACTAGGGTTTGTCCCATTGTCAATTTACCCTCAAATGTAGCCCCAGAACCCAAGAAGTGTGTCAATTGCAAAAGGATCAATCTGGAATACATTCATGCGGTGGAGAACCCTAATTGCCCTGTATATAGGCGGGCACTCAAAAGGTACATCAGGAGAGTCAACCCACTCATGGATGTTCAAAAAGCTTCGGAGGCAGCTGGCAATAGATCCATACAATGATAAGAATCCTACAGGGAAACCTCCATAGGAGCTCAACAGCACAAAACCTACTTCATCAATTGGTGCAGGAAAAAAGAACAGACATTGTGATAGTAAGTGAGCAGCACCACAATAACACTAACCATAAATGGTACACGGACGACCTTGGAACTGCTGCCATATGGTCAGTGACACAAGGGCACATAGAAGACCAGGGAAGTGGTGAAGGATATGTATGGCTAAGAACTGGGGGAGTTACCTATTTCAGCTGCTACTTCACACCAAATGAGTCCATTCGTAACTTTGAAAGAAAATTGTGGGGCCTTGAAGATGCTATTCAAATAGTGAGTGGGGACAAAATAGTGGTAGGGGATTTCAATGCAAGGGCTCTAGAATGGGGCATGCCTGACCCTGACCGTAGAGGGAGGCTCATTCTGGAAATGGCAGCAAGAACAGGGTTAATACTACTCAATGAAGGAAACACGCCCACTTTCCATCGTCTGGGACAAAGGGGGACAATACCAGATATCTCCTTTGCATCAGAAACCACTGCCAGGAAAATTCGCAATTGGCAAGTTATCGAAGATTATACAGGGAGTGATCACCAGTATATATCCTTTGAATTTCTACCAGTGAACCGGCAGATAAACGACCAACTAAATAATAGCAGGAAAGATGTAGGATGGAGCTTGGCTAGATTAGACCGTGATGCAATGGTAGTTGTTTTACTGGAAGGAGATCGAATACTAGCTGACAAAGAACAGAATAATGAGCATACTGCAAATGCTGAGGAAGTAGTAAGCCAAACAATGCAGATCCTCACAAAAGCCTGCGATGCATCGATGCCGAAAAAAATCTTGATATCTGCTAAGCCCCCAGTCTACTGGTGGAATGAAGATATTGCAAAACTCAGAAGGACATGTAATCAGCTGAGGCGCAGTGCCCAGAGAAGCAGAAGAAGAGCAAATTGGCTGCAGATTCAATCAGAATACACTGAGGCCAGAAAACGACTTCGCCATGCAATAAATAGAAGTAAAGCAGACTGCTGGCAGACAATCATTGAGGAAGTAAATATTGATACATGGGGTCGAGGGTATAAGATCGTGACTGGAAAACTCCAGGTATCATGTGGACGGGTACCAATGAGTGAAGAAAGAATGGATCTCATTGTTGATGGGCTCTTCCCAACACACCCTCCCAGGAACAGTAATTATGCACCAGAGGATGTAATAGATTCCCTCCTATTCTCTGAGAGCGAATTAAAGAAAGCGATTGGAGCTTTAAAAAACAAGAAAACACCAGGACCAGATCGCATACCCTCAGAAGTGTTAAAAATAGCAACAGAAGTCTGTCCAAGGCTACTATTACGAATGTACAATTCTTGCCTTAGAGAAGGGATCTTTAGCAATAGATGGAAAAAAGCTCGCCTGGTGCTTTTAGACAAAGGAAAGGGTGATCCAAACTCTCCATCCTCTTGGAGGCCTCTTTGTATGTTGGATACTGCTGGAAAAGGTTATGAGAAGCTTCTCCTGCTTCGCTTGATGCCTGCAATAGCGGCGTCAGGAGACTTATCCCCCAGACAGTATGGATTCCGAAAGGGTCGGTCCACTGCTCATGCACTGGCAGATGTAGTGAACACCTTGAAAAAAACTCAGGAAGGTAGTAGATATACTAGGAATCTGGCAATGCTAGTGACCCTGGATGTGAAAAATGCCTTCAATTCTGCAAGATGGACTGATATGTTAGAGTCTCTGGATACCACCTTTAAAATACCAAGATACTTACTAGCAGTTATGGACAGCTATCTTAAAAACCGAACACTGGTTTATGAGACGGCTCAAGGGGAAAGGGAGAAAGAAATCACCGCAGGAGCAGCCAGGGTTCAGTTCTGGGCCCACAACTATGGAACTTGTCATACGATAGTGTTCTATGTCTGGAAATGCCAGAAGACTGCTATCTTGTCGGATATGCAGATGATGTTGCGGCAGTTATCCTGGCTAGAACCACGGAATTGGCACAGTATAAACTGAATCAAGTAATGGTAAAGATCACTAGATGGATGGAAGACCATATGTTGACATTAGCAGCAGCTAAAACCGAAGTAGTTGTGTTCACTCGAAAACGGATCCCTACCATAATCCCAATACAAATAGGGAGTACAGAAGTCACCAGCAAACCAACAGTAAACTACCTGGGAATCACATTAGATACTAAAATTACATTCTGGGAGCAAATAAAGAAATCAGCAGACAAGGCATCAAAGAAAACAACTGCTCTTAGTCATCTCATGAGAAATGTCAATGGGCCGAGACCATGTAAGCGTCGTCTCATGATGACCGTTGTGCAATCAATGCTCTTGTACGGTGCGGAGGTATGGGCAGATGCCCTAAACATTGCCTACTATCGCAAGAGAATTATTGCAGTTCAACGAAGAGGAGCGCTGAGGATTGCATGTGCCTACAGAACAGTGTCAGAGCCAGCCATACTCGTACTTACAAGCAGCATCCCAATCCATCTATTGGCTGCAGAACGCAAACGAATCTTTGATAGAAGAGAGGAAGGAGAAAGAGCTCATTTAGCCGCTGAAGAGAGAGAATATACAATGGCAAGATGGCAGGAAATGTGGACTTTAGAGCAGAGAGGGAGATGGACTGCACGCTTGATTCCTCAGATCAAGGTATGGCTAGATAGAAAACATGGAGAAGTAAACTTTTTCCTGACTCAGTTCCTTTCTGGGCATGGGCTGTTTTACGCATATCTCTATAAAATGGGAAAAGTAGACTCCCCAATATGTCCATACTGCCAGGAAATGGACGATGATGTGCTCCATACTTTCTTTGTATGCAAGCGATGGGCTACAGAAAGAAGAGGGCTACAGGATGCTCTGGAATTACCACCTCAAGACGTGACACCGGAGGTGGTAGTAGCCAAAATGATGGAACGAGAGCAAAAATGGAATTTTGTAGCTGCCTACGTTGAAGACATCCTCCAGAAAAAGATCATCTTGGAACGGGAGAGACAGAGGAGGAGGGAGCACATGGACCGAGAGGACTGAAGAAATTTCTCAAGGACTCGGCCTGAAGTAATGTGTTAAACAGTTCCAGGCTGAGTTCCAACGTGGGAAAAGGAAGGTGAGGTTTTAGTGTGTTTGAATCATACATAACCCGGAGTGCGGTCCCTTTTGGGTATCTTACGAGATCCGATTACCACCTTAGGATCTTAAAGATTTCCTCACCTGCCTACGTAAAAAAAAAAAAAAAAAAAAAAAAAAAAAAAAAAAAAAAAAAAAAAAAAAAAATATCTCCTCCTTACAGTGATATGACTCCAACTAAATTAAGGGAGGCTTGTAAAAATTACTTGCTAAAGAACCCTAAGTTTAAGATAAATATATAGAACAATACATTGCATTTTGAAATATACTTATATTGTATAATTATCTACAAAACAACTATTGTATTTAAAATTTGGAAATACTCTTATATTATATAATTATATACAAAACAACTCGCAGAAACCCGTGAGGGCTTGCAGATCTCCCTCAACGCATTTGCTGAGCAGCTAGCCAGGTGTGGTTTGGTGGTAAACCCAGCTAAGTGTGGGTCGGTCTCCTTGGTCCCGTCCGGTCGCCAGCATAAGGTGAAGGTGGTGGATGAGGAGTGTTTTGTCTTAGGACAAACTTCCATCCCTGCCCGATCCGTGCTGGAGGTCTGGCGGTACCTTGGAGTCGACTTCATGGGTGTTGCAACTATTGCCGCAAGCCGTGTGGACCTTAGTGGAGCATTAGCTCGTGTCACTAAGGCTCCATTGAAGCCACAGCAGAAGCTGCGCCTCCTTCGCACGTACTTACTGCCAAAGCTAACCTATGGGTTAGTCTTTGGCAGGCTTACTGCGGGGAGGCTGCTTGAGTTAGATCGTGAAGTTCGCTCTGCTGTGCGCTCTTGGCTAGGCTTTCCACCTGGTGTCCCAAGTGCTTACATCCACGCACCGGTCAAGGCCGGTGGGCTCGGTATTGTCTCTCTTTCTGCTAGCATCCCATCATTACGCCGCCAGCGCCTGCTTGCCCTTAGGGGCTCGAGCTGGGAGGTCGCCCGCACTGCTGCTGACCTGGACTTTGTCCGGCAGCAGTTGTTGTGGTGCGATCGAGCAACACCAACTGCTCCAAAACCCAGCTCATCTGCTGAGGTCGCTGCTGCACTGCATGAATCAGTAGATGGTAAAGAACTCCGACAGTGCTCTGAATCCCCCATTTCTACTCAGTGGGTGGAATGGGCTTCAGAGGGCATTGGGGCCCGCGACTATCGCCATTTTCACGCCGTCCGGGTGGCTACGTTAGCCACCTCGGTGAGGTGTTCGAGGAGTAGTCGCGGGACAGTAGACACCCTTTGCCGTGCCTGTCGGGTAAATATGAGAATCTATATCATGTGGTGCAGCAGTGTCCTCGTACTCATGGTGGCCGCATTTTACGTCACGATGCGGTTGCCAAGCAGATAGCAGGTGCTTTGTCATCTAGCGGTTGGGATGTCGAAAGGGAGAGACTATACCACATGCCGAGTGACCGGGGCAAGAAGCCAGATATCGTCGCGATCAAGC